>LPNX010310543.1:0-30848 GCA_001517045.1 Pseudotsuga menziesii | reverse complement strand
TCTGCGTAGGCAGTTTGGAAGGCGATGAAAGCTCAGGAGATGCCCAAAATGTGGATCGAAGCCTCCAAATCTGCTGGTGCAGCTAGCATGAACCTGCCTTGGAGCGTCGAAAACCCTGCACAAAAGAAATAACGAGCCATCAGTTGACCGGATATATATATGTGGAGATTTAAACCAATTTTATGCATAAAACAATATAAAATAACCAAAAAAATCACTTACCAAGCCTTTGTCCACGTTGGTCTCCACAAAAGCATAACCATACAAATAAACATTAATAAACTAATTTATGATGTGGTTTTATAAGTTTTATGCTGGAAAATAATGTATTGGACAGCCAATAATAGGAGACCAACAGTAGTGATTAATAACAAACCCCCCCATGGTTTTCCGTGAAAGTTGAACATCTTATGTTGGCTCTTAGAGTCCAAGGTAGAAAACAAGTGAAGAGAATGGATGTCTACCTCCAACCATTAATCGATGAATTTAAGCAATTATGGAAGGGATGCACGTATATTATGTATAAATACCAATCCCAATGGAAATATATTTTACATTTTATGTCATGTGTACACACCATGCACAATTATCCAAGACTAGGAGTTTCCTCTGGTAAGCATGATGATTGATTTGTTTTGATCTAGAATGTTATTTTGGCATACTTAATTTGGTGCAACTATCTTTTTGACACCAACATGCTTTGTATACAATAATATCACAATCCTTGTGACAAAAGGATGTCATGTATGCAAATGTTTTGTGGAATTTCTATAAAATTTGGGTGGTTCAACCACCTACAAAAGTCGGTTTATGACTACTTTAGGGTATTTCTCCCAAAAGAGCACCCTTATAGATGACTTACACCTTTTGTCAAATTTTGTAGAGAGAAGCTATTAAAATTAAGTTGATATTATATATTTGATCTCATAGTATTATTTTTTAATTCTTATATACCTCGACGATTTAAAACTTGATGTCATCAATAAATTCATTATTTGCAATGCAGACGCAACGCAACCATGGATTGTGTGCAAGAAAGAATCCATATGCTTGAATGGTAGAAGCATGCCTTATCCTGATCATTTAAAAGAAAATATGCAAAGATTTGTTCCAACAATTGGGTGGCCGACCAAGTCAGAGAAATATGTCGCATACGATCGTTACCCACGTGGAGAAGAGGATGCACTAGACTTAAGGATTGAGTGCAACAACTCTATAATAATATCTATGGGTGTCATGTTCAATATATAATGCAAATTCGAATTGTAACATGTATTTGTTAACGATTTGGTTATTAGGCATATGACATTCACGGGGACTTCACTTAGTGAACATCTCACATAGCACGTGCGATCCTGGGATATTAAAGAATACCCTTAATTTCTAGAGATATTGACCCAAACTCTTTTTGTTAAAACCTCCTCCCAATAATTAAAACCTCCTCCCCACCTCTTTTCATACCTCAATCCTTATAAACCACCCTACCCACCCCCACCTTAAACCCCTCATCCCCCCAATACCTGCAATATATTGGTTCAATTTTCAATAATTTTAAAACCCACAATATGAACTAACGTGATAGGATATTGGTCAACAAATGAATCCCCCATGATGACATTGTCCTTTGTTCGCATTTTTACAAGTACATTTGCTCCCATCTATGTGGGCATATGGACATCATTTTCACACCAAGGATATGTAACAAACATAATATTGAATAATTGTCATTAATAAATAAATAAACATAAATAATTTAGGTTTAACTAAGAGACATATCTCTTAGTGAATAATCACCATATGCGACTATATACAAGAGTTGTTTTGTTAGTGTAACATCATCTTTCATATATCAATTACATATTTTATTTAATCTATTATGGATCATTTTCGGTTGACTTATTCATTTGGATAGTCTTCAAGTGTGTGAACTGGATTTGGTGCAAAACATTGTACCAAAAGCGAAGTCTGATCTGGCTTGTAGCCATCATCTCATAGCTTCTTCTCTGATTTAACAAGATTTTTGATCCATAGTTGACATTTATTCAATATTTATGAAGATTACTACTCTTCTATGCATACCACCCTTAAATCCTCCACGTATCATCCCTCTGCATTGTAATTACTGTCCAAACCTCCACATGACCTTCCACACTACCCCACTTCTCTCATTGCGTCTTCATCTCTCCATTACATCGCTACACCTCCAACTCTCTACTGTGCCTTCCATATTATCCTCAACATTCACACCCCCTCTCATCCCAAATCCTCCTACGCCACACATAACTCCACTCTGGCACGCTCCCATACCACACGTTGTTCTATCCCACATGCAGGTTTTTTTCTACAACATACTCTACACACATATGCATATTGAAGTTGCAATCCACCCAAGCAGCATTTATCTATGCTCCAATTCGCAACCAGCACCTCCTCCTTCCTCATTGCGTCCACCCCCTGGTTTTTTGATCTTTCACTCACGTTGTGCACCCTCTTCACATTACCTCTTTTCCATACTCCTTCTCGACTCCCTTTCCCACTAGCACACCTCCAACACTCCAGCCCGCACTGTACACATCCTACACCTACACTATACCACATACTCTCCCTCTTGGTGCATCCATTTCAACCCACATCCCATCTCCTCCCTTCCACCACTCCACACACTCCTCTCCTCTATGGCTCATCCATTCCGCGCCCTCATTTGTTCTATCCAAGCTCTGCCCAATCGTTGTGTTCTACCACTGCAAAAAAATTCCACCCACGCTTCCTCTCCATTACCAACCCTTTGCACTCGACCTTCAAGCTCCAACCCTTTACACTACCCTCAGTACCTTATCCACCATTCCACTCCATCCACACTAGCCCTATCCATTTACTTCTTTCATCATCATTCCAAAAAAATAAATTAATAATATTATTTATTATTAGTTTTTTTAAAACCCTAATTCGACCTATTTCAAAAAATATAAATATTATTATTATCATAATATTATATTATATTATTATTAAATTTTTAATAATAGTAATAATTACAATTATTGTTTTATAAAAAGTAAAAGAAGACAAAAATAAAAAAAAAGGTCAAATCAAAGAAAGACTTACTCAAGGATTACATTAGGTGCTTCGTGCACTTTTTCATGTACATTGATCGCTGAAGAAAAGAATATAAGTTGAAGACCATGGAATCTAGATTATAGTTACAAATAAAAGAATTAGAAGCCAAACTAGTGCGTTATCAAAAGGACATTAAAATTTTGCAAATAACGATTGAAAATTTGCAATTGGTGATTAAATTAGAAGAAATTCAAATGGAATCCAAAGAAACATAAATTTATGACCAAGAAAATCGTATGAGAAAATTATATGCACAAATTGATGAATTAAGGGATGAAAAGAATTTCACTAAGAGATTACCAAACCAAGATATGAATAAAGAACTTGACAAGAATAATGCAAAAATAACGCACTTGAGCAAAATCCTTAACGACAAGGATATAGAAATTGTGCAAATACAAAGGAAATTAGAATGCTAAGAGTGAGAGGTTGGCCAATGTCAACAACAAATAAAAAAGCTCTAGTAGCTAAATCATGACATTAAAAACACACACAAGTTAGAGATCACAAAGATCAATAAAACATTATCAAGCAATTCTGAATAAATATTTCGGCTAAAAAACCATAACAAGATTCTAGTTACAAAAATCAAAACGCTAAAACATATTTGGAAGTTGGAATGAGATAATGAAGATACCAGAGGGAAACTATTGGAAAAACAAGAAGAAAAATTCCACCTTAAGAATCATAATCAAGATCTAAAGGAACAAATTAAGAAGTTACGAAAAAGTTGCAAGAAGAAACATTTAGAATGATAATAAGTTTTTAGAAAACAAATTAGAACAAATTAAAAATGAGGCATCAAAGTCTTCAGGAATTAAAGTACAAGTTATGGAAAAATGCACAATTACATATCTAGTCTAGATCACAGCGCAAGAAGATGTTGCTCTAGTTGAAGAAAAACATATACAAAAGTTAAACAAGGAAGATACTACAAACATGATAAGGGAAAATAACATTATAAGAATTCCCTATCGGCATCCAAACCAGAAAAGCATGTATCTTAAAAGTAGGGAACAACTAAAGAAGAATATTTGGACCAACGCAATCAAGTCTTATAACATCAATTCATCATAGAAGCACAACATTCCGCAAAGAATCGAATTAGGATGGATGGATCCTTCTACATTTTGAAAGTTGTGTTCAACACTTAAAAGTTCATATCGACATGTATCATCAACTACAACACAAGAAAGAAAGATGCGACAACATTACCAACACATGGCATAAGTCTTCTTCATCACTATGCTTTGAGGACAAAGCATTTTCGAAGCGGAAGGAAATGTAACAAATATAATATTAAATAATTGTCATTAATAAATAAATAAACATTAATAATTTAGGTTTAACTCAGGGACATATCTCTTAGTGAATAGCCACCATGTAAGGCCTATATATACACTTTGCTTTATCATTGTAACATCATCTTTCATATAACAATTACATATTTTGTTTAATCCGTTTTTTGAGTATTTTCGGTTGACTTATTCATTCGGATAGTCTTCGAGTGTATTAACCGTATTCAATAGACAAAAGGATGTCAATGATGGACACCTCACACAAGATTGTGGAGTGTAGGTCGAGTTCGACCAATCTAGTCATGCTAGCCACCATTATCAAAATGTACTAGAGGGGAAGTTAGGTTATGTTGGAAATATACAAGACATCATGCAAGTCAACTTCTCATCTTTTTGATGAGTTAGTTTTAGGTTCAAGTGGCGGGAAATATTCAATCGAAGTAATGTAAAGGAATATTGTGATAATGGGATAGTACTTATTAACTCTTAAAAAATGTGGGTTGAAACTAAGGAGCCCTGTGTTTTCCAAAAACACCGCAACCAAGTGTTATTTTGTCCGCGTGTTTGATGGGCATTGGTGGTTTGTATTGAGACATGATCTAAAATCAAAACAATTTTTGAGAACAAGAATGTTATATTGATACAAAGAGAGGAAGATAATTAGGTTGATGTCAATAAATAGTGATATGCCAATGCTTTATTTCAACTTTAATTTATATTGTGAATATGTCATTTTATTATGGGTATTTAAGATTGGCCAACTATATATTTTTTCTTCATTTTTACGTCGATAGGAATTTTTTACTGAAGTGCATTTTGAAAACACTACTCATGTCCGTCATCCCTCCTCCCAACAATATTTCTCCACGCATTTTTCTCGATCGACCATTTATTGCACGCCACGTGTTTGTTGTGTCCTTGAAGTTTCGATGGAAAGGGGGTCGCTGACTTTATTGGGCCGAAAGAAACCCTCATTGACTCCATTAACAAATTTTGCAGTAGAATTATTTAGATTACTCTCATTACAATTTGATTGCACGCAAATAGGACCAAATTTAGATTCATGGTTCATATGTTTTTTGTGTATAGGTTGCAGGCAACTTCGGGGACCATGGAGGAATCCGAGAGAGAACAAGAATTGGTATCGATACCACCTACCCCATGGTATCCATGCCCCCCTTAACCCTTGGTGGTCATTCTCTTCCCAAAGTTCATAGCATGAGAATGAGAATTGGTAGACATGTGATGGTAGGGAGACTTATACACCAGGGAGCACCGCTACCAATTGATGGAGTTTACTAGTTTAGGCTGCAGAATATGCCAAGTTTTCCCAAGGATGGGCATACCCTATATTATTAAATGGTCACGAAGGTTACGATGAAGATGATGGGGTTTTATTGTTGCAAGGCGTACAATCAATCCCATTCTTTATTATGTAGGGGAAAAGAAAACAAGGAATCGAAGTGTTGTTCCAAGGCATAGAATCATCTGTATCTTTTGTATCCTTATTTTTCATATTGCAATAAATGAGATTTCCATAATCAAATTATTCATGTTCTTGGCTTTGATAGTGATCTGGTTCCATTCCCTGCATGCATGTGCCATAAAAACACGGTCGTGGAGACAGTGATCTGCAGCTATTGCAAGATTGAGACATTGGTGGCTTGATAGATTATTGAAACGTGCAGGAAGGGGATTAAATTAAATAAATATCGATGCTTGACTTGGAGTCGGTGGACTTCATTCAATTGGGTGTAGAGGGTTCATTTTTTTCACTCAAATAATTATTATATTAGTTGATGGTTCTACAACGTTTTCTTTTTGTCTGATTATATATTCCTTCAGTTTTTGTTATTGGAGAAGTTGCCGGTCATGTAATTTCTGTGAACAAATCCCCATTATACGTTCATAAGATTTGTTGATAGTATTTTTTGGTCATTTTTTAGGCCTAGCATAGGAGTGACGATCGGATCAGGCAACCGGAGCCAGCAATGATTGCATTGTGCCAAGGGGTATGCATGCAAATTTCAATTTTTTTTATGCTAACTCGTGAATGTTATCTTGTGATTATATGAGGCATATCTCTCTTCTCATATTTGAACTATCATGGAACAGATGCAAGTGGTTGTCTTTGCTTATACTTTGTTATTTTCCCATCTGCTAAGTTTTATTGTGTCTTTACATAAAACTTTAGAATGAAACGTAATCATTGGAAGGAGCGAAACCCCATAGAATTTCATAAACCTATTGGAATAGGGAAGCCTAGATTTTGAAATCCCGTGAACAATGTAGACAACATTTGTTTTTGTTCCTATCTCTTTATATGTAAACCAAAAGGTCAAGTTACTCCAATATCATCAATGCTTCTTGCAGGGTGAATTCTTCTCTAGTGAATTGAATTACAAATGGATGTTTGGAAACTGACATGGGCTCCTAAATGCACCATGATCCCTTTTATATATGTGTGTGACATTCCCTGGAACGTATACAACTCAAATGGAATGTATCTATTAGTTTGTGCTCCACTGTTGTCTTCATACTTTGTTGTTTCATAAAAGGTGTTTGGTCTGTACATACATATTACTATCTTTAATACAAATTTGATGTGTCCATTATCTTGGTTGCATGTACCATTAGTATAGAGGTAATTATTAGCAAGATTATTGCATCAATAAATGTTGCAGTGTTGAGACATGATAGTGATGTGTTTGTCTCTACGGTAGCTTCTAACCAATTACATAATCAACAATGGCAAGGGGAATCCATCCATAACCAACCTGTGAGTGCTAAGTAACGTGTATGGTGGAATTATTTGTGTCTAAACAAACATATCTTTTCCAGATAAATATGTATTTTTGTTCTTTAAGAAGAGATATTTAGGGATCAAATTCTTCCAAAATCTACTTTAGGATTTTCCTAGATTCTAAATTCAAGAGGTCTTATATTCATGTAGACCACGTAAATGGAATGTGTATGTTGTGGATACACATGATTTGTTTGAGAATCCCAGAATCAATTGCCTTGCATACGTTTCTGCAATGAAAAGTGGGAGATTTGGTTTCAACCTGCTCGTAGGTGGCTTCTTTAGTCCAAATCCATGTGAAGGGGCAGTTCTACTTGATGCCTGAGTGTCTGGACACGATATTGTTCAAGTATGGAAAGCCATTTTGGAGGCTTATAGAGATTTTGGAACCTAGGGAAATCACCAAAAGACTCGAATGATGTGGATGATTGATGAGTTGGTAAAGTTTTTGTTAGATTTATTTTGTTTATATTAACTTTTATTTTAAAATTGTTGTGAATTTTGTGTAATACATCACGATTTTTTTGGAGATTATCTTCAGTTTTTTTGGGGTTAAAAAACAAAGTATCATATTTATAATTCAATAATAATAATAAATTAGTTCGCTAAGTGTATTTTTCTTCCCAATTCAAAGCAGTGCCCCAAGAAATGTGTGTGATATTCACAAACCTGCCATGAAGGACCATGGGCCAAAGGGATTGAAAATGTATGGGAAACAACTCCTACATAGAGAGGGCCTTTTTCTAGTCATCGTGGCATAGATAGGGATCAACTATTTGGAAACCCATATGCAAGTAAATTTATTTCTATGCATATATCCCAGTCATTGTAGCGAGGTGCACTTGGATCGCAACGGTGGGATAGTCTATAATCCACCCTTTCCCTTTTCATGCTACCTCATGTCACGGTGATCTTGTATTGAACTTAGCTAATGCTATTCTTGAGTTAAACTATGTCCAATTTTTCCACACTTGACATCTCTTATGGTTGTCTCATTCCCTGAAGTGAAGTGGGGTGTGATAGGATTTGCATGCCACTCCCCACACATGCACTGTTAGATGGGCGTTCGACGAATGACTGGAGCATCCAATTAGATGCCCTAACCATAACACGAGTCATGAATGATATCCCACCATTGTGAGAACAGTTGAGTGACATTAACAATATGTTTATTTATGCCAGTTCCATGAGCCCGCCAAAAAAATTATTCGATCAACGCCGATATGGACTAGATATTCTTGTACATCAAAATAATTTTATTTATTGATCAATGATAAAGGAAATGAATGTGTACCAGTGTTATGGACATGAGAAAGGACTTGTACTATGACGAATGATGCCACTTCATTGTTTTTCATAAAAGGGTATAGATAAGGGCATACGTTAACAGGTTGATTTCTTGGAATTAGTGGGATGCCATGGTAATTATCCCCATGGGATGGTGATAAACCCTTGGGTATTTCAAAAACCTATTGATGTTTAAAAATAACTATTTTAAATTCAAGGTCAACATCTTGTGGGGTTGTGCCCGTGGCTTGGATGGCATTGAATTGTGCAATAGTACATGAATGGAATTTCTTCAATAACTTCTCCATATAATGGGAGATGGTACTATTCGAAGAGCTTGCATGGATCCCTTTGAGATGATGTTTGTGTCCTTCCTTAATGAATCTTATATATATTTCCTTGAAATTCATGGTGATTGGTCCAAAATTCCATAGCCCTTCTTCCTCCATAACTACATCACACCCACCCATTCATAGAAAACAATTTATTTTGAGATGGTAATCACCCATTCCGAGTTTGACATTTTCATATCTACCGACACATTTCATCATAACATCATTTGTTATCATAATTTGGAAATTCGATATAAGTTGAGCATAGGAATGACTTTCTTCTTCCACTCATCTATGAATAACATTATGGGTGCTACCATTATCAACTAATACAATTACTTTGTGGTTCTTGATGTAGTATATCAACTTAAATGTTTGGGGTGTTGAGAAACCTAATAATGCCTTGAGAGAAATTTGGGGTTCCTCCATAGGAGCTTGTAAAAGTGTCATCATCTTCCATGGGAAGAGAAGTATCCTCCACTTCTGGTCCTTGAGTACCTTCAATTGTTATGCCTTTGAGGTGATCATGAGGGGATACATCTATTTGGAATAAATTTTAATCCTTTAATTTATTCCCTCCAAAATATATCTCATCACAATTATAGAAAGAACAAGTCATTCGCATTCATCCATCACTTCTAAAGATGTAACTTTTTGGAATTTTAATGGGGGCATGTTGGAGGTGCTAGGAGTAGGCACCATGGGAGGCATAGTGCAAGTGGGAGATAAAGATATTTTGGTTTGGGAATTTATTACCATCTTGGCTTATTTATCTCTATCACAACCGCCAACCATGTCATGGAGCACTAAATTATGTCATGTGCTTGAATTTCCTCTTTGAGGCCACTAATGAAGCATTCCCAAGAAAAATAATTATAGAGGCCATCTATGTGGATTGACAATTACACAAATGTTGTAATTTGGTCCATGACTGTCTCTTTGGCATAATTTGGTCAACCTTCCAGGGTAGTGGGTGTCATGTTCAAAATGAACACGAAGGAATTGGCTCCAAGGGACACAATGATGATAATATTTCTAGTACCATTTCCACCATTTACGTACACATTGCATATGTAAATGGAGTGTGCCTATCGTGGGTACACATAATTTGTAGAAGTATCCCCAAATAAATGGCCTTGCACATGTTCTTGCAATGAAAAGTGGGAGATTTGGTTTCAACCTACTCTTAGGTGGATTCATTAGTCCAAATCCCTATGAAGAGGCAGTTCCACTTGATGCCTGGGTGTTTGGAGATGATGTTGTTCCAGTATGCAAATCCATTTTGGACACTTATAGAGATTTGGGAACCCAGGGAAATTGCAAAAAGACTCGAATGATGTGGATGATTGATGAGTTGGTAAGGTTTTTTTAGATTTGTTTTGTTTCTATTAACTTTTATTTTAAAATAGTTGTGAATTTTGTTTAATACATCATGATGTTTTTAGAGATTATCTTCAAGTTTTTTTGGTTAAAAAATAGTATCATATTTCTAATTCAATAATAATGAAAAATTAGTTTGCTAAGTGTATTTTTCTTCTGATTCAGAGCAGTTCCTTAAGAGACGTGTCTGATATTCACAAACCTGCCACAAAGGACGATGTACTGAAGGGATTGAAAATGTTTGGGAAAGAGATCCTGACATAAAGAGGGCATTTTTATGGTCAATTATCTAATCAGACCATCTATTTGATTGATTGAAACAATCCAAATTGGAAAACTTGTAGTTGACCATAAATTATTCATACCAAAAGAATGGAAAATGAAATATTTGGAAATTGATTGCCTCCTTTTGGAAAACCCCTTACAAACCCCTTTACGGTTACATACTCTCAAAGAAAATGTTCTTGTACTTTAGTCACGAAGAGGTTTGTTGAGAGAGCTTCGATAACCCTTGTTCCATGAATCAACGGTTGTTTCTTGGATGCCTAGAAGATATTTCTTTGAAGTTAAAATTCCAACTATGCAAAACTTGTTGAGTCTCCAAGGAAGGGATCTAGTCATGGAAATGAAAGCAAAGAAGGAATCCATACAAGGTGGGATCTGGTCATATTCCAATGCTGACAACATTTCTCACTAGACACTCAATTCCAGGGCAACTTTTGCTGGAGAATCCAACGAATAAATGTTCTTCTGGTGGAGGAAGAGGAAGTAGATGCGATGGAGAGATACTTCCTCCATTGATGAAGAGGAAGTAGTTTGCTTGATTTTCATATGTAAGTTGACATCGATTTGAGCTCGGTAGCCAACTATTTAGTATTAGTTTGAAAATCCAGAAAGACCATTATATCTATCAATATTTTCTCATGTGGTTTTCTTTATGCTATAGGGAGTGGTAGAACTTCCATATACTCTTTTCCAAACAATTCTTTATGGTCTTATTCAATACTTAGTGGTCGGTTTCCATTGGTCCATCGATAAAAAAAAATGTACATCTTTGTTACTCTCTACATCTTTCTCTACTACACTTACTATGGGATGATGGCAGTAGCAATGTGTCCAAATGCTCAAATTGCATCTGTAATTGCATCTACATTTTATGCCATCTTCAACCTTTTTTAGGCTTCCTCATAACAAGACCTTTGAGTGGGATCATTCTTAAAATGCATGAGATAAAACTACCAAGAGTTATGCCAAATATTTTTTGTATGGATAATTAGGGTGTTTGCACTTGAAATAGGATATTTTTAGGGTCTGCTACTGATGATAATCCAACACCTATTGATGAATACATGCCTAAGAAAGGTGGAGTTTCAATGTCTTTCATAAAAATAGTTTAATGTGTTTGGTTGCGTTTATATTTATGTGTTATCGCTTGGATATGTGTTATTATAGCATTTAAAGTTCTGACAAAGCATATTTTCTGAAATTCTTAATTTTCCATCCATGAGATAGATTACATGGGGTCAGATTGTTGTGCTCAATGTTTATAAGATCTAAACCAAAATGCATCCCATGTGTTCTAGGGTTTGATGTTGGTGACCTTTCTGAAGATGCTCATGCTGACTTGGAAGGCTTAGATTCTTCATCAACGCATGTAGCGAACATGTTATCAACTAAGCCTATTGAAATTATTAATTTAAAACTTTTAATATTGATTCATATATGTACCATTGAATGCAGTTTAGGAAGAAATAGAAAAAGTTGAGAAAAATAAGTAATGCAATCCTTGTTTCACATTCCCTCTGGTAATGAAATAGTTGTTGTAAGCAACTTGCAGATACGACACAATGGTGATTGTGGTGCTTGTGTAACTTAAGATAAGATAATTCAATTAATTTCTAACAAATTCCCACAAAATAACTAAAATTAAATTAGGTTGTTTTTCTCATGCACATCATTCATGTGTCCAATTATAATATGTTGATGTCGGAAAAATATTTATTTTATCCTTCACCATTGACTTTATATTAACGATATTTAGATTTAGCGATAGTGATAGTTTCATTGTTGTAAGTGCAGGAAAACTTGGTGTTGGAGGTTTCAGTATGGGAGCAGGAATTTCGTTGTATTCAACAATTTATTGTGTTCATTGGAAGTTTAGTAATGGTGGTCCATATCTTGTTGATATTATTGCAGTTGTTTCCTTAAGTGGGTGAAAATGTAAGCTCATTTCTTACATGTTGGAACACAATTTATCTGTTCGGTATACAATCTAGCACTTATCTTAAATAGGGTCATTTAGTTTTGAATGCCAGATTACATAATAGTGAGATATTCTTGCACCAACTATTGCTTTTTAAATCAACTTACACATAAATCAGTACTGGCAAAGGTTACAATTTGCACATAATTTCATTTTCTTCTATTCTTTGGAGGTTGAGAAATTATTGCCCAATAGATCTAACAATCATTTCACTTTTCGAATTTGAGGGATCCATAATCCCTCCATTTTCAATTTATCTCTTTTTATTATTATTCAACTACAATATTTTTTTTCTACACCGATAAAGTACAACACATTCAATTGTTGATTCTATATGCTCAAATAGATAGATATCTGAAACAAATATCTTATTTTAATGAGGGTTTCCGAAATCCCTCTTACATTGTCCTTTAAACAAATCCTCTTGATAATTCTTCCATGGAGAGATATGTGTTTGTAAAAAGTAAACCTTTGACGCCCTAAAAAAGGTAGACTTCAACTTTTAAAGATACCAACAATTTAATAGAGATCAATGAGTTTCAATTATTTTTCTAGACCTTCACACATTTTTGTTCCTCTTTTATGGATTTTAGAGCATTTTAAAAAATATTAAAATATGTGTTTTCAATGCAATCCCAATACTACCTATTATAAGGACATTCAAATAGATTTTATTGATATGGATGATTGTGGCCTTGATGGAAAGATTAAGATGAATTTTAGTACATCTAGTTGTATTTCATGATTATTTGATTTTCAAATTTGTTAGGAAATAAATATTTATGAAGTTCTTTAGGATGTAAATATTCCATTTATGAAGTTCTTTGAGTGAAAGGTTTCTCAAGTGAAAATTCCATTTAAACTGTATAATTCTTAGATCCCTCGACATTTTTTATAGTTTGCTTTTGTGAATTTATATAAAAGACTAAACTCATGTATGTTTGATGTCAAATTATCTCGGTAAAATATGTTGTTGTATTGACTTTACATGCATGTACATTTAGTTGTGCTTGATTTACATGTTATTACATTGAATTTTGGTGAAGTATGGACTTCTATTTGGGTAGTAAGAATTGTAGAGAGATTCTAAGTTTTCATCTACTACATTAAAACTACTTACTCCTCTATTCATGTTTTCTAGGTTTATATAATTATGCACGTGGGTGTTGTGAATTTGAATGATGTGCCTTGGTAATTTTCCAGACTTGAATAAATATACATTCCATTGTGGTGATTTTTCTTGGTATTATGTGAATTTATTGATTGGGAATTCATAAATTTGCATACCACAACAAGTTTATTTGGATCAATATATTTCTAAATTGTTATATTTAATTTTTTAAACAATCATCAATTATCAATAAAAATCAAACCAACGACCTTGACTGCATTATAGAGCCTTTATTTCTTCAATTGGCGCAATGAAGGAATCCTAGCAACCCCGGTTATATGTCATGGAAAGTTTTGAGTGCCCTTTGGCTCTCTCTCTATGTTGTCTAAATCTCTGAACATGTTGACTACTTTTGATGGAAGCCTTCATTTCGGCCACATGGTATACTTCCTTCCCTAGAGGTCCAATTGGGGGGGAAGATTGTTGCAATCGAGGTTGAGGTGGTTGATGCGCCCCTTGACTACAATCATTTACTGGGTAGGAACTGGATGTACAATATGAAATTTGTAGCCTCTTCCCTTTTCTGAGTGGTTTTTTTTCCTTTGGATGGGAAGATCATTACTATTGACCAAAAATATTTCCAGAATCTGTGTGTAAAAGCATCATCGGGATCTTCTATCCCAATTATCGGTCATTCTTAGCCGGCAACTCAGAATGTGGGTGTGGGCATGTATCCTTCTCTCATGGGAACCTTTAGTTGTCCTGCATCCGTCCTTATGATTATTTCTAGTCTTGGTAAGGCTTCGACCTCATTGAATTTGGTCTCTTTTCGCACCTCTCATATGGAGGATCCTTGGATTCTTCCTTCACCTAGTACTTCGAGTGATAGTTCTATACCTACCGAGACAAACGTGTCCTTTCCTACAACATTGGGGGCGTATCAAGCTAATATTAATCATGTTGTAGAACCTAGTCCTTCCTCTTCGTGGACGGAGGAGGAGGACCCTTATGTGCTGCCTGCTTGGGAAGTAGAGTCATCTCACTCTCAAGATTGCCTTAATGATGTTTTTTCATCGGATGAAGCTATTCTTAAGGCTATGTCTGGGATAGAACAAACTTGGGGAGAGTTGCACCATAGATCGTATTTACTTCTTAATCTTGATTGTTTAGACTGTCATGACTTTAGGGCGATTCTAAGTGAGAAAGTTGGTATGATTGTGGTCCAATTAAGATCTCCTAGTCAGATTGCTGAAGGGAACATGGCTAACTTGTCACCAACGATACCTATTGATATTTCTCATGTTCCTGGTAAGATTGAGAACTTGTACATTGGGGCGGATTGTTCCCCCGATGAGATTAAAGAGTACACCAAGATTTTTAAGGAATTTCTTGATGTTTTCGCTTGGTCGTACGACGAGATTTCGGTTATAGACCCTCGCATTGTCGAACAAAAAATCAAAACCTATTTGGATGCTAAACTGGTTAGACAACGTTTGCGTGTCGTGAATCCTAGAAAAGTGCCCGCTACTAAAGCAGAGATAGAGAAACTGCTCAAAGTTGTTTTCATCTATCCCATTCCCTTGACGGAGTGGGTTTCCAATCCCATTCTGGTGGATAAGAAGCAGGGAGCGATCTAAATATGCACTGATTTTTGTGATTTGAATCGAGCCTGTCCTAAATACAATTTCCCTACACCATTTATTGATCAAATTTTGGATGAGTGTGCGAGAAGTGAGGTTTTCTCCTTTATGGATGGATTTTCTGGATATAATTAGAAACAGATTAAACCCAAGGACCAACAGAAGACTACATTTATTTGTCCTTGGGGAAATTTTGCATATCGGAAGATTCCCTTCAGCCTTAAAAACATTGGAGCTACGTTTCAATGAGCCATGATCTTAAAAAGATTATTGAAGTGTATTTGGATGATCTAGCTGCTCACTCTAGCTTGAGAGTGCGTCATCCTTATCATTTGCAATTGGTTTTCGAAAGATGTCGTCATTATCAAATTTGGTAAAATCCTCATAAGTGCATCTTTTGTGTGAAGGCTGGGCATTTACTAGCATTAATTGTTTCCAAGGAGGGTATTAGAGTCCATCCCTTGAAGGTTGAGGCAATACTTCAATTTCCTCCCCCACGTAACATTCAACATCTTCAATGTTTACAAGGAACGACGAACTTCTTGTGAAGGTTCGTGGTCAATTTTTCCAATTTGACTAAAGGCTTCATGTGTTTATTGAAGAAAGACACCCCTTTTTACTGGGATGAACAAGCCCAGGAGTCTTTCAATGCTCTGAAGAAAGCCTTGGCATCGTCCCCCGTGCTTAGTCCACCAGACTACAGCAGTGACTTTTTTATTTATGTGGTTGCATCTTAAGAGACGATTGGTATGGTGTTGGTTCAAGAGGATGAGGAGCTCCATGAGCATGTCATCTACTATCTTATCTGAAACCTTATTGATGCAGAACTTCATTATACCCATGTTGATAAGCTAGCCTTAGCCACCGTCCATGTGGTTCAACGTTTGAGGCATTATATCCTCCTTCGCCAAACTTTGGTCGTAGCTCACATTAATCCATTTCAATTCGTCCTCACCAGAAGGATGAATGGCGGGAAGTATAATAAATGGATTGTGATATTGCAAGAGTTTGATCTTGATTTTGTTTTGACAAAGATGAAGAAATCATTAATTTTTTCTGATCTCATATCGGATTTTCCAAATTTGGATGAAGGGGAGGTTCATGAGGATTCTCTTGTTAATGAGAATATCTTTCCCATCTCAACCGCAAACCCTTGGTACGGGGATATTATTGTTTATTTGCAAACATTGAAGGTTCCTACTCACCTCTCATGAGATGAGCATTGATGACTACGTCAGGTAGCAAAGAACTACCTCATAGTGGATGATACTTTGTACTATTGTCGGGTTGATTCCATTTTACGTCGTTGCTTAACTCATGAGGAGGCTGAGGTCATGCTTAATGATTGCCACGAAGGGGCATGTGGTGGTTATTTATCTGGGATTTCTATAGCTCAAAATTTTTTGAGAGTGGGTTATTTTTGGTCATCCATATTTAAAGATTGTGTTAATGTGGTCAAGAGGTGCCACCCTTTCCAAGTGTTTGCACGGAATATGCACTCGTGTCCTACCCCTTTGCATCCCATTATCACCATCGATCCCTTCACTAAGTGGGAGGTCGATTTTATGGACTGTAACCCAAATTTGGCTGGGGGATACCATCATATTATTGTGGCTGTTGATTACTTCAAAAAATGGGCAGAGGCTATGCCCACTATCAAATATGACGGTGAAACAATTGTGCATTTCATATTTAACCAGATTATCACTTGGTTCGGTATTCCAAGGGAGCTTGTCACTGACCATGGCAGGCACTTTCAGAACAAAATTATGGAAGAGTTGTCTTTGAACTTAGGGTATAAGCAAGAGCATTCCTCTTCTTATTATCCTCAAGTGAATGGACGGGTTGAAAAAGTGAACAAGTCACTTAAGTCCATTCTCCAACGAACCATCACACAAAGCAAGACTAAATGGCATATCATGTTGTATCCTTCTTTGTGGGCCTAAAGAACCGCGGTCAAGACTGCCACCAATTTTTCTCCCTATCAGCCTGTGCATGGGGTGGAGTCAGTATTACTAGTTGAATGTGAAATCCATTCTTTGAAGCTAGTTGTGGAGCTTTTACTAGAGACTTCCACATTGGAAGAACATCTGGTCCACTTGGAGCATCTTGATGAGCAGCGTTGAGATGCTTTAGTGGCTCTTGAGGTTAACAAGCGTCGCGTTAAGGTTCAGTACGATAAGTCTATCCTTCATAGGAGGTTTAGTGAAGGTGACTTGGTCCTATTGTGGGATCAAGCTAAGTAACCCTTGGGGGAAAGAAAGTTCAACCCTATGTGGCATGGTCCTTACATGGTCAAGCATGTCTTAGAGAAAGGCGCCTATGAGTTGGTGGATTATGAAGGGACAGCCTTGGCGGAGCCTAGAAATGGGCTCTATCTTAAAAAGTACTATGCATGATCTTCAGTCAGGGATGACTTTTTGTATATTATTGTACATTTTGCATAGCGTAGTTTGGTCTTCTTATGGTGACCGGGTTTTTTTATTAGCTTTCGTTTGTTATGGTAGATGTCGATGGAGTCTTCGGTTTACATAGGATTCGTTGATGGTGCTAGCTGCCACACTCAAAACTTAGCTTCGACTGCTTGGGTGATTTATACTCCTACGGGTCAAGTGCTGTCTTCAGGAGGCGTATGTTTACGGCCTTTGTCGAACAATGTTGCTGAATATAGTGTCGTGATTGAGCTATTGTGTGATCCCATTTCACATGGTGTTCTTTCTCTTGACGTACGTCTTGATTCGCAGCTAGTGGTATCACAACTTAATGGCTTGTATCGTGTTAGGGATCCAACATTGTTACAAAGATTCTTGCATGTAATATTGCTAGAACGACAATTTGAGAGCATAAAATACATTCACATTTCAAGAAATTTTAATCAAGTTGTTGATTCATATGCTAACTATGTACTATATTGGCATTTGTTTCACAGACGATAAAAGCATTTCACAAAAACATTTTACACATGTAAATAGAATAATAATCAATCATCATAAATATTTTCATTAAGTCCAAAAAAGGTGATGTCATAATACATAAGTGTCATATACAAAATTGAGGCTTCCAAGCCACCAAAATATACTACACAGTCATACAAAAAATATACACCCAGGTCTCTAAGCCTGAGGTCGAGTAGGGTGTTGATCATGATAGCACACCATAGCTCTAGCTAGCCGACGAAATAACCGAACCCATGCCCGTGGTACTCCAACCACTTGGCGCTACATGGCCTCGGGAAAGTCCTCAACTTGCACCATGGGAACCCTCTATGTTAAGCGAATGAAGTTTGTGTGGATGCTCTGGAGCGTCCGCTCCACATCCACACCCATGATATCATCGCCTATTCCCCTTCGTCGATAACAAGGAAATCCTTCTGGCCGTCGTGGTCCCACATCTGCATGTACATGACAGAGTATTATTATGTGTCATCACACCAAGAATATGTCTTTTGATTTCATATATGAAAAAATACAAAAAAATTAATAACTCAAAAAACAAAAGTGAGTTGGGATTCATTACTTATGTCTCCATATGATGCTCCTGGTGGCAGGGGCATGTCTGGATCTCCGCGAAAGTCTATCCCTGCATAGGGGTATTCATCTATGGTGATGATCTATCTCCGCCACCAGAGGAAGAAGTCTGCTGGATAGGGGTTAGACACCCTTCCCCCTCCCAGTTTATGCATGGCATTGGCACAACGTAGCTGAGCCGGATACCTAACTCCGTATGGAGAAATTTCAACTCTAAGCCCCGACACCCGCTTGAAAAAGAATGCACTCAGTATGCTGTCGAACCCAAACTTTTGTACCCTGCCCATCTTGCAGTCACTGAGTTGTTGGTTCATGTTGCTTAGTAGAGAGGTACTCCAGTCATATATTGTAGGTCGCATGCACTCTAAGGCATAGAACATCATTGGCCTTGAGGCCTGGTGGAGTGATGCTAAACCTGTGATCCTGCCCAATGCCAATAGTATTGCCTTCAGCCCCAGGTTCTAGACTGCATTTGTCGGGATTTAACTCCCCAACCTTCTCTGTATCGGGAAGGCAATACACAACTATGTACTCCTCTATAGTTAACCCACCCCCTGTCCTGCGAGATCGGAGGCTCACCACGTCCCCTCAACGAGACAAGCTTGTGATAAAGTATATGTTCTCAACCTTGAGGCTGAGTGACATGCCATCCAACTGAAAGGTATCAGAGTCTGGATCCTAGTAATCCACTAGTAGCTGGAGTAGCCTTGGATTTGCTCTTAAGCTTCCAAGGCGCCAAAATTTGTATAACCCACAAGCCCTCAGTGCTTGTTGAGCCATGAGGTCATCCTGCACAGCCTCTTCAACATCATTGTGTTCTCTCTCTCTCCATTATAGCACCATCATGCACAAACATTGCCAAATTTCATGAGTGTTTGCCAATGAAAATCATGTTTGTGGACCTGTACGTGATTGTTTGCAAACAAATGCATATGTACACGGGTATTGTGGTATTTTCCGCATATACCCAACCCTATACGTGGAAAAAGACCCAATTTCTGCATGGGCTGAAATACACTATTCGGGATGGATTAAATAAAAAAATTGATGTGTCAAATTGAAAGAGGAGGGCATGAGTAATTACCTAGACCAGACGTGGAGTTGTAGAAATTTTGACCAGCAATAGATTAATTTCACTCACAACAAATTACAATTGATCATGCAAAATTGTCAACAATGGAGACTGAAAATGGAGCTGTAACACAAAATTATATTAACTCAGTGTATAATAGCCAACCCTGTAATATCATAGGTTGCTGAATATATAGAATACATCAATAGGTCGAATGCATAAGGAGGCATCCAAAGCTAGCATAAAGCAGGCTTACCCAAAATAGGCAAATCCCCCATAGGTGTAAAAAGCTGATCCCAAATCTGTCATGAGGCTCACGAATTGGCAAGGGCGCATGGGCAAGCTAATGAGTGGTGGAATGGCAGCTCATACATGCTTTTGCATGGAGGAAAGAGTGGAGGAGGAAGAGGCAACAAAGCTGATTCACCTCACCTAGTCTTGCTTTCCTATGTGCCTTAAAACACTGAAAAAGCAGGCAATAAAGCAGAAAAAGCAGAAGGGCACCTAGGAGGCCAGGAATAAAGCAGATTTGATTCCTAAGGCTTTCCCAAGCGCTACATGATTCAAAGATGGCAAGTTTGACCTCTATGGATAGGCAATTAGCAACTTGAACATGGTGGGACTCATGGACTAGGCAAATAAGACAAAAATAAATGAATTAATGTCTAAGTGGGTAAATAATATGGGTTGATTATTCTAACAGGAGTGATTTCGTCAAACGATGCTCTCAAAATCGGCTCTTGAAGTTCTGGATACAAAAGCACTATGGTGGGTGAATTTTCAAAATGGTATGAAAATTTTAATTTTTTCACTATTTTATAGAAAACAATTTGAATTTTTTACCCACTTTCTATAGTTTTTTACCGTTTTTGACCATTTTGGACCGTTTGGACTAATATGATGTTGTAGGACCCCGTTTTGAGTGAGATTTGACTGTGTCTTCGACCCGTTTGTGTCTATTTCATGTATCATGTCTAAACTGGCATATAGCTTAGGATTTCACATCCGCTTGCATTTTGCATGACCTTATGACCATTTCATATTATCCTTAGGTACAAACCCATTCCATAGTGTCATGGAAGCTTCATGTTGCTCTTAGAAGTGACATTATGCAAATGGTAGAGCTTTCCTATACATGGGTACCCTAGTTAGATCCTATATTGCATTTGGTGCCCATGCTGACATTTCTGCTTTAGGTTGTGGGAGTCCCTTTTTTAGTCCCACCATGTCTTTGAGCAAGAGCTTCATACTCCTCTTGAACTTTATGTTGGCCATTTACTCGAGACTCCCTCATATATATCAAGTTGTAATTGCATTTTCATGAGTTTTTCTTGCCTTCTTGAGATTTATGTCAGCTCCCTGACTTTGGGTTATCGGCCATATATGCCCAAGCTATTCTCATGTCTAGCCAAATAGAGCCTTTTTACATATCTTTCACAACTTGATCACCCCTTTTACTGGGAGGAGACCTTCCCCAAGTGTCGTTGTCCTACACATATATCCTTGCATTGAGCATAGGCATGTTCCACTGCTTGGAACTAGTTTTCTTATCCCTTGACACTCGTCTCCTCCTAGATTTGTACTATAAAGCACTTTTATTCTTTTTCAAGCTTTTCAAAATGTCTGAAAAAGTCCCAAAAAACTAAAAAGACGGACATGAAAAGATGTTATCTTTGGCAGCAGTCGAGTCGTGTCGCCTTCGAACAGAGCACTGTATATCACATCCGTTGGTTGGGTTATTAGTTTGACTTTAGGATATGTACTCATTAATCTAAGTTTATCTCCACTGGCTGGTTAATCTTCCAGTCCCTATGGAGCCTCTGTCGATGCCTCCTGTGTCAAAGAGATGTCCTAGTTTACATATCGACTCCATGTTTCCTACCTTCAGTCACCATTCACCTTATGCTCTTGTTCGAAGGAAGTTGAAGCCTAGGTCGACCATTCCTCAGTTATCTTGACTTTGCATGCCAGCCATTCGCGGTACTATTACTGGTCCGTGCACATCTTGTTCGATTTCTTCCACATTATACAACGTTGCAGAGTACCTCGTGTTGGTTGATGGGGGATGCCTTAATTCCCTCCTTCCAGCGGATTCCATTCCATCAACTTCAGATCATTTATTCTGGAATAGGATTCTAGAGTCCTTTGAGTGCCTTGAGACTTACAGTCATCAGTGGTAGGTCCTCTCACCATCGACAGTTTTGGGAATACATCAATGTCCCCTGATCGATGGATTCTTCCAAGTGCTCGACCTCAACACATCTATTCACACTTGTTATATTGCACTCTGTACCTTGATTCCCATTTTCATTATCGGTGGGTGATCTTGCATCTATTAACGGTATACATCAATGACTGGTAATCAGACGATAGACTACTATGTTCGACCTCGACACATATATTCACATCGTAGGACATGTACTCGTAGCGGTTCGTGTAGAAGACCTTCCAACTTGGTGGCATTCCATGTATGCTACCTCCTTGATCGTGCCAGTGTTCATGAGATATCAGCTCTTCTGATTTGATTCCAGTGTATATCAGATATCTTCATCCACTATGGAGATCTTAATCCATTTTATATCTTCAGCCATTATGGAGATATTTATCTATTGTATATCTTTGTATATCACACATGACACTTTGTATATCATGCCTATTCATGGCCATTGTACTCTTATGTATCTGGGACTGTTGTGTGTATTTGCAGTCACATGTAGAGATTGATTATTGCCATTGTATTTATGAGTGGCTGGTTCTTCCACCTGGGTCTTCATTACTCCATTTCTGGGATGGATTTTATAATGTATTTCGACCATCATGTTACCCCTCTGACCTCACACATTAGGGGGCATCTGTTATAGCTGATTTTACCACACATGGTTGATCACATATTTATGGCCTTCAGTGTCCCTCTGCAAACTCGTTAGACCCCATGGACTTATATTATACTTTGATGTTCCAAGATCATCCCTAAAAAACACATGTTTATTGCTATACGTGACTTTTAAACCCATACTCGCATATACACACGACTTTTGACCTCAAACCCGTGTACATCGAGATGTGTGCATAAGTCCAATTTTTTTTAAAGTTTTCCTCATATGAGTCTGAAGATCCTGACTCTTGGACTTCCATATGCCTTTAGATCACTTGGATTCGACCCTCCATTACCCTTTTGGAGTGCTATATAAGGAACCCCTTGGATACATTGAAGAGGAGGAATTGAAGAGCAAAGAAACTATAGTCCATTGTTGCCTCATTTTGCTTATACTTGAGTTTACATCCCTTTGTCCCTTTGGATCACTTTGTGTTCTTCCCAATATTTCCTTTGCTTTGTGAGCTTGCTATCGAGAGATGGAGGATTGAGGTGGTGGAGGCCCATGTGGAGGACTCGATTTCTCTGGTTCATAGACGTGCCGACAGAGGTTGTCACTATTGTAATCTCTAATTTTATTAATAGAAATATATTTTCTTGTCCAATTATGTGCATTTGAATACGAATATTGAATCCATGGATGTATTTAATTGCTTATTCAGCGTTGAATATATATGCTAGAGTAGGTATAACACATTATTATAGAGCATGTTTGTCTTGTTTGTTGTTGTTGAGAGAAAATTGCTAACACAAGCGTGAATTGGAAAATCTTAACGGGGATCTATTTCAACCGTCCAAAACAAGGTATGATTCTGTATCCCTTAGTGTTATATGTTTGGTTTCTCTTGCATATTGGGAAAGATTGATTTCTGGTGTTAATATGTCTATTGTGGTACCCCCAAGCCATAGGAATTTTCTCTCTGTTTATGTACCAATCATTCTGCACTATTGATATTCTTCGAGCTCTCTGTGACCATTTATCTGAGAATAAAATCAGATATCAAATATGTGATATTTTCCAGATATCATTCCACGACTTTTGCTTTTATCCTTCCGCGCATCCTTTTCTACATAATCAATCTGCGTCGTCGATTTCTTGTGTAACATGTTCCTATCATCTATCTTAGTTCAGGTGCGGGATGTAGATCCTAGTTCTGGTGCAGGATGTGGATCCTGGGTCTTCAACATTTTTTTAAGCAGCTTCCATACTTTTCCACTTTCTGGCTTTTGCTTGTAAAACTCCTTCCGCGCTTTCGATTTCTTATGCACCCATTCAAGACCATGAATCCTAGATCCGATGCGGGATGTAGATCTCGGGTTTCCAACATTTGTTTAAACAACTTCCAGACTTTATTCTTTATGTCATCCTCTTGCAAAACTCCTTCCGCATCGTCGATTTCTTGCACACCCTTTCCCGATCGTCAATCTTAGATCCGATGCGGGATGCGGATCTCATATTTTCAACATTTGTTTGAACAAATTCAAGACTTTCTACTTTCCACCTTTCGCTTTCAAAACTCCTTCCACGTCATCGATTTATTGTGCACCCTTTCCCGACCATCGATATTTGATCTGGTGCGAGATGCGGATCTCAGGTTTTCAACATTTGTTTAAACAAATTCCATACTTTCCGCTTTTCGACATCCGCTTGCAAAACTCCTTCCGCGTCGTCGATTTATTATGCGGGTTCACTCCTGGCCGTTGGATCTGTTCATCAGATTACCTTTCAAACTTTATGTATTTTCTCTTGACCGTTGATTTCTTGTGTAGGTTCACTCCTGACCATCAGATTTGTTCAACCCAATACCTTTAAAATTTTGCAAATTTTCTCTTCACCATTGATTTCTTTTGTGGGTTCATACCTGACCGTCAGATCTATCCATCAGATTCAAACTTTGTGGATTTTTTCTTGACCGTTTATTTCTTGGGTGGGTTCACTCCTGACCATCGGATCTATTCATCTGATTACCTTTCAAACTTTGCGGATTTTATTTTGAGTCCTCTGCTTATCTCGATCATATGCCATCAATCACAACCAAATCACACTCTAATTTGTTTCCATATGACTGCAAAACCTCCAACAATATCCCCCTTTGACATCAATGTCAAATAAGACTCTATAGCACGGCTCCCCCTATCAAAGTGAACAAGTTATTTATAATAAGATATGATACATAGCTTATGGTGCAGGTACTCAAACTGTGTCTTTGGTAAGGGTTTAGTGAATATATCGTCAGTATGTTCTGTAGAGGGAATAAAATTCAATTGAACTACTCCCTTTGTAACCTGCTCCCTTAAGAAGTGATACTTAATAGGTATGTGCTTAGTGTTGGAATGAAGGACTAGATTTTTGGACATACTAATGGCGCTAGTATTATCACAATAAAGAGGAATGAGATCAACATATTTTACCTCCAGGTCTGCCAGTGTCTGAATCATCCAGAATATTTGTGTACAACAAGTGGTAGCACCAATGTACTCGTCTTCTGTAGTGGATAAAGAAATTGAGCCTTTCTTCTTACTCAACCATGCAACTAAGGAATCACCTAAGAAGAATGCACCTCCACTTGTGATATTTCTTTCATCCAAATATTTTTCCCATCAGCATCTGAATATTCAGTTAACTGAAGATTTTGATTTCTAGGATACTAGAGACCATAAGTCATTGTGCCCTTCAAATATTTAAATATCCTCTTAACATACAACAAATGAATTTGCTTTGGAGCAGACTAAATCTACCTACCATTACAACAAATTGCATTGTATCAGGATGAGATGTTGTGATGTATAAGAGACTTCCTATCATTGACCGATATGTTCTCTGATCAACATCAGGTGAGGGATCATCCTTGCTAAGTTTACAATGAACAACCATTGGTGTACTAACATGTGATGAATCTTCCATCTGAAATTTCTTCACCATCTCCTTCAAATACTTCTCTTGGGAGAGAAATAAGCCTTCAGGACTCTGGATAATGAGAATGACAGTTCTCCTATCATTGACATCTCAAACTCATATTGCATGGCATTAGCAAACCACTACATAGGAGAATAAGTAGTGCATCCAAATATAATGTCATCCACATACACCAAAACTACTAATAGATTATCACCTTGAGATTTGATATACAAATTACTGTCAATAGTACCTTTCTTGAACCCTTTGTCTTGTAGATATTTAGCCAGTATATAGTACCAGACTCTTAGTGCTTGTTTAAATCCATATAGAGCCTTCTTCAGTTTGCATACATTGTCAAGATTTTATGTCAGTTGGAACCCTTCAAGTTCCTCTATATAAACTTCTTCTTCTAGATCTCCATTGAGAAAAGTTGACTTAACATCCATCTGATACACTTTGAAGTTATTATGAGTGGCATAGGAAACAAACATTCTGATAGCTTCCAGTATTGCTATTGGCACAAAATTTTCATCAAAATCTTGTCCCTCAACTTGGGCATACCCTTTACAGACCAATCGAGTTTTATTCCTCACAATTTGTCCTTGCATTCATCTTGTTTTTAAACACCCACTTGGAGCATATTACATTTTTATCTGCAGGTTTAGGAACCAAGTCCCAAGAGTTATTTTTCTCAATCTGATCAAGCTCTTCATTCATGGCTTTAACCCATTCTTCATCCTGTTGGAATATATTAAACCCACTCACAACTTAGGATAAAATAATTAATCATTATTTGATTCATTTTTCACCCAGTAGCTTAATTAGTTGGCATCCACTTGCACCTTAAAGTCAATACATGCCATCTATATCCTAGGAATGATTTATTTCCACTTTTGGTTTGATCTTGACCACCTTTTAACCATCCAAAATTAGTATACAGGACTTTACAACAGATTCTGCTTTATTCTGCTTTTTCTGCTTTTCCTGCTTTGCTATGGATAAGATAAAAGCTAGTCAACTAGGAAACTGGGAGATTTTGTTTACAACGAATCCTCCATTATTTTTTCTCCATTTTATAAGATTAGCATGTTTTTTCCATCTCCTTGACAACTCACTCATGATTTTTCCAACTCGTGAGGTCCTTGATAGATTTGGGAAGTGCTTTAGCCACCTATGGGGGTTTGCTATATTTTGGTAAGTCATCCTTTTTTATCTTTATGAGTTGTTTCCATACAATTCAATTTTCCTATGAGGGATGTACTATTTATGTACACTATTATTCAGCATTATTCAATGGAAGGATACACACCAATATTCATATCTTCATTCATGTGATTCAGTCTCTTTTCTTCTCTCTATTTTTCCTGTGTATGCTTGTGAGAATTATTAGTAGCAAGATCTATTTCCTGTGCTTCTTCTTAGCATATTTTCTCATAGCATTGATCTATTATTTCTACATGGTATCAGAGCTACAAGGTTGATCAAGTTCTACAAAGTTGAGGAGCGCTTCCAGTCTCCTATCCCTCTCTGAAGAAGAGCTTGTCTAACTTACAAGATTTTCTCCTAGTTTTTTTTGCAGGTTGCAGAGAGTATCTACTAGAGCATATCAACAACTTCAATATGGATTCAAAATTTCCTCTACTATCTCCTTTCAACTATGCTGATTGGAATCCAAAGATGAGGGCATACTTGAAGAGGCAATGTCTCTTTGATGTCTCCATTGGTGCATTGAGTGAACCTGAGTCTTATGAAGAGAATATTGATTGGATAGATAGAGATTATGGAATTATGTGTTTTGGAATGTCTCCAAATATATATCATCTCATATATTCTGCTGAATTTCCATTTGAGCTTTGGAAAATTTTGGACAAAGCTTTTGCTTTGCAGGAAATTGAAGATGAAGCATGGAGCGAACCTAGCATCTCCTCTTGTTTTGTTTCTCAAGATTTCTTGGCCTCTACATTCTCCGACGAATTTGATCATGATGAATAAGTTTCTCATACAGTTCATGTTTCTGCTGCCCTCTTTCATTCGAATGCTTCCTCCTTCAATGAAGAAGCGAATATTGAAGAGCCATCTTTTTCTGTGTCTCTTGAAGGTGATTTTTCTTCTTGCGATACTATTGATGAAAAAGAAGTAACATTTGGAGCTGTTGCTGATATTTATTATTATCCTATAACCCATTCAATGTTCTCTAAATCTCCTATCTTATATTCTGATATCTATGTGCCAGATCCTTCACACTTTGTGCATACCTCTCTCCTTGATGGTGCGCAACCTATTGATTTCTAGGATGTTTGCTTAGCCAAATCAAGCCTTATTTGTGCCATACCACTTACCTTACTTGATATCATGTCCTTCATAATCTCCTACTTTGTTCTTGGCATCAAAAATCAGAACCTCCTTGAAGATTGTGAACATCTCATTCTTTCCTCCTTTCATACAGAGGATTCATTACCAGTGTATTCCCATGAGTCTATTGATATGCTTATATGTGATCCTTTGGACTCTGATTTAGAATCATATTTTCAGGTTGATACACATATAATACCACCATCCATACCATCTACCATACCTATAAATAATCCAAAGACTGTACAAATCCCAAGCTCACTAGTTGATTCCTCATTGGTCTCTTATGCAATGATATTTATCTTACATGGTTTAAAGTCTTTCCTATCTTTCAGTGGCTGGTTATCCGTGTCCTTAGAAATATTTAGACTGATATTAAACATGTTTGGATCTGTTCTAAACACTTATGGTTCATATCTTATGCCCATCCATCATTCATATTTTTACACCTATAAGTTTTCCCCAGTTGCTCATAATTTTCCTAGTCTAGCCCTATATCCTCATGGAGCCACTGAATCCTTTGTCCTTGCTGGTCCATATGCTAATATTTCTGATATATCAGAGTTTTATCAGCCTCATATCAGATCTATACAGGTGCTACATCATATTGGAAGATTGACATGTGATTCACATCACAATTTTGCAGTTATTCAGGGAATTGGGTGTGAAATAAATTGCCTTATTTTTTGTACTCTTTGGAAAGGAGTATGCACAGATAACTTTTCCATTTCAGATTATGTTTGCAGATCATATTTTGACAGCAAAAAGAAGCATTCAGATAATTCTCCTGCTTCATCAGCCGATGAGATACAAGGAGTCTCTCCTCTTCCTTCTTGCAGGTTCTGCACTCCAGCGCATGATCATGGAGTTCATGATTTCTTCAAAAAGTCCTTCATCCAGAAGCAGTTCAGTCAGCTCATTAAAGTGAATATGAATATATGTTGAAGACATATTTCAAATTTTGTTCCTTGTCCTATCTTGAGGGAGAATTTTCCCCATGTGGTTTTGCCTCTTTCCTCACTTTTCTGGACATAATAATTGTTAAAGGGTGACCATAACCTTGTTGTTGGGCCCTATATGCATCCATATTTTTTTGTCATACCATCATAAAGTTAGACATATAGGGGGGTGTTGGAATATATTAAACCCACTCACAACTTAGGATAAAATAATAATCATTATTTGATTAATTATTCACCCACTAGCTTAATTAGTTGGCATCCACTTGCACCTTAAAGTCAATACATGCCATCTATATCCTAGGAATGATTTATTTCCAATTCTAGGTTGATCTTGACCACCTTTTGACCATCCAAAATTAGTATACAAGACTTTACAGCAAATTCTGCTTTATTCTTCTTTTTCTGCTTTTCCTACTTTTCTATGGATAAGATAAAAGCTAGTGAACTAGGAAACTGGGAGCTTTTGTTTCCAACCCATCCTCCATTAGTTTTTCTCCATTTTCTAGGATTAGCATGTTTTTTCCATCTCCTTGACAACTCACTCATTCTTTTTCCAACTCGTGAGGTCCTTGATAGATTTGGGAAGTGCTTTAGCCACCTATGGGGGTTTGCTATATTTTGGTAAGTCAGCCTTTTTGATCTTTGTGAATTGTTTCCATACAATTCGATTTTCCTATGAGGGATGTACTATTTATGTACACTATTATTCATCATTATTCAATGGAAGGATACACACCAATATTCATCTCTTCATTCATTTGATTCAGTCTCTTTTCTTCTCTCTATTTTTCCTGTGTATGCTTGTGAGAATTCTTAGTAGCAAGATCTATTTCCAGTGATTCTTCTTAGCATCTTTTCTCATAGCATTGATCTATTATTTCTACACATCCTCACTTTCCTCTTCAAAATTATTAGGTTCCATCATAGATAAGAAAGCAATCTGAGATTGTTCTGAAGCTTTGATCAACTTTCTTCTTGTCTACACTCCGTTATTCTTGTCACCAATTATCTGACTTTCAAGATGATTCTTCTAAACAATTCTGGAAGGTGCTTTTGTTTCTGTTTGTCGTCTTGAATCTATCTAAGTTTTTGCATTTTCATCATCTGACTCTAAATCTTCTTTTCCCTTATTCTTGGACATGTTCTTCTTTAAATTCAACTGATTCTTTTGTATCTGGTTCAACACTGCTTATTTCAATATCTTTTACAGGGATTCCTTCATCGATTTCAATGTCAATACAATCGAAAACCTCTTATTATAGCAAGTGTGCCCTTTACTATTTGCAACATATCCTAAGAAGATACCTTCATCAACCCTGTCATCATATTTCCCAAGATGTCCATCATTATTTTTAATATAACATTTACTTGCAAATACTTTAAAGTGTTTGATTGAAGCGGGTCATCCAAACCATAGTTCATAAGGAGTCTTATCAATGGTCGGCCTTAAGCAACCCATGTAAGTATAGAATAATCATCAATGGCTAACATAAAATATCTTTCTCCTCTTGTGCCTTCCTTTCTTGATGGTCCACACAAATGCATATGTACTAACTGAAGTGGTTTGTCTATTCATGTGAATTTCTTGGACTTAAATTGTGTGTGAGTCAGTTTTCCCATTTGACAAGGTTTACAAACAAAGTCATATGGCTTTGATATCTTTGGAAGATATTTTACTGCCCCATTGTTCACAAGTTTGATTATATGATCAAAGTTTAAATGTCCAAGTCTCCTATGACAAAGCAAGCTTTCATCATACTTGCTTAGATGACATTCCTATTTTTCTTCTTTTAGGACATATACATTGTTTTCAGTTCTTATACCTTTTTCAACCAACTTTCCTGAGGGTACATACTTTATCTTGCAATGTTTATAAGTCAAAACAACTTCACATCCTTTGTCACAAACCTGATTGACACTAAGAAGACTATGT
>LPNX010310540.1:0-34636 GCA_001517045.1 Pseudotsuga menziesii | reverse complement strand
TAGTGGGATTTTCAGGGAAATATGGTAGGTAAATGGACGAATGAGCCATGAAATGGGGTAGATGAGGTAGTTAACCATTTTTGGGTGTTAACAATGAGTGCGACTAGCGCTAGTGCCTTGGTGCTATTTGGGGAAACAAAATCCAAGTCGAACTCTTGGAGAATGACTACCCACTTGGCCACGTGACCTTGTAGGAGGCAGAGGCTTAAGAGGTACCACATTGGGTTGGAATCATCCACTACTCGGGTATGGTTTGTGATAATGTAGTGGCATAGTTTCTAGGCTGAGAATACAATGACGAGGGCCAGTTTCTCCTCGGGTGAATATCATAGCGGGGGACCTGTGAGATTTTGGCTAACGTAATAAATTACGTTCTCTTGACGAGCATTGTCTTCATGGACTAAGACTCCAGCAATGGAATTTTCCAAGGTCGACACATAAAGGATGAAGTCTCGGGTGAAGTCAGGTGTAGTGGGTGATCGTGCAGAAGCCAGGGCTTGTTTGAGTGCGTCAAATGATTCTTGCGTATGCTGATCCCAAACAAAGGGAATGTTGGTATGGAGCAAGCATACGAATCTGTGGGATTTCGTCGCATACTCTTGTATAAAGCGATGAAGGAAGTTGGACTTGCCTTGGAGGCTCTGTAGTTGTTGCAGAGTTCGTGGTGTAGGGAGAACAAGAATTGCTTGAACTGAGAGGGTCAACCGTTATTCCTTTGTGGGACATGATGAACCTAAGTAGATGGGTTGTTGGGACACAAAAATGCACTTGAGGGGGTTCAAGTGGATTATGTACTTGCGACATCGCAAAAAGACTTTCCGCAAGTCATCTATGTATTGTGCTCGCTTTCGTGATCACGCGGTAAGGGCGTCTAGGTAGACCAATATTAGGTGGATGAGGTCATGGAAGCAATACATCATGGCGCATTGGAAAGTGGCTCCAGTGTTCTTCAGACCAAAGGGCATTACTCGATATGTGAATGTGCCCTAAGGGGTTGTAAATGCAGTATTGTAACGATCTTCTTTCCAGATATGAATTTGGTTTTATTCGAAAAATCCATCCATGAAGGAAAATATCTCATGTCCGGCACACGCATCAATGATCTGATCAATGAAGGGTGTTGGGAAGTTGTCTTTGGGACATGCCCAATTCAGGTCGCGGAAGTCTATACAGACGTGAATGATACCCTGTTTTTTATTCAAGGGATAGGATTTGAAACACATGTTGTGTAAGCAATGGGGTAAATGAAGCTAGCTGTGTGCAAATTCTCAATTTCTGCTTTAACCACGCCAGCTTTGGAAGGGTGAATCAACCGTTGTTTTTGGCACACGGGTACCATGCCAGACCATGTGTCGATGTGGTGCTCAACAATTAACGGATCCAATCTGGGCATTTCAGTGTAGGACCAAGCAAAGATATCGCAGAACTCTTAGAAAAGCACTTTGTAGGAAGCGACTTCTTTAGAGGAGCAGGATGCCCCTAACGTGATTTATTCAACAATCCCAGGTTTGGTTGAGATGTTGAATTTAATGGTTGGTGAAATATTGGCCATGTCCCCTTCTTCTAAAGCATTGGGTTCCGGAATGGGATCTTTGAACCAGTCAACTTTCCCATGAATGAAATCCTTGGTCTCAACTAAAAATTGATCAGACAACGACAAAGGTCCTTCAGGGATGAAGAACGAGCAATGGTGCATGTCGTCCCAACGGTATTCAGGAGCAGTTAAGGCTTCAAGTATCTCCTCGTCATTGCAGAAGCAATGATGGGAAAAATCCAAGGGATTGTCGGTGATTGTGGGGATAAGCGGGTTGGTGGAACTGGACACCATGTAGATGGACATGGTGTCTGAGGAAGGGGGTGCATTTCTTCAATCGGAGTAATCTCAGATTCAAGGGAATGCTTCACAGGTTAGCTAGGGCCATTCGAAACTCGGGTAAGTCTTGGAAGTGGTGAGAATAATGTCCATACAATCCTCAAAGGGAGCATGCATGGTTCGTCCTCAAAGACTTGTTTTTCACTATTGGCCCACTCGGGAGAACAACCACGGGGCCCACTCGGGAGAACAACCACGAGGATGTTTTCTGTTGTATCCATGGAATCTAAGTGTGCGCAGAGCATGGAAATATTAGGGCAGTTTTGATTTGCATGTCCCCATACATCACACACGTCGCATGGTGGAGTTTGCCGGGGTTCAGCTGTTGCTTTCGCATTTTTTCTCTTGGCCCTTTTTGGGTGGGGCAGGGGAGGTGCAAGTGCGGTCGATGGTTTTTGCGGGCAAGGTGGAGGACGTGATTTGACCGCAATGGGTTGAACAGGAGTCAACACAACTTGGGGCATTGAAGGTTGAGCTGGTGGGTCGAGGTACCACACGGGAATCCCCAATGTAAAGTTGGGTAAGTTTAAGGTAGCCATTACTGGCTTACTTACGATTCCAGATGGGGGAAAAATGAAGGGAATTGTATGGACTGGGAAGGAGCCCCAATAGTTCCCTAGTGACTGTGTTTGGGGATGCAGTTGCGGTTGTGGCTGGGGTTGCAGCTATGGATGATGTTGTGGCTGCGATTTGGGTTTGGGTGTAATGGTGTTAGATGAGAGCATGCACAAATCTGCAGTATCACTTGGTGTCAGTGGAGGTGACACGAAGGGGAAGGAATATATCATGGATGTGTCAACAAACAACCTAGGGCCTACATTCAATAATGGGGGGGTGGCTATGTTGTTGATAGTAGTGTCGACAGTAGGAATAACGTTGGATGGTGCCATTGGCCCTTGCAGATCATGATAAGTTAGTTAGTCCACCGTCACGATATTCTCGTCGTGAGGGAACATCATGAGGCAGAAAACAGTGGATGCCACAACTCTCATGGCGTACATATAACTCCTTCCAAGGAGAAGGTTACAGTCCAACTGTGCATTGACAAACTCTATGTCGATTAGTACTATTTTCCTGGCTAATGTTATGGTGGAGGATACCCTGGGATTTTGTGGGGTGGGAATCATAAGCACGCATTGTAGTGATGGATGGTTGTAGGATAGGAGACCCAAGTTTCTGCCAGACCAAGGTTGACATAACACAAGTTGATGCCCCCTCGTTGACAATGCACCGGTGTATGACCAAATTCCAAATGGATATTAGAATTTGGAAGGCAATGGTTGATGGCATCCGGGGTTCTCTGTTATCTACATCGAAAGTGATCAATTTAGAGTCAGAGGGGTCTACGACATCGAGGGAAGCTAGTAAATATTTTCGTTGTGTTTGGCATGTTCTAATTACCTCAAGAGTGGACATGGCCATAGGTGTTTGGGTCAAGTTATCAACGATGCTGTAGCTCACTGCATCTCTAACCGTGGCATTGTTGGAAACTCGCCGCATGGGGGAAAAGGGGGTAAGTGAAGAGGTATGTTGGTTGTGTTGGGTGTGGATGTCGCTGATGGGTCAAGTGGGTTCAGTATTGGATCCATACTGATTTCACCTGGTCTGCAAATTGACCTCTTCGGTTGTCAGGGCTAGCAGGTGGTGAACACCCATCTCTGTTGGCGGAGGCGCGGTAGGGGCTGTGGAAGAGGGTTGGGGAGCAGGTGTGGTTGCTACCAGTCCTTGAAGTGGTAACGAGTTTTGGAGCACCATGGGTGGAGGGCATGGTGGTGCTTGGTTGGGTTGATCTAGGACTACTTTAATGGTGCCGTGCTGAGCTTCCTTCTAAAGAACCTGCTTGGTGTGACTCATGAGGGGGAATTCATGCATGTAGTGCCCGTATACGTTGCATAGTTTGCATGGTTGATTTTTGCATAATGGAGCGTTGCGTCTAGGTGGGCTTGGTTGTTGGGGATTTTGAGCCGGTTGGTTTTCCCCAGTGTTGTTGGGAGGATTTGGCTGCTGGTCGCCTCCTTGTGGTTGGTTGTTGCCCCGATTCCTAGCTCAGTTCTTTATGGCTTTCCCTTGTTGGTTATTGGGGGTAGGTTGGTTGGGATGATTTTGTTGAGAAAACACTTGTCCCAAGGGTGCTCATGGAGCTGGGGTGGGGGATGGAGCGGCTTGCGCTAGTGGTGCATAATAGATGGGGGGAGTTGGTGCTACAAATCCGATCATCTGTCTTGAATATTGTTGTGCCGACCAAGTTGGTGCATAGGCATGCTGTTGTGGCATGGGTTGTGCGTAGGAGGTTGTGGATACAGATTGAGACATCAACCTTGAATAGTCAGGAGCTTGGTTTGGGTGGGAAACACTAGGGGTGTTGCTTCAGTGTGGTGGAATCATAGGTGGTGTCACATGGTGTTGTAATTGATGGGAATCAGAGCCTACGATGCCATCTGCGGCATGGGATGCCCTCGATGCATCACGGTAGGAAGTGTCTGCATAGGGAGCGTCTGGAATGATGGTATTAAGGTATCCATACTGAGCGTAAACCAGGTCGAATTGCCAGGCCTTCAATATGGCCTCCTCTTCAGACTGGGGACGTTCAGATGCGACGACCTTTGTTATAGGTGGTAGCAAAGTTTTTTGGAACCAATCAAGGAAGATCCTGTCATCAAGCTTAATATTGCACAAACTACGATGTCGCTGCCACTCATGGATGTGGTTGATTATGTGGGTCGTAGTATTCCGACGACAAGATAGAAAGATCTCCACCCCTTCGTCGTATCTGATGGGGAGTTGGAAATACTGCAGAAACATGAAAGCCAAGGAGTTAAAATCCGGGTATTTGGATTGAGGTAGCTCAATGTACCATTTGGCTGCGACACCTATGAGGGTGCGTTGGAAAAATGTAAGTCTGATCGAGTCATCTACGATGTTGTTTGATGAGCACCATAGGTGAAACTTCATTATGTGGTTTTGGGGGCACTCCCCTGCCTTCCCTTCAAACTTTGGAATGTATGATGGGAGTTTGGTTGGCATGGGAGGCCAATGGGATTGATGGAAGATTGGGTCATTTGTTAACCTATCCAACTAAGGAAAGTTAAGGCGGGCCATGAAAGGGAGGTTAGACCCAACATTAGTGAAGCAGGGACCGAAAATGGCACCAAGGTTTACAGGAATGTGATGGCCCTGTGTAACTGGGGGCACCTGCGACTCACCTCCTGCGATGGGGATAGTTGACACAGTCGTGGAAGGGCTACTTCCCCCCGGTATGACTGGTGGGACGAAGGGAATGGTTGGTATAGGCGTGGGTTTGCTACTGTTGGGTAGCTGACTTATAACGGTCTGCGCAGCTGTGCTAGGACCACTGACAGGGATGTTGGTGATTATTTTAGGCATGGAAATCTGTCCATCACCAATCAACCCTCCGAAGAAGGGATCCGGGTTTGCACCAGCCATGGGGATCGATGGTGCAGTGTGTAGGTGTGGCTCATATTGGTATGAATATGAGTCAGAGTCAAAGGTTTTATGGCCTTCTGACGATGAAGAAGGTTGTCGAGAATGGTCTCGACGGTGTTGGTTTAACAATCCAAACTAAGGGGACTCCCCTATGAGATTGGAGGAGGAACGTGGTGGATCAATGGTGTCTGTCTGGTGGATCAAATAATGTAACTGGAAATGAAGATATGGACCCTAGTTTAATGGCTTCCTATTGGCTTCCAGGTGGTCGCTTAGCCACCAAGACTGCTAGAAGACAACGCTTGGATTTTTCCTCACAGTATTTACTAGTCAATCGGAAGGGGTCGTTGGCCCATTTCGCTTGACAATTCCTCTCGTTGACCAGCTACTTTGGGGTTCATGTGGTAATCCTAATAATGAGTCTTAGGGCATATCCCAAGCACTTCCCACAATTTATGGAAATCAGGGAGTTATGTCCTCAGATTGCAAATTTGGACTTAGAGTAAATTGATTGATTTTAAGAGGTTCGCTCGGCGTCATGAACTGAGTTTGGTTGGCTTAAGTGGTGTGGTTGTGTGCAATTTAAGTGCATGAGTACTGTTCATTTAAAATTCTTTTCTACAATTATGTGGTTAGAAGATGTTTCTTGTTTTATGTGTAGATTGTGTTAAATCAGGAACTTGTTTCTTCAAATTTTATGTTTGATTGTCATTTTTATTTTAGCTTGCATATTTTCTTGAGTTTACTCTTTTACTTACTGTGGAAATTTTTAGATTTTTAGTGAAGTTTTCAATTTTTACTTTCAGATTTTTATTTAGTTTTGTTCTTTTAAGCTTTTGAAGGGTTCTAAAGGTCAATATATTGAATAATGGATTCACAAATCATATCATGAGTATAGTTTGTTATTTCAACTGTATTCAAAATGGAAAAAATGACTAAATAGAGCCAAAATTGAGTTTAAATTATTCTTGTAGCGCAACTGCCAAAAATTAACAATGCGGCGCTACAAGAAAATCGTTTTTTGCTAGAATGGTCATTTTTCAGCCCGATTTTTTGGGGATTTCGCTCCTAAAGTGTTAAATAAATCATTGGTCATGTTTGATATGTGTTTTGCCAAGTTTTTTTTCATGTAAACAGGCGTTAGTCTCATGTGAGGGAGATTCTGGCAACCGTTCTGGCAACTGGATGCAAATCTATGGAAAATGATGATAGTGAGCGAAATAAGGCAAGATTTTCGGGGAAGATGTTCTAAATTAAATATTATGGAGCTGGTGGAGACACTGGAATGAAGACATCTGCTGAAAATCCAGAGATTGCTGTTACAGAGCAGAGTGGGGGTTTTCACGGTTACAAAGGAAAATTGCATTAAGTTTAGAGGGTTATCGGGCTCTACAAGTATATTTGCAACTGCTGAAATGCTACAGATTTCTATATCTAGTAAGGTATCATGTAATACAGTGAATTCAAAGACATTTGAATATGATGCCACTGCAAAAAGTATATCAAGGAAAATTGATGTTGCAGTGAAGGCTTTTGTTGAAAGTGGGGAATTACCTGTTGACACTAACTTTCCACTCACAGCTGTGAAAAGAGTGACAACTGATATGAAGAAAAAATTGAAGGGAATTTCTAGAGACTTAGAATATACCAGCAGCATTTTATTTCAAATTGCAGCTATCCTGAAGTGCAAACTGGTGCAAGAAAACATAAACAGTGCATGTGATTTTTCACTGGATGCCAAAGGTCACAAAGATAGATCACAAGAAGTTTCTCCCATAGTAGTAGCAGAGAAATTGGCTTCCAAGCTAGAAACATCTGATGGACTTTCCGGTTTCCTTGTACAAGCCTGCAATGGGCATCTCAATTTCATGTCTCTTAGTGTATCAGAGGGTTCAGTGCATAGTTTTCATAGCAAAAAAATTATCCAGTCATGGAACGTGATCTTCATCTACTATCTTCAAGAAAAACTGGAGGTAATTGTAAAAGAGACAAAGCTTTTGATAATAATGAAAGTATTCAGCATCATGAAAAACATAAGCTGGAGATTCGTATGAGAAGATTAGCATTTGATCCTGAAGAGTTTGCCTTGTACAAGAATTATCAAATAAGGGTGCATAATGATAGACCAGAGGAAGTCCAGGAGAGTTCTTACAGAAGATTTCTAGTGGAAACTCCACTCATTTTTGTTCCACTAGGGAATGACAACCCTGCACCTCCTTGTGTCTTTGGCTCATTTCATCGGCAGTACTTGATTGATGGGAAATTAGTTGCCGTTGGTGTGGTTGATATATTACCTAGAAGCTTTTCAAATGGATTCCTTTCCAGGTTGCAAAGCCAGTTCTTGATAAGGTAGCCCTTGTTTGTCTCTCTGATTTTTGTGGCCTCACCGAATTTATTTTAGACCTTGTCAATGATGAAATGCATGATTCATGTGGACAAGAGGATCATGAAATGGAGGATGATTTGGAATTTCGTGATGGAGAGCTACTTGAATTTCAAAGCTCAGGTAGCAGTGACAATACCATGGGTGTTGAGTATGGCATTGAAACACCTACTGGGTATTTTGATATTGAAGATATCGATGGAGTTTTAATTCAAATTAAAAGTCAGCAGTTTCAATTTAAGGACTGGAAGGATGACAATGAACCTAAAATGTTTTCAGCTGATATTAAGGGTAAATATTCATTGTTTACATAAAAGAAAGAGCAATCTATGCAACACTTGACACCAACAAAGTTTCCAGTGAAAATAAAGTTGCTGTCACAGAAGAAATTACTGTACAGGAAGAAGAGATTCAAACCCAGCAAAGGAGTCCCATCACTATCCTGTCAGATGATGAGGGATATTTGTTAGAGGAGGACCAATCCATTGTTAAAACTGAAGTTATGGCTGAAACATGCAGAGAATATTCTACTTTGGAAAACAAGAAGGTCAAACCTCTGAGAAAGAAGAACAGAGTTGAAGTTGTGGAGTTTGCTGCAGTAAAGAATCAAAGAAGAAATCTGAGGATGATGGGAGAATTAGCACCAGCTTGGAGGCCTAAAACTAGGCCTAGGAATAATTTAAGGTTAAATTTGAAGAAGCTGCTTAACCCTAGATTGGATAGCAAAGAAGTGACTGTCCTGGATGATGTTTCCTCAAAAGAAAAACCAGAAATTGACAAGGTTAGCATTAAAAGGAGGAAAGAAACAGTTACAAAAGCTCCATCTTTTCATTTTGCAAAATCCAAAGAGTCATCACAGTCAGTGGAGGATTCAAATATCAGCCAGACTAAATTATCTACAGTATTTCTTGAATTGAGAGATGAATTGTTAAGACAACACCAAGAGGAAGAAACTGAGGTTCCTTATGTTGAAGAGCAACAATTGAAAGATGAAGTTATACCTAAGGATGTAATTTCCACAGACCTGTTAGATGAAGACGCAGACATTTTCAGGAAACTTAATATACCATGGATGCCCAGTGAAATGCACAGATCACTGAAAATTTTGCTCAGTTTTTCCTGTTTTGGGTCATTGAAGTAAAATGATGACCATGAGCTAAGGGAGAGGAATTTTTGAAAAAAAAATAGGTGTTTGTTCATAAGATAACCATCTACAAAAACCTCTCTCAATTTTGCAACAGATATCAAGGTTTGAAAGATTCAGTTTAATATTTGCAGCCTATTTTTCAGGGATTTTAAATATTTAATATTTTCCTGTTTTAGTGTTCATTTTGCGGGGCAGATTCCGATTGATTGGAGATGAATGTTTAAAAACCCAGAGAGGTTTTTGTCCACCACGGAACCATTTACAAAAATCTCTCTCAATTGTTACACAGGTGTCACGAATGGAGAGATATGGAAGCTTATTTGACACCTATTTTCCAGAAATTCGCCATATTTGCCAGGAATTCGATTTGCTATTTTTAGTCAATTAGTTGAATTAGTTAGTTAATGTAACTGCTGGGTAGTTTCAATTTTGACCTAATGAAGGAGAGATAGAACTACTTCTTTGTAATTATAAAAGAGGGACAAAGGGGACTGATGAAAGGTTGAATTTTTTGGGAGAACTTCAGGAGGTCTTCAGACTTATTTGTGAGCTAAGTATTATGACTTTTGTATGTATTTGATGGCAGCATTATGAGATATATGACACTTTTTACCCTTCAGTTTCTGTGTTGGCTTCATTGTTCAGCTTGTTTAGTTGCTTAAATGATATATTCATTAGTGGTTTATGTTTATATGCTGGTAATGCTTGTCTTTTATGAGTGAACTTCAACATTGTGTTCTGTTGGATCTTGTTTAATATATTATGCATCTTTGTCTTCTTTTGCTTATGATTTAGTTATTATTTTTCTCATGAGTGTATTCCCTGCTTGTTCCCAAAGTTTACAACCAAGAAAACATTACAAAAACCCTGAAACCTTGTTTACTTTATTGAGTTTTATTTGAGATTGTGTTGGCTTGTTTCTTTAGCCTTGGAAACAATTTCTGGCACAAACATCTTTGGTGCCGTTGCCGGGGAACGAAAGTGAAGACATATTTTTCCCTGGGATACTTATCAGTTTTACTGGTTTTAAGAGGTGAACTTAAACCAGCACATCTTTAAGGCTATTTTTCACCAAATTTGACACAAGTGGTTGCTAGAAGAATTAGAAGGTTTCAGTCATCCCCAGCTTTATGCAGCCCTAATTAATTTGAACTACTGTCACCCCTTTCTCTTTCTGAGAAGAAGAAACAAAATCTGTCTTGACAAATTGATTGGCGACTCCACTATTTCAAGATGCAGAGACCGATGTCCATGGAGGCTATTCTGGCTCGAAGTTTTGCACCTTTCAATTTTTCTGATATTCCAGGTTTTCCAAATCCAGTACCTATTATGGATGTTTGGGGAGATTGTCTTCCACGATTTAGGGAAAGCAAAGAGGATAATCCTTCAGATCACCTCATCAGATTTCATCATTGTATGGTCCAGTTAAATATCCAGCATGAAGATGTGCTCATGAAGATGTTCATGTATTCACTTGATCAAGATGCACGAGATTGGTATTTTTCTCTTCCCGCTGCTAGCATCTCCTCACTGAAAGAATTCCACACATGTTTTCGGAAACATTGTAAGTATCTGTTCTTAGCTGAACTCTTTTTAAAAGATTGTTGTGAGCAGGATGATGTTTATAATACAATTTCTGATTTAAAAAATCATGATGATGAGTACAATCAAGGGTTCAAAACATGTCATGAAGAAGTTGAAGTTTCAGAATTTGTTGAAGATGAGAAGGTAACATTTTCAGATATTGTTGTCAAGGAAGAATGCCATGATCATTATGATAATCAAGTTGTTGTTTTAGGTCAGTTTGAGGATTATCCAAGTGATGAGATCAGCAGAGATAGTTTGGAACATTCTCATAATGATTTCAACAGCCTTAATAACCGTTTGAATATTAATCCTTTTGAAGATCAATCTCTAGTTGAACAAAATTTTGAAAATCATTATTGTGTTAAAGATCAGCTTTGTATTGAAGGAAAAGATGAACCTTTAGCATCATCATTCGAAATTTCTCAGAATGCTCCTTGTTATGATGAAGAGATTAGGGTTCCAAGACAAGAATTCTGTGCTGAATTAGTTTCTAATCCTTTTGGTTTTGATGCTAAAATCGATGAAGGCCAGGCTGTTCACATTTTTTCAGAAGTTGTTTATATTCATGGTTATGATAAATCTACTGTTCAAAGTCATATTGAAGATGCTCTAATTTTTAATAAATATGAAGATGAAATTGAAAAGAAAGACCCAGAAATCTGCGAGGTGTGTGATATGTCACAATCTGATCAGCAGATTCAAAAATGCATTCAGTCTATTATCCTTGAACAGCAAAAGCCAATGCATGATAGTCATTTATTGGAAGACAGTGTGGAAAAGGAGGTTCAAAGTGTTGACATTATTGGCGATACTATTCAAAAATTTCCGGAGCAAATTCAGGCTGATCCTGATGTCTTTTATCGCCAATGCCTGATTGATATTCATGGAACAAAATATTCTTATGGACAGCTTGTCTTTTTCATAGAGCAGGAAGAGGTAACTTGTGGAAGTTTTTATGATCCAGTAGCAAATTATTTAGAGTCAATACTAGGTTATAAATCTGTCAGTTCAGAGACACTATTTGATGAAAGTGGGTATAAGTTGTTAAATCTCTGCTCTTCATGTTTTCCAATATTTCTGATTATATATATATTTGGAGTTGGAAACAAGTTTTGGTGGGTTGATCAAATTTTTTCTTGGTTACATTGGAAATGGGATTTCGATTTGATTCAGTAGATGGAAGGTTCCTCAGAGAAAGAGATTTGATTTTCATTGTATATATCAGTGTGTGAAGGATTGAATAAAGACTCCATAGCCCAATGGATGTTTTGCAGAAAAACAGGCAGTTTTGGTGACAGAAGGCATTGGTCTACCGGTTCTTGAAGCCTCACAGGGAGGACTTCATCCCGCAGCTGGAGCCAGATGTTAAGTCAGGAACTTGTTTCTTCAAATTTTATATTTGATTTTCATTTTTATTTTAGCTTGCATATTTGGTTGAGTTTACTCTTTTACTTACTGTGGAAATTTTTATATTTTTAGTGAAGTTTTCAATTTTTACTTTCAGATTTTTATTTAGTTTTGTTCTTTTAAGCTTTTGAAGGGTTCTAAAGGTCAATATATTGAATAATGGATTCAAAAATCATATCATGAGTATAGTTTGTTATTTCAACTGTATTCAAAATGGAAAAAATGACTAAATAGAGCCAAAATTGAGTTTAAATTATTCTTGTAGCGCAACTGCCAAAAATTAACACTGCGGCGCTACAAGAAAATCGTTTTTTGCCAGAATGGTAATTTTTCAACCCGATTTTTTGGGTATTTCGCTCCTAAAGTGTTAAATAAATCATTGGTCACATTTGATATGTGTTTTGGCAAGTTTTTTTTCATGTAAACAAGCGTCAGTCTCATGTGAGGGAGATTCTGGCAACCGTTTTGGCAACTGGATGCAAATCTATGGAAAATGATGATAGTGAGCGAAATAAGGCAAGATTTTTGGGGAAGATGTTCTAAATTAAATATTATGGAGCTGGTGGAGACACCGGAACAAAGACATCTGCTAAAAATCTGGAGATTGCTGTTACAGAGCAGAGTGGGGGTTTTCACGGTTATAAAGGAAAATTGCATTAAGTTTAGAGGGTCATCGGGCTCTACAAGTATATTTGAAACTGTTGAAATGCTACAGATTTCTATATCTAGTAAGGTATCATGTAATACAGTGAATTCAAAGACATTTGAATATGATGCCACTGCAAAAAGTATATCGAGGAAAATTGATGTTGTAGTGAAGGCTTTTGTTGAAAGTGGGGAATTACCTGTTGACACTAACTTTCCACTCATAGCTGTGAAAAGAGTGACAGCTGATATGAAGAAAAAATTGAAGGGAATTTCTAGAGACTTAGAATATACCAGCAGCATTTTATTTCAAATTGCAGCTATCCTAAAGCGCAAACTGGTGCAAGAAAACATAAACAGTGCATGTGATTTTTCACTGGATGCCAAAGGTCACAAAGATAGATCACAAGAAGTTTCTCCCATAGTAGTAGCAGAGAAATTGGCTTCCAAGCTAGAAACATCTGATGGAATTTCCGGTTTCCTTGTACAAGCCTGCAATGGGCATCTCAATTTCATGTCTCTCAGTGTATCAGAGGGTTCAGTGCAAAGTTTTCATAGCAAAAAAATTATCCAGTCATGGAACGTGATCTTCATCTACTATCTTCAAGAAAAACTGGAGGTAATTGTAAAAGAGACAAAGCTTTTGATAATAATGAAAGTCTTCAGCATCATGAAAAACATAAGCTGGAGATTCGTATGAGAAGATCAACATTTGATCCTGAAGAGTTTTCCTTGTACAAGAATTATCAAATAAGGGTGCATAATGATAGACCAGAGGAAGTCCAGGAGAGTTCTTGCAGAATATTTCTAGTGGAAACTCCACTCATTTTTGTTCCACTAGGGAATGACAAACCTGCACCTCCTTGTGGCTTTGGCTCATTTCACCGGCAGTACTTGATTGATGGGAAATTAATTGCCGTTGGTGTGGTTGATATATTACCTAGAAGCTTTTCAAATGGATTCCTTTCCAGGTTGCAAAGCTAGTGCTTGATAAGGTAGCCCTTGTTTGTCTCTCTGATTTTTGTGGCCTCACCGAATTTATTTTAGACCTTGTCAATGATGAAATGCATGATTCATGTGGACAAGAGGATCATGAAATGGAGGATGATTTGGAATTTCGTGATGGAGAGTTACTTGAATTTCAAAGCTCAGGTAGCAGTGACAATACCATGGGTGTTGAGTATGGCATTGAAACACCTACTGGGTATTTTGATATTGAAGATATCGATGGAGTTTTAATTCAAATTAAAAGTCAGCAGTTTCAATTTAAGGACTGGAAGGATGACAATGAACCTAAAATGTTTTCAGCTGATATTAAGGTTAAATATTCATTGTTTACATAAAAGAAGGAGCAACCTATGCAACACTTGACACTAGCAAAGTTTCCAGTGAAAATAAAGTTGCTGTCACAGAAGAAATTACTGTACAAGAAGAAGAGATTCAAACCCAGCAAAGGAGTCCCATCACTATCCTGTCAGATGATGAGGGATATTTGTTAGAGGAGGACCAATACATTGTTAAAACTGAAGTTAAGGCTGAAACATGCAGAGAATATTCTACTTTGGAAAACAAGAAGGTCAGACCTCTGAGAAAGAAGAAAAAAGTTGAATTTGTGGAGTTTGCTGCAGTAAAGCATCAAAGAATAAATCTGAGGATTATGGGAGAATTAGCACCAGCTTGGAGGCCTAAAACTAGGCCTAGGAATAATTTAAGGTTAAATTTGAAGAAGCTGCTTAACCCTAGATTGGATAACAAAGAAGTGACTGTCCTAGATGATGTTTCCTCAGAAGAAAAACCATAAATTGACAAGGTTAGCATTAAAAGGAGGAAAGAAACAGTTACAAAAGCTCCATCTTTTCATCCTGCAAAAGACAAAGAGTCATCACAGTCAGTGGAGGATTCAAATATCAGCCAGACTAAATTATCTACAGTATTTCTTGAATTGAGAGATGAATTGTTAAGACAACACCAGGAGGAAGAAACTGAGGTTCCTTATGTTGAAAAGAAGTAATTGAAAGATGAAGTTATACCTAAGGAGGTAATTTCCATAGACCTGTTAGATGAAGATGCAGACATTTTCAGGAAACTTAATATACCTTGGATGCCCAGTGAAATGCACAGATCACTGAGAATTCTGCTCAGTTTTTCCTGTTTTGGGTCATTGAAGTAAAATGTCGACCATGAGATAAGGGAGAGGAATTTTTGAAACAAAAAATAGGTTTTTGTTCATAAGATAACCATATAAAAAAACCTCCATTAGTTTTGCAACAGCTATCAAGGTTTGAAATATTTCATTTAATCTTTGCAGCCTATTTTTCAGGGATTTTAAATATTTAATATTTTCCTGTTTTAGTGTTCATTTTACGGGGTATATTATGATTGATTGGAGTTGAATTTTTAAAAACCCAGAGATTTTTGTGTCCACCACGGACCCATTTACAAAAACCTCTCTCAGTTTTTACACAGGTGTCACGATTGGAGAGATATGGAAGCTTAGTTGACACCTATTTTCCAGAAATTCGCGATATTTGCCAAGAATCCGATTTGCTATTTTTAGTCAATTAGTTGAATTAGTTAGTTAATGTAACTGCTGGGTAGTTTCAATTTTGACCTAATGAAGGGGAGATAGAACTACTTCTTTGTAATTACAAAATAGGGACAAAGGGGACTGATGAAAGGTTGAATTTTTTGGGAGAACTTCAGGAGGTCTTCAGACTTATTTGTGAGCTAAGTATTATGACTCTTGTATGTATTTGATGACAAAATTATGAGATATATGACACTTTTTACCCTTCAGTTTCTGTGTTGGCTTCATTGTTCAACTTGTTTAGTTGCTTAAATGATATATTCATTAGTGGTTTATGTTTATATGCTGGTAATGCTTGTCTTTTATGAGTGAACTTCAACATTGTGTTCTATTGGATCTTGTTTAATATATTATGCATCTTTGTCTTCTTTTGCTTATGATTTAGTTATTATTTTGCTCATGAGTGTATTCCCTACTTGTTCCCAAAGTTTACAACCAAGAAAACATTACAAAAACCTTGAAACCTTGTTTACTTTATTGAGTTTTATTTGAGATTGAGTTGGCTTGTTTCTTTAGCCTTGGAAACAATTTCTGGCACAAACAGATTGAACAATGGGAAACCTGTAATATATGAAAAAACCAGTGAAACTAAACATAACTGAAAATGAAACTATGAACTAAAAACTATGTAAATATGTCAAGTGACGACCCTATCCTTGTATTCCTCTTAGACCAAGAAAGAGTGCTAGGCTCTCAACAAAATGGGACCAATCCCACCCATAGATCCATAGGCCACTCTTCAAGCACAAGGTTGGTCAAATGGGAGGAAGTGAATGCTATGAGACCCCCAACGGTCTCCACCCCCTCTACCTTCTAAGTCACTTGTTTTTAATGGTTTGGAGCAATGCCAAAGATAAGTGCCTACTACCACACTTTCTCAACCCTTTATCTTATCTTAGAATAGAGCGAAGGGTGATGACTGAGTAGAGGAGGAAGGGTTGTGCAAGGGGGTTTATTTCCACTGATTTTTTAAAACTGAAATAAAAAGAACTGTGCAGAAATATAACTAAGCATTTAGGTATATTTGTAATTGTAAATGGTTAGCCACATACCCAACCAAACTAAAAAAACTACTTGTAGGAAAAGATAGGATGCTGGACAGTGGCGATAGAGCCGCACTGATAGTCCGAATAGTCGAAACAGACAACCCGAGATCCATATCACTCTTTTCGGGGAAAATGTGGCGAGGGGGTCGCCTCTTTCAGCCTAGAATAGGTGAGGGGGTTGGTCTGTTAGGCTTGAAACAAGCAACTCAACCTACAGAGGTAGGTCGCTCTTGTTGGGGGAAATGTCGCAAGGGGGTCACTCTTCTAGGCTCGATTTGAGCGATGGGGTCACCCTTTTAGGCCTGAAAGCAGTGACATGGCCTGAGAATGGAAAAATTTAAAAATAAGAGATGAGAACGACCGACAGTAACTGGTAATGTGTCTGAACGGGCTTGGGTCGACCTCAAGAGGGCCCGACCAGTAACAGAAATGGAAGGAACAAGAAAAAAACTTCTTAAACAAATACTTAAAAATCTATAAAAAATAATAAAATCTAGGGATCCTGTGGGATCGACCCAGTATGGTTGCAAAACTATAGCCAAGGAAAAACCCCGGCTACATGCAGAAGCACTCGCCCTTTCATCTATAGGACGAAAGGGTAGAGTCTCTGAGAATAAAACAAAGAAAACCCTGCAAAACACTGTAAAAAACAAACTGAGAAAACCATGCAACAAACCATTCGATATAAACTAAACATGATCATCTACAGATTGTAAGATAAATAAACCAAGCCGAATCGTTATACCTGCATATCTAGTTTGAAAGAGGGCCACCATGCCCAAACTATGAAGCTACCTCTCCACATGCTGGAAATGGGTGGAGCTTTGGCTCAAGACACCAAGGGAATGGGAATGAGAAAATGGAGGAATGGAGCGATGAGAGATGAATAGATTGAGAGTGAAAGGGATCTCAAGGTACTCATGCAGGAATTATAACAACAGGGAGAAATGGGAGTGTGTGTGATGATGACCCCCACCCCTCTATTTATAGCTTTTTTCTCGACTTAGGGCTTTTAGCCCCTGGTTAGGGTTTTGGGCCCTACCTAGGGTTTTAATCTATTTTTCCTTATTTCATAGCTCCTTTTGGGAGATTTAAGCCCTTTTAGGGATTTTAGCCCCTTTTTAGTCCTTTTAGCCCCTTTGTGAGCCTTTTGGCTCCTTAGTGAGCTATTTTGGCTCTTTTGAGGTTTTTTAAGCCCCCTTTTGATTATTTTTGAGCCTTTGGTAGAAAAACATAGGCTAAACATGGGTGTGGGGGTCAAATGGGTTAGGAGATGGATGTATGAAAATGGTGTAGGATAGACAGAGCATGTTGAGTAAATTTTTTTTGTTAACAGGAGCAAATGTCTCTTCATAATCAATTCCCTTTCTGAGAGAATCCTTTAGGCACAAATCTTGCCTTCAATCAACAACATGTTTAATCTTTTAAATCCACATGGAAGATACCACACTCTTTCTTTTTGGTTTGGGTACTATATCCCAAAAATCATTCTAGTATTCTTCCATCATTGCATCTACCATGATTTCATTTTGTTAGGTCATCGACATATCCTAGTCTTCCACATTCAACCTTGAAGGTTGGAACCCACTTTACTCTTGGTAAAGTCTTAGTCCATCTGGAAGCTATCCATCCCGTCGTACCATGTCAAACTCAGAGATATTCTACAGTCACTCCCCCTAAATCGGAGCATCATCCTCCCTCTGCATTATGTATTGGAGTGACATGTAGCATCGTTTGCTACTATGTATCCATCTCATGTTACTAGATACCAATATCACTTTATCTTGAACTTTTTCAAAAAGTTCATCTTGCACCCAACTGTGATCTTGTTGTCTTCTATAGGTTTCCATCTTCAACCTTGTAGCAAAGGTTAAGATATTCATCACTGTAGGTGACATTTCAAGCTCTTGGATGTGCTTATCTATGTGTGCCTTCTGATCTTGTACAAAGCCTATTATGTATAGGTGGTTCTTTGCTTGATATATACTTCTACTAGATAAGTGTGTCTGGTCAATAGAGTATGTCATGCCATAGTCTATTCTTTCTGAGACAAACCACAAAAATTGCTTTGTATACATGTTCTTGTCGATCCATATGGAAGACACTACGAACTTCCCCTCAGGTCTCAGAACCATATCGTAGACATCATTCCCCATGATCAACTATTACTCTTTGATCATAGATTCTTCCATAGCTGGAAGGGTTTGCATCAACGATGTCACCTAAATGTGTCACACAACTAGAGTGTGTCCGAGGACTCTTACTTTGGTTTGGAAGTCCCTCCATACTTTTCTTCATCTTGAGTTATCTCTTGTGCCCAAGGTGGTATTCATATCTCGAGGTGGATCTACCACTCTTCTTATATTATTCTGAAGCTCTTTCTTCCATCTCAGTGTCTCTGACCCTGAGAGCTTAAGGTTCATGTTTATTGGAGTGAATCTTGAATTGTCACTACTTTTTCTTCGGAACAAGTCTCATCCTCCTTTTCATGTAGGAGGTTGTACATGACCTTTCCTACAAGTCAAATGCACCAGTTACATGGTTAGAACCATTTCATAGGACATATGCATAATGATAACTTCTTATGCATCATGCAACTATTTTAGCCAATACAACATTCATCCATATCTCACGAAAAATTTCCAGATGCCTTCCATCTCTACCATAACATCATTGAGATTTTGCACTAATCCAATATGTCAACAAAGAGGTTTCATTCTAGATAAGTAGCAATGGAGAGCTGTATAGCACCATGGGATACTTACCCATAACATGCATATTAGTAGTATACTGTCATTAATACAAACATTATATCATCCATAATACACAACTTATATAGTAAAAACAATTCAAATACTTATCTTTGTTTTCTTTGTCTTCATCTCCTTTTGGATCTGCATGTTCTTGTTTGACCAATGAGATTGCTTCAATCTCATGCTTGCTACAAATTTTTATGGAATGCTGCTTTCAGTGGACCTAGGGTTTGATAGAGAAACCCTATTTTTTCAAATTAGGTATATTTTAGATTTGATTGGATAGAAATATGCGGCTCCTCAAGGTGATCTGAGCATCATACTCATTTTCTCAAAACTGTGATCAGGACTGCAAAATATCTGATGCCCTAGTTTTATTCTACAAAATTTTCTGCTATTGTTTCTGTGGTATCTCTGAAATTACTGCTCCTATGTGTTTGAAACTTTCGATTGAGGTAGCTTATTTTGTCTTCTTTCCAACACCACAAGTTAGATCAGAATTGGTTTTCCAATTGGGACTTATGCGAATTTTCCAAAGGTCACTTATTTCAAGACTGTTCAACATAACGAACTTGTACAGACTGACATGTGTCACTATTTCTCCTTTGGGGTTTGAAAATTTTACCACAGAAATTAAATTCCATTCCATATTTGGAACATATTACAAAATTTAATATGGACCTTCATATCTCGAGATCTAGTAATTATCCGTAGGTCACCTGTTTAAGGCTGAATCCTGGGAGAGGCTGGAACCATGATTTGGAGGAATCATATTTCCTAGAATATAGAGAATCTGAGGCTGAAATGTTTACATAGGGTACATCAGGAATTTATCTTTGGCCTGTAAATATTTAAGCTCCTGATCCTTCTCCAATATCGATATATAGCGAATGCACCAAAATGACTATTTTTAGTCGTTTAGGGTTTTCAAGCATGAAACCCTAATATTCAATAGCTGTAACTGTAGAACTGTTTCGGCTGCACAAAGAATTATTTCATGGTAGATATGATACCATGTTAATTTTTTAATGGTTATATTAGATCTTATAACATTTATCATCATAACAACATAACCATAAATAAAGGATTACTGAAAGATAGACAAGCACAACCACACAAAAGAACACAAAGATTTATCCTGGGAAACCCTCATGGGGAGGAAAACCCAAAAAAAATTCCTCTGTATAAGACATATAAAAAGTACAAGAAAAGACCCCAGACAGGTGTGCCTCTCTCCAAAATATATATATATATATATCTCCTTTGCACTGTACACAAGTGAGTGTGTGTTCAAATGAGGAACACATCTCCTTTATTTATGCTCTTTTAGTCACTTGACTTTTAACCTAACAAGTCAGCCCCACTTAACTAAGTGGGACGACTTCACTTAGGAAGACATAATAAAATATTATATTATATTCATTAGGGTACTATTGACCTGACTTACAATGGAGGCTTTACCTCATGACTCTATGATGACCAAATACAATAGTAACACCTCGCCGTAGGAATAATAACATCTACCTTGGGTTACATCAGTAAAATCATTTAGAATATCCTTTGAAGTTACAATATTCAACATTAATCTCCCTCTTAATCCCAAATTCTCTGCAGAACTCCTTGAATTCATTTGAAGTGAATTCTCCTCCATTATCTAATCTTAAGATATTGATCTTGTTTTCAGATGGATTCTCCAAAATAACATTAAATTCCTTGAATTTTTCAAATACTTCCTATTTTCCTTTTAAGAAGTATATCCAAGTCTCACGAGATTAATCATCAATAAATGAGACATAATATACATACCCGCTTATGGAAGTGGCTAACTTTGGTTCTCACACATCTGAGTGTACAATGTCCAAGATCCACTTTGCTTTGTTGTTACTGCTTGGAAATGGATTCTTGGTGTTATTTCCTTGATAACATCCTTTACATACTCCTTCATGGTCAATATAGGCCTCTGGTATACCTGTGAATACCTTTCTCACAATTGGTATTGCTTTTTAGTTTACATGAGCAAGTCTTCTATGCCATAGTTCACATGGACTGATAGTGCTAGCTGTAAAAGCTAAATCTGTGCGTCCTTTCAATTTGCAGAGTCCTCCTTCTTCGACACTACTTACAGTAGCATTATCCACTATTTTCCCTTTTGGCCACATAAGGACATCACCATCTACAAAAGCAACTCTAAACCATTTCTTATCTAGAGTTGAGATGGAAAGACGATTCTTCTTTAAACCTGGAACATATAAGAATTATTTAATATTCATGAGATTCCCGGTTCTTAATTCGTAAGAGGCTTCTCCCATTCCTTTGATGGGGTACTGATAGTCATCTCCAAGTTGTACCTTGTGAGAATAGTCTTTTTGGGTAAGACAAGAGAGTGAATCCTTATGTCTTGTCGTATGTTTGGAAGCACCACTGTCTATAAGCCAAGAGTCACTTCCATCAGTCATTGGTCCGGTGAGGGATGAAATTAGGACATATTCTTCACTAGAGTCTTCATTCTCTATGATACTTTCCTTGTTTGATTCATTTTCTTTAGATGCATTGGAATGGTACGTCCGATTATTCTTCTTAAACTGACCTTTGTTAAGAGGACGGTATCTAGCAATGTGTCCCATATTATGACATGATTAACATTCAAAAGATGTGTAATCCCTTTTAGATTTCTTCTTGGAGTCGGGTGATATTTTTGGAGATGAACCTTGACTCTTCCTTTTGAATCTTCCATTCTTGGTGTGTGTAGATAGAGCCTGATCTTTATTGTCATTTAGGTTCTCTTCTCTGTTGATTATCCTTCCTTCTTATTGTACACATTCTTCCCATAGTTTGCTGAATTTGGTTAACTTTCTTCTAGCACATATTCCTCTAATGAAGGAATCCCATTCTCCAGTGAGACCATTTAGAGTGGTCATCACCACTTCTTATTATTCTTCAACCATATCACCAATGGCTTCCAACTGTTCTTTGATCAAATATACTCTAGAGAAATATGATTGTATGGTTTCTGTCTTATGTGTCTTAACACCCTTGAGTTGGTTTCTCAAGGTAATTCTTTTGTTGATGTTCTTACATTCAAACATATTAGTTAGTGCATCAAACATTTATTTAGGATTTAAAGGTACATGGGAGGTCAACTGATCCTTGATAGAGTTAGCTATGATCCTTTTTACTTTGATAATATCCCTTTTGTGTTTGGGCTTTTCCTCTTCTCCTTTTGGTTCCTTGACATATTCCTTGATAAATCCATCTAGGTCATGTTATTCAAGGATGAGCCTGATTATGTACTTCTATGCTATGAAGTTGTGATAATTGTGTCTCAAACTAGATCTAGGAGCTAGAACAATTTCACCATCAAAGTGTTTGACAAAAGATGCAAGAGAAAACAAAGAGACAGAAAATAGCTGGAACAACACATGTGAAAGGTGCTGATTGACTGTCATATTATTATCATACATCATTTATAATACATTGGACAAATTTGAGTGGCTATGGAAGCCAATTGGATTTGTACATGTGTCAAGGTGAGAAATGACCTCAATCCCCCCTAGTTGGACCAATGGAAACCCAACTCAACCCAAACAATCATGAATCCTCATGTAAATGTTGGTGAGGTGTGCTAGGTCATTAATGAGTCCTAAACAAGTGTGGTTGAGAATATTGAGGTGAGTGGGGTGCTCTAGGTGGCAATAAATGCTCCTGGGAGAGCTAAAATAGGCCAAATACACCACCAGCACACTTGGTCAAGCCTGGATCCCAAAAATCAAGGATAGCATTCCAATGCATTAATTAGGGAGCACATGGGCTGGGTTGACCAAACTAGGGCACTGTTATAGGTGTGAACATGCCAAAATAACCATATATTTAGCAAAATTAACTCTCCTAAGTCTAAACCATAGGATATCATTGCATGTGGGAAAATAAACTCAGCCTAAGGTCAAAACTATGTACTAAGGGTGTATTACTACTCCTACAAAATTTCTCTGCTCCCTCAAGCTTTTCATCAAGCTTATGTTTGTCATATTTAATGAAAGATACCTCAAATGGAAATAGAGGAGATAGTACTTACCAGTTTGAGGACCTTTTCTTGAACCAACTTCAGGATGACCTAGGGTTTGGCTATGTTACCCTAATTTTCCAACTGTGATCACTTGTAGATATGAGAGGAGGAAAATATGCACCTCCCCAAGGAGAGATAGACTGTATCTTTATTTTATAGAGTCTGAGGATAGAACCTTGAAAGATATGATTCCCTAGTTTCTCCCGGCAACAGTGATAGATCAAAAAGTGAAAATCCTTAGAATGAAAAACTGCTTCGACAGAAAGATGTACCCTTCGATGGCGAGTTGAATTGACCTTCTTTTTTCAGTTGATCTATGGAGGGAGGTATCCAGAATTGTAAACCCTATATTTTCATATTGCCATATGAGTTGCTGCACAATGTCTTATTTCAAGTTAGATCTGATACAATGTTAAGATTTTAATAGTTATACCAAAACAAAAGGATCTTTGAAAGAATAATAAGAACAACAAAACAAAAGATAATATAGATTTATCCTAGGAAACCCTCGTGGGGAAAAACCCAACAAAACTTCCTCTATATAGACTTCACCCAAGAACAGTGTAAGACCCAATAACAAGACTAGAATGATTCCTCTCCTCTAAATGGACTATCTATTCTATCTCTAGCGCAACTTCTTGAGTGTTCTACTTGTACAAATTGTAGAGGTGCCTCTCCTATTTATACAGATAATATGAGAGGCCTAATAACCAAAATGGGATGACTTCTCCTTGATGTGAGGTCCGAATTTCCTTGGAAGAATAAAAATACATTTTAATATTACTTTAGTGGGTACTAATGATCCGACTTACAACTGAGGTTTTACCTCAATACTTTACATGACCAATTACATCAATGACATCCCTAACCGGAGGAACAACATCTCCGAATGGGATAATAACAATAATAATACAAAATAGAATATCTTATGTAGTTACTTTTATTTAACATAAATGGTATTTACATATTTCATCCATGTTACTATATGTATTAGCATCACTTGATTAAACCTACAAACAATCATATTGTATTGTCTTTTTTCCAAAGAGCAATTATCTAAATCATTTATTGGTTGTTTAATGGTGTGAAGAATTAAGATACTTAGCTATAAGTGCATCTCAACTTATATATTATTATATTGTTATTGAATCATTGAGTTATTATGCATTCCCTCATATATTTGCATGATTTTAAAAATTTATTCTTCTTGTATACCTTTATACCTTGTTTATATGATATTCTACGATTCTTCCTTCTTCCACTCAAATTACTTAAAAGTGTTTGATATAAAAATTGATGTGCTTGAGGGTTCACGATTTTAATGATTTTATTATTATAGATATTTTGAGAAAGTTTGCTTCTTAGAAATCATATAAGTTCAATTTATTGCAATACTATATTGAGTTATGGATGCCTTGACATAGTTCCCTATCCAGGAACATCTCAAGGAACAACGGTGATATATATATACCCTTTTTAGGGTGGTCACATAAACCTTTATTGTGAACTATATAAGTAGTATCCTTCCATCATGGCAATAATTTTGATATAAATATTTAACAATCCTTTTTGGGTGGGCCTAACCATTCTCCCTTTGGTGTTCATACTTTTCATCTTCCATGGTACACACCCTAAACCAAATCCACATGGAGACCACCAACTAGAATCAACCCCAACAAAATTATCCCCAATACCTTCAAGCACTAACCTTAGTGGTCACATCCTTGAAACAATAAATTGATACATAACTTCCCTCCTTAACCCACTTAGTTAACTAGATACAATTCAAAACAATTGAAAAAAACAAAACCCTAACAAACTGTGAACATGATATGACTGTTATGGATCAATATATGGGATTCATTCTAAAATTTGATACTCCAAAGAATGAAACCTGGTCATTGAAGAACATGTCTCTCACACTCTCTTTCGAAAACTCATCCTCACTCATTTGAGGATAAAAATGTTGATGTATTTGTAACTTTGGAATGTATTCACCTATGTATCTTATGTCTTGTACCCCAATGCTTATTCTGGGATGTGTCTGTAATGTAATTGAGTCATGATGCCATGCCACGATGTTCCGATCGGGAGGATATATAATGTAATCAAGTCATGTCAAGTCATTGTGGGTAACCCTCCTATTGTCTGAGGGTTAAAGTCCCCGTAGTTCCGGGGCACTAAGGTTATTAGACTCACCTAGTGAAGTCGGCCCTAGTAGGGTTTTAGTCATGTCGGGAATCGATATAAATAGAGAGGTGACCTCTCTATTTAACACACACTCACTCACACTCAGTTGTAGCGCATAGCTGAGGAAGAAGAAGACAATGGGGCTAGGAAGAAAGAGGCTACTGCTGTCGGGATATCATCTTACTGTTTTGGGATTTTCTATTTGGTGCTGATTCTATCTCTGAGGAAGTTGCGGGGTTTTCTCCATTTATGGTTTCCCCAAGGAAAAAAACTGTGTTCATTGTCTCATGTTTGATTTCTGTGCTTGTTGTTCTCTCAGTTAAAAGATCCTAATAATGCTAGCTTAATGTTAAAAATCTAACATGGTATCAGAGCTAACCTAAGAAGAAGACATTGTGCAGCTGTGGGAACTAGGGATTCCTACTTTATGGATCTTCCTCCACATATTTTCAGCAAAAGAAGGTTGGATTAACTCTCCTCCTTAGGGCACATCTTTCTGTCGAAGAAGAATCCAATTATGAGGTTTTTCAGTTTTGGACCCGACACTACTGCTGGAAATTAGGGCTTTCAATAGAAGAGGATTTTTTCAGTGGGCTGAGGCCTAGATTGATCTCCTCCCCAAAATTGAAGTTAGGGATCAATTTCAAAGCATTTGGTTGGACAGAACTCCAGAAAAGCAAAACCCTAATATGCTCCTAAACCAGCACTACAGGATTTCAGCTCCAAATCCAGATCCGACATCTTGACCTGGTAAGATATAAATCTTTTGTATTTCTATTTGAGGTTCTTAGTTAAGATGTCTCATCATACCAAGCTTCATGAAAATCTTGAGGGAACTAATAAATTCCGAACCTGGAAGTATAGGATCTCCCTGGTTCTGGAAAAGAATGAGTTGGACTCCTACATCTATGAGGAGGTTCCAGTTCCAGAGGGAGATGAGGCTAAGGCCTTACATAAGAAGAAGTTGGTTATGGAAAAAAGGATCATTGCTGATTCTATCAAGGATCACCTTATACCATAGGTGTCCTCCCTCAAGACACCTGAAGCTGTTTTTGATGCCCTAACCAAATTGTTTGAATGAAAGAACATAAACTGGAAGATGACCTAGTGGAACCAATTGAAGAATGTGTTGGGGCGCGCACCCTAACGGTCCTTAAGGTGGGTAAATCCGTGGGTTTTTGGGAGCTTGTAAGTGAAGTTATGGCTCAAAACAGTCTTAGGGGTGTCAGGGTTGAGTAAAAACCTTATTTTGTAATAAACCCATGGTTTAAATCCAGGGTTGAGGGTTCGGGGTACCCATGGTTTAAGTCCATGGTTTTGTAATAGTGCGTTGTATAAATAGGCACTCTTGTAAATAAGTTAGGTTAGGATTTTTGTGTAATATGAATTGATGCGAAGCTAAGGATATTTTGTAAGAAAAGGTTAAGTCCCAGCTGTGTGCGTGGACGACCTCTGCAGCTGTGTGCGCAGAGGGTTTTGGGTGATTAAGGAAATCTGCAGTTGTGTGCGTAGAGGCCTGTAGCTGTGTGCGTGACTTTGAGGAATTGAAGGGATCTGCAGCTGAGTGCGCAGATCAAAATTGTGGTTTTTGTAGAAATTCGAATAAAACATAGTTCTGTGGACGTAACCCCTACACTGGGGGTGAACCACGTTATATCTTGTGTCGTGGTTCTGTGTATTGTTTCTGTTATGTTCTTTCATGCATTAATATCTATATATCTGATAAGTAAAGATCACTGCTAGATAATAACTTCGTTGTGAATTCCCAGTAAAGGGTTGCGCAAGGCACTGTTTGTTGATTTAACCGCGAAGCTAAATAAGTGAATGTTAAGCTCTGTGATTTATATTTATACTCTGTTTAAAAGCTAAAGGTACAGTAATATCCCTCTTCTGCTTGCAGAAATCTGGTTCTGCGGCATCCCATAGCTGTTTCGGGTGAGACTGCAGCCTGTTCGTAGGTTGTTGCCGAAAGGGCCAACACTGTGGGTCTTTTGTTGGTGCGAGGTTAAAGGTATAAAACCCAGGTCTTCCCTATAGTCCAACAAATTGGTTTCGTTGCCAGTTGAACTCAGTATCTGCTCAAGAGGGGTTTACGTCGTACCTTGAGGGCTATGTTCTGGAGACCCTCTATGAAGGAAATCAGTGATTGGATTGATGAGACTTATCTAAAATTCGCTGAGCAAGAGAACAAAGATCCGCGTCGTAGTGAAAACGACTTTTTACAAAGGTATGTTTTTTGTGATGTTTATGAAATTTTCTTTGGTAGTATCCACATAGAATTGCACCAGTGGTTATCCAGGTTAATGGAGAGAAGGACAAAATTCCAAGAATGTCAGTTTCCTGCCTGGACCCCCGCGAGAATTAATAGACTAAAAAGAGTGAACAACGATATATCCCGCACTGTTGATTTCTGGACACCGTGAACCCTTGAAGCATTTGTGACGGAGTTTGCCATCGACACGAGTACCTCCTTTAGTGAAGCTGAGCGGCAGTTTTTCACAGGACCAAGGAATTTTTTTTTGAATTCATTTAGTTTGAGAATTAAAATGCTATTAGTTGAAAAAGGTATATTGTTCATTGAATCAGACTGTTAGATTTTGTATTACTAACCTATGTTTGCAAGAGAAAATACCTTCGACGAGCAAAGTGGTTTGCTGCGAAGTGGAAAAAGGTACAAGAGAGATTTTGGATCCTACTCCCAGGGTTAGCATACTGAGTATCCCCCTAAAAATCCCGCAGATTCAGAACCTGAAGAAACCCCTTCTGTTGGAAACCCTCCGGTAACCCCGCAGCGAAGACCTATTATCCCTGAGAACCCGTCGCAGTCTGAAAGTCACCCTAGCCTGAATATTCCTGTCGTAGGTCAGTCTACCCCAGTAAGTTCCCCCTCGCCTACGTCCAGTCCCCCTCCGTCCCCCCCTAGACCTGCGATGGCCCATATGCATGACGACATTAAGCTCCCTATTTTCAAAGGAACTGGATCAGAGGATCCATAACAGTTCTTGTTTTTATGTGAAGAAGTGTGGACTACTAAGTCCATTATGGATCAAGATACAAAAAGAGCGCAGCTAGTTACTTCTTTCAGAGACCATGCTTTGACCTGGTTCATGAAGTTCTCCAGCACTCAGAACCATGCATTGGCTGATATAAAAGCAGCAATGATAAAGGAATTTAAGAAGCCGAAATCCGAGTCGCAGTTTATCACTGAATTGAAAGAGATTCAGCAGAGGCGTGGAGAATCAGTGTGGGACTTTGATCAAAGATTCAAAGTTCTTCTAGACCAAGTCAGTTTCCCCATTGGACCTGCGCAGCATAAGGAATGGTTTATCGCAGCGTTGCTACCGCATATCAGAACTCCACTCATGCAACAGAAGGTTGCTGACCAGTAGGAGGCTCCGGAAATCGCGATGAAGCTTGAAACTGCTCTTGTCGAAGATAACTCTGGTATCGCTCAAATCCAAGTGCAGTTGGCAGCGATGGCTCTGGAGCTTCGTGATATGAAGAAAGGAAAAATCGATCACGAAGAGGTCTGGTGCACACAATGTCGGACAGAAGGTCATGACAAGGAACAATGTCCTGTGGTAAGAAATTACCTGAATACTGGTGCACCAAACCCGTTCAACCCTACTATTCTATATTGTGAGATCTGTTGGACAACTGGCCAGCATCAACCTGAGAATTGCTATCTGCTACAGAGGTATGTGCAAGTCCCCAAGAACCCTTACTGCAAATTCTGTAAGTCCGTAGGACATAATGAAGATGAGTGTCGCAGTTATGACCTCATGAGAGAACGCACCTATGATGCCTATCGGGTACAAAATGAGCGACCGAGTAATGATGGCTATGGCTACCATGGTGGTGCATCAGGTAGAGGCAGTTTTGGAGGCCGTGGTCGTGGTGGCATGGTTGGAAGAGGTCATGGTTAGGTGGTGTGTTATAACTGCAACCAGGACGGACATCTGGCTCATGACTGTGGGAACCCGACCACGACATGTCGGTATTGCCTCGCAGTAGATCATGTGATTGAGTAGTGCCTGCAGTTGATAGCTAAGATTCAGGAAAGAAACAATGCCCCTACTTAGAATCTTTAGATGATTTCCGTTGAGCAAAGACCTGCCCCAGCCATTAATGTTGTTACCAGAAGTGGAGCTACGACGCATATACAGCCTGTCGAGAAACAACCTGACGAGGCTTGGGTTCGTAAGCCCCCCGTGAAAGTACCCGCCTTTGATATTGAAAGAGAAAAGGAGACATTCATGGAAGCCAAGAAAGATTTTGTGGATTCTAGCCCAGTAGTAGCACCTGCACAACCACATCAGCAGCAGTCGCAGCTGCAAGAAGCTTCGACGGATAAAGTAAGTACACTGTCCTCCTTTTTACAGAGTTGTCTGAAACTTTTAAGAAATCAAAATTATTTAAGTGAATTGCAAAAATTTATTACTTCCTGCGAACCTCAGCAAGGTTCTGGTCAGGCAAAAGATGTTCATAGAATCAGAAGAACTGGTAGGGAAATGAGGTTGAACGCTTAGATAGGAGAGTATGAGATGACTGATGTGATCTTGGACTTAGGGTCAGAAGTCAATGTCCTAACCAAGAAAACCTGGGAACAAATGGGAAAACCTACCCTTGATTGGTCCCCTATATAGTTGAGATTAACCAATCAGTAGAAGATTGTGCCCCTAGGACGATTTCCTAATGTTCCAGTAGATATTGATGGAGTCTGTACTGCAAACGACTTTGAAGTTATTGAGATCATTGATGACATCAACCCGTATCCAGCCTTGCTAGGTATTGAGTGGGCACTAGACAACGATGCAGTCATTAACCTTAAGAAGAGACAAATGATTTTCAAAGGGAAAGAGTCGCGAGTCATCGTACCGCTGGATCCCTCACAAGGAGAAAGATACACAGAACCGCTCAGAAATGAAGATCAGGATGTTCTGGAGCACATCTATAACATCACAGCGAAGGAAGAAGATTATATTGACCCCAATGCCGAAGGTATTATGGATTGGTAGTGTGACAGCTCCTGTATGACGAACTCAAATGATGGTTTAGAGAACTGGTAGAACCGATTGTATGAGCTCCATGGACACAGATGTGCCAGAATTACCAAGTCTCTCAGATGGCTTACAAGAGCCTTACCCATTTTTGATGGTTTAGCAGACCCAGAAGAGTTTAGTGCGACAGTCTCAGAACAGATACTGGATTCACAGACACGGGAGAATATGGATTCAGCACTCTGTGCCACCACAGCAAGATGGTGGGATAACCATAAGAAGTACATTCCTAGTTGGGAAGCTTGTCAAAAATCTCTTCGCCTAAGTTTTGTGGCTCAGCTCCAGGAGGCGTGCAGCAGGTTCGATGGGTAGAGTGGCCTGCAGGAACACTTGGAGCACTGTTACGAAGCATGGAAACATGTACCTCGATGGGCACATAGGCTTGTACATATCCGGGCACCTGTAGCAGAGAGCTGGTATACGGAGGTCAGGCCTCGGCATGCTAATCGGTCTGGTGACAAAGAAATCACCAAGTACCAACCTGTAGGATCAAAGCTCACAGCTTGGTCGCAGAATTTGTCAGGATGTGCCGAAGGTCAATATGGTGTCGATGGTCCTTATTGTGACGAAGCTGCAGACCTGGCTAGGCTGCAGCCCAAAAGCCGACCATTGGAACACTGCCGATTTGGTGGCGCCGGTACTTTAATTGCCTTAATTTCCTGTCCTAATGATATCCGTCGAAATCTAGCGCCGTGGCAACAGGACCTCTGTCAGATTTGGTGCCTTCAATGTACATTTATGGCAGATTTGGTCGATGGATAGTATATGAAGACACTCGAGCACGGGGAAATCGCATTCTGCATTTCCTTAAGTTTCACAATTGAACCCATGTCAGCTGATCGTGAACTCCATGACTTATTGAGAGAATTTGAACAAACGGGTCTGCAAAATATTTTCGCCCCCCCACCAAAGCCTACAGCCCGTGAAGAGACTCTACCAGCACCGACCCCGCCAATGCAGACATGATCTGCCAGGAAATAGTTTAAGCCTGAATTTCATTCTAAGCGGAACGAAGACAGACATAAGCAATCGGGGCAAACTTCGAAGGATCCTGGGATGAATCCGCCTGGCTCAGCAGAGATCCCACTTGAAGGGGATGAGGACATTGCCCCGCAGCGACCACCATATCTTCAACCTATTTGACCAGGAGTTAAACCACCTCGGTGGAGCACTAAGTTCACTATATGCACCCCTTCGCTGCCTCTAGGTGTGTAGCTAGTCGGCACGATGACAGGGAAAATAGACTGGCTTAAGTATGTCGACCACAACACGAATAACCGTGGGAAGTTTCCCCAGTTCACACCAGCCCAATACTTACACTTTGTTAAATATCAAGAGACTGGGGCGACCTTATTGGAAGTAAAACAGTGGGCTGCTGGCTTGGATCTAGCTAGTTTGCCGAAGATGCTCAATGTTCCCCATTTTGGTCGCAGCACACAGGTCACCATCATGGTCAAGCAGCTGTTGGCGTTAGTACATAACGGCTACCTATGGATCGACGACAAGAAAATTCTTATTAATGGTGAGCTCATTCATAGGATCACAGGCTTACCAATGGCAGGGCCTGATCCGGGGACAGAGTTTCCCTCAAAGCACGAAGATATGAAGCTCGCACAAAGCATGAAGGAGCGCTTTGGAATGACGAAGGGGAAACACGGGTATCACACTTTTGCGATTCAAGAGCAGAACATTCGCTTCGCAGCTGAGCTCTTAGCATGCAAAATTATGCAGAAATGCAGACCAACTGAAGTGCCTACTTCAGTCATCAGAATTGCTATCAACTGCGCTGAAGGCTACAGCTACAACTGGGCATCCTACCTTGCAAAGGAATTCCTTGAAGACGCTCGCGACGCGCAGGAGAAAGGTAGGCCCTTCCACTACTCATGGTTGATTGTCCTCATCGCATTGGTAGGATGGCAAGAACCTACTAAAGCACAGTTTGCTGCTGTACCGACGCACATGCCTGGCACAGCCAGGTACGCATCGCTGTGGGTTTCACAGGATAAAACCCACCAACAGATGACAAACTATGTGTTTGCCTTTTATATGATGAGTATCTCGTATGAGATTATAAACACCCCATAGCTCAGTAATGAGTTGTTCTCTCAGTATGATGGAGCGGCCAATTTCAAGGCCGATATGCACCATATTTTGATCCAGGCTTGCGCATATAAGAAGCATCAATGGTTTAAGTTTCCATATGTAGTAACTAAAGATGAAATCCTCGCGGTAGTACAGCAGTGGCCGACAGAATGGTTAAAAGACGCAGGAGCAAAACCTAAGATTCCTGTCCCTCCTGTCACCGATATGGGTGCAGGCCCCAGTCACACGCAGCAGCAAGACCCCCTCGAAGATAGTGACGAACAAACTGAGTCGCAGCAGACTGAAAGCAACCAGGGAGGAGATGGTGGAAATGAAGATGAAGAAGAAGAAGAAGAAGACTCGGCCAAAACTACCTCAGACCCTAATAGGCAGCATAAGCGCAAGACACCAGAAGCAGAGGAAGTAAACAAACCGCAGCCGCGAAAGAAAGCGGAGGCATCAAAGGCTAAGAATATCGATGAAGCACTCGTCTTGACAAGTGAGGAGCTTGATGAGGCTTTGTTAAAATCCACCGAAGTTCTCACTAAATAATGGTCAGAGTTTGCAGCTACGCATCTGGATGCCATCACCGGCGTAGCAAAGCACATCTCAGAGCTTAAGGAATTAGCAGCGAAGTCAGTGACTGGCACTGCAGCCAGCAGCACCCCAGTCAGTGCGCAGCCAGACCTAAGGCAATGGCCGGCTGAAGATAACAAAGGACAAGTGTCAAGTGCAGCCATCATATTAACTGACGCAGCGTCTCGTGCAGAGATGAGCATGAAGGTTGGAATAGATTACACTAAGATTCCCATGACAGAGCTACACCTCTGTCAGTTAGCAATCATGAAAGAAATCCAAGCACGAGACCAATATTTGCAGATGTAGTTAGAGAATTCCATAAGTCAGTAGCAGGGCTTCGCAGCGCAGCTAGAGGCAACAGAGCTGAGAAAGAGGGATGCCGAACGAAAGCAGATTGCACTAGTCCTAGTTTTGGATGAGGCATGTCGAAGTCTTCCTGACTTCGATGTGCAGCTGGTGGAAGAGCCAGAACAAAGATTGGTCAGGATGAAAGACTACGCACAATAGTCTCGCAGTGAAATTGAGAAGCTCAAAGCATCACATGAGACTCAGATCGCGGAGCTTCAACTGCGCATCCCTCCGGAAACTCCACCTGAGGTCAAAGAACAGCGCCGCGGAGACATTCAGGCATCGCAGCAAAAATTTTAGATATTGTGGGTAGCGCAGCAAAGCTACTCGAAGACAGTGTTGAGGCCTAGACCGCCCTGCAGGAACATCCAGAAATAGGACAGCTGCAAGAAACCATCAAGCAGCGATAGGCAGAGTTGGATGACGTAAAAACGAAAATTAAGACTCTGCCACCTATGGAGAAAATGCTCAAAGTAAAGCGCAGCAAGGAACTCCAGCAGGAAATTGAGTCATGTAGGGTGAAAGTGACAGAGTTGGAAAAATCTATACAGCCACTTGTTAGTGAGGCTTTGGAATTAAGTACTGCTGTGGATAGCCAGTTTAAAATTTTGAAGGAATATGATGCATTCGCATAGGAAAAGGCCAGAGAAATATCATCCGCAGTACTGCAGGAGTTGGTGGAAAAGGATAAAGCAGTTGACGACATCATGCACAGTCTAAATACTCAGTTCACCATCCTCGCAAAGAAGCTTTGTCTGCCAGTGTTGATTGCATGGGCAGACCCGGGTTTACTATAATTAATCAACAATACCCCAAACTCACTGGCCCTTTCGGCAACAGACCGCAAAGCGATCTGAAGTCTCACCCGAAGTGAATCTAATGGGTTGGCCAAGACTCAAGTGTCTTGGACCAGGTTCTGTTCATCCTACTTCTTTCCCCTTTTCTCCTATGCGCCACTGAGGCAACTAGCTCTGCGCATCGCACGTCCCCTTCCACTCGCGGCACTTTCACCCGAGCGATGCTCAGCCTCGCACCGGCTGCTCGGATTCCTCTCGCGTCACACAACTTCCACTTACTCGCAGCTTCCCGCTCCTTACCACTTCTCTGCGCACCGCGGAACACCTATCCTTTCCTCAACGCTAAGCCCTCAGCTCGCAGCACCTCGCATCGCAGCTCCTCTACCGATGCGATATCGCTTCCCCGCGATACCTTACCACTGCGACTTTACGCTCTTAACGTTGATTGCGCCAAGGTGCGACACTCTGCTTTTCAGGAGTCTATTATGAATAACTGGTAATTAGTGACAGACGTGAAATAATCCTTAAACAACCTACTGCCATACTTCGATCTATCCTTAATCTTTTACAATATTATGAACGGAACAACACATACATTCGTCTACTGCTACTATCATTACATGCATAATACTAGCAACAATAAGC
>LPNX010310514.1:141653-190821 GCA_001517045.1 Pseudotsuga menziesii | reverse complement strand
TTCAAATTAAATTAAAACTTGGGTAATTTCCACACCTGAAGTAGAAGGATGTGGAAGTGTAGAAGCCCCATGTGATGGTGATGGTAGTGATGGGATCAAGAACTTAGAAAAACTTTGTTGGGACTTTTAATTGGTAGGCTTCTTCGGTCTCCCTACTGTTCCACTCCTCAACACAACTGTATCATGTGAAGCCTCAACTGTAGTTCTAGTAGTGTGCTTCTTTGATTTCATGTGTTCATTTAGAGAACTGACAATATTACCACTTGCCGGCACCAAAGAGAACCATCTATTGCATCGTGTACATTCCACTCTTACTTTTTTCTTGTCCTCGTAGTTTGCAAGTGTTGCTTCCACCACCTTGAACAAATTAGGCTCTTGCGTTTGGTTGAAATCATGTAGAAGTTTGATTGCTTGATCAATATCAAGTTGATCTCTAGCCACTATTGTCTTCTTTTCTTTGTTACCTGAAGGAATTTCACACATTTCATTAATTCCCAACATTCAAATTTGATGTTGATGGGACCCTGTTTTCATATGATTGTTTTTGAAGTTACGAATTGTTCACGCTGCCAAGGATACTTCCCCCGTTCCATAATCAATGCCACAGATTTCACAATGGATATTTATATTAGGTTTTCCATTTTCTAAATATACCTTTAGCGTTAGCTTCTCCTTGACAAACTCTTCCATTAATCTGTTCACTTTATGTTGCCAAGATGCCAATACATTAGGATCAACCACAACTTGATCCACTGACTCGGACACATTACCAACTCTTGGTTGTTTATGCATAGGTTCCTCCACATTCCCTTCAATGTTTTTAGAGATTGGCATTCCCTCCATTACATTTGATTCCAATGTATCAGCAACCACCGTGCATACTTTCCTCTTAATGCCTACATATGTTGTTGTAGGTTTCCTTCTTTCCTCTTGGAATGCATTTAAAGGACATCTAGCTGAGCCAATAATAAATTCAAAAGGATATTGAACAACTTGATCATTCAGAATTTTAGAATGGATATCAGCATATGTATAGCCTTTTTGACACTGGACTGTGCCAACGGGACAATTCTCTTCACCAATAAAAATTCTGAAGTCCACAACATCACTTGGATCCATCTGCATTTACATCCATGTGTACCTTTTAGTTGGGTAAGAAACGAATAAAATTATAACATTTTTTTCAAAATTTTGGATATAATAAGGCTACGAAATGAGGTGAGTGCATCCATAAATAAATGAAAAACAAAAAGTAATTCAAATTTACACATGCATATTAGTTCATTAATAAAACAAAGAGCTAGGAAGCAAAGTATGCACTTTCAATTCAAATATCTAAAAAGGATGAAGAAATCTTACTATCGAGATGAAACACCTTGAAGCAAAATGTATTGTTAGTGGCTTATTCAAATAGCCCTCCCCAAACTGAAGAGTCAACTTCAACGTACCTGCAAAAGATCAAAAGGTGATCAAAACAAGAGATGAAAAAACATAGAGGTGATCAAAGGTATTTGTTCTTTTTCGAATTTAGTCTTGTTCTTTTTTATGGAAATGCCCCAAGCATTACAATCCACTCTAGGAAATGATAAAAACATATTAATTGACTAATATTCCCAAACTGCAAGCCTAAGCCCTATTCTACATGGTGTTTGGCCTTGGGGTAAGAAAAAAACTTAGTAATAAGTGAACTCGCCTAATAAATGAAGAACGGTCCAAGGAGAGATAAATTTGTTCAATAGTCACTCACAGAGCTCAAGTAAACCATTTTTGAAAATTCCCACATAAATGCAACAACTCTTAAATTCACTCCCTAAATCTTTGAGATCAATTTTGCATCCAAATGGTGAAGATTACGTAGTTGGTAGAGCTTCCACAGCTCAACAACACAACGAAATTGCAGCCATAACACTTTAAGCGACCTAAATCTCTCACATTACTGTGAATAGGTATTGTAGCTCTAATGACAGGTAACAGAGAGAAATCAGCAAGATTTTGGAAGGGAGGCATTTAATTTCACATCATAATCTTAATATGCATACTCCTTTTATCATCAACATTGTAGACCTAGTCAAACTGATGTAGACAGTGCTGGAATTACTCTTACACAAGTTTTTAGCTATGTAGAAGATATGTGATCACACATCCTTTCTTAACATAACATTGGATTGGTCACCTTTTGGTAAACAAGGCACATATACTATAGAAGGCATAACATGTATTATAAATGTTATATAATTTGAAAAAAATGAATTATCAAACTTCATGTAATGACAATTAGTATTAAATATAGTTCTGAAATGACTCTTCTTCTATTAAAGAATTTAGCTATGTAGAAGATATGCTATGAAATATTCTCTGTCAACATTGGACTGGTGTGGGACTGGTCACCTTTTAGGTTGTAAGCAAAGGGCATATAATAGGATGCATAAAATGTGTTTTTAAGGTTATAATATTCCAAAAATGAGTTATCAAACTTTTCTAGATAGCTACATTGAGAGGTCAGATAACCAACTTCACCACCAAGATCAAAATACCAAGGAATACATCCCATATTCATCCTGACTTCAAAATATGTCTACAAGGGAATACATGAAGAACCCAGTCATGACTTATCCAGGGAGGCACTTATGGACCTACCAAGAAACTGATACAACAGGCGATCAACATTTGCCTCAGACATCCAAAGGATGTAACAAATCTAAATTATGTCACATTTGAAATAATAGACATCAATGATGTCAAAGACTCAAATTAAAAGAGCTTCATCGATCCATTCCCCACTATTTCACCTTCACATATTTCAGTGAACTGTAAGAGGCCAGATGCCATAGAGAGTGCCTCATTGGATAAGCCATATGAATTCTTGTTGTATTCTCTGTAGACATGAGAAAAATCAAGGGAAAGAAAGGATGGTTTGAGATTCCTTATATTTTGACACCATCCATATTCCAGGCTATACTGAAGGCATTCTAACAAGCTACACCAGCTTGGATTGAATATGGAATGCCAACACATTCTAAGGATGCTATAGTACTTTCATAACTCTGTATTGTGAGTCAAATAACTCTCATTTCCAGATCTGAATATTTAAGTAAAAGATGAAGTTTTCCCAATAGTCATCTATAGCACATTTCAGATCTCAGCCATTATAAGATTTTCTCACTGCTATCACATTGTATGGCCAAGGCTAAGCATTGATACTTGGCAACAAGAATCAGAGAACTCAATACAGTTTGAAAAAATGACTCTCCCTTCCCTCAATTGAGGCAGAAGACACCATAATCAGAGAAGAACACAGCAGAATCAGAGAAGATTTAACAAAGCATGGACTGTTGTCCAAGTAATTCACAATTTCAGAACTATATTTGGGAGTTTTGGAATCAGGAACTCAGGAATTCAAAGAGTTGCATTGAATTGGGAGTTAGGGAATTAGAGGTGTTCAGAAATTCCAGAATACTACCCTTCTCAGGGTGATGAGACAGCTAGATGGACTGCCCTTTATAATTTACTATGCTGTCTCGAATGTTATATGAGAAGTTTATTCAGAAGATTAATCTTGTGGCAGGACACTGAAGAAAATGGCAGAGAGCACCTACCTTCTGAAGTATGAAAATGAGGATTGCTACACTGTTACTCTGAAGTGATGTATGCACTCTACTACATCCACATCACTAGTTTCGACTGACGATAGGCATTTTTTGTTAGATTTCAAGAAGAAAGTGAATTTGATTCACATTTGATTATGGTGTCTTCTACCTCAATTGAGGGAAGGGAGAGTCATTTTGTCAAACTATATTGAGTTATCTAGACAATTTTTAATCTTCTCATTCATTGTTTTCATAAAAACACGATGTTCTTTTATTGTATTGCAGAGTTATTACTTTTACAAATGCTAGTTATGGTATTCAATTTCTCCCAACATCATATGACTATCAGGTGATGTTGAAAAATATACAAATAGACCAAATAAATTCACCCCTATTTTTTGAATTTAAAGGATAAACCGTATTCAAACGTGAAAGGCAAATTTAAATAACAGAATCCAATCTAGTTGATACTTGGCAACAAGAAACCCAGCTTGACAAGGCTAAGCAGACTCATTCTCTCTTTCTTCTTGGAAATATTGAAGGATCAGCCCAAAAGTGTTCTATAAAGTTGATTTTAGGTGACAGTTCCGGTTCAAATTCCAAATACATAAGCCTCTTATAGTCATATGCAGTGATGTAAATATCTCTGATATATCCTCATTTTTCTGAGTTTTTCAGGTCCAAGTTTATGCTTACTGATGTGTTTTGATATTTTCCCCAATATATTCTCGTAGGACAAAATATATGGCAACAGAAAACACAAATGGCAAGGCTAAGCAAAATGAAATTATTTTTCTACTTAAATTATTGAAAGACCAGCAGAGGAATGTTCTATGCATTCCCTTTATCGGTAACATTATTTGCAAAATTGGCTGTATGCTAATATACTCATACTAGCAGCTTGGTTTTGGTAGGACAGAGTAAATGGAAATAGAAAACCCAGATGGAATTCTCTTATTCTCCTTGAACAATTGAAAGACCAGCCCAGAAATGTTCTATAAACTAAGATTTGAAAGTGTTTGCATTTAAGTTGATTTTAGGTGACAGTTCTGGTAGAACCCAGATGGAAAAGCTAAGTAGACTGGAATTCTCTTTTTCTGCTTGAACTATTGAAAGACCAGCCCAGAAATGTTCTATAAACTAAGTTTTTAAAATGTTTGCATTTTAGTTGATTTTAGGTGACAGATAGTTCTGGTAGTTATGCATAGTTTCCTTTGAACTCTTTGGAAGTGAATCACCATCCTAATTCTTGAATATCAATTTAGATGAGAATAACCCTCAAAATTACACCTGACTCAGAGGTGTCATATTTATCTTAATTTTCTTTGATATATATGAGATAATCATAGGACAGAGTGAACCAAATCTGGTGCAAGACTTTAGCTGTGTAAGTTCTCAATATGAATCTATTCAGATGAGCTCTTTGTTTCTTCTTCGTTGATTTTTCTGAATCTATTATCTCAGAAGATCCTTCCTGCCATGATTTTAAGTTTCATTCCCTGCTTGGATCTTATTGTTCAAACCGAGTCCACATATTGTAAGGAGAACCTTGATTTCATCATTACAGTTGAAAATATGCCAGGTTCCATTGTCCTTATTCTGAGCATAAAAGACTCCATGCTGACCCTTTTGTAGTAAAATAAGTTCGTTGCATGTAAAGTGACAAAGAGGTGGTTACAGATGAAATTAAGCATTCAGATTCCCTGGAAAATAAAGACCACTTAAGTCAATCAAAATGACCAGTCAGGATCAACGATAATCTAATATTGAGAACATGGGAATTGGTGTACTAATGCAGGTGTTCAACAAAGGTAGTGCAGAAAGGCTCAACAATGTGATAAAGGATCGAGATGGTATAAACCCAAGCACCCAAAGCACAAGTTCATGCATTATTCAGTCTCCTTTGAATTGGTTCCCACGAAAGAGGATAGAATCGTATCTAGAGCGGAAGATAAGAATGTTGCAGGTATATAAGTCCGTATTTCATACCCTCCAAAAATTTAGTGTCAGTTAAGATTTTTGTACTACTTCACTGCATTTACTCTTAGAATGATTTGTTTAGATGAATGCCAATATAATCCTAATCTGACCCTTTCTAGCATCTCAACAACATCATGAATTTTCAAAATTTGAACACAGGAAAAGGAAGGCACGAATGCCACACTTGACAAGACATTGGGTGATTCAAATCCACATTTACCCAGGATAGAAAGAGAGAAACTAACAGCCCAAACTGTAGCAAGGGTAGCTATGGAGGCTTGTAAAGCTGCCTTGGTGGAAGCATCTTGGTGCCGAATTCTTAAGGCAGCTAGGTTGTAGCCCTTGATATCTTGTCTAAATTTTTTAACTTTAATTCTCTATCTTTCCTGCTTTTCTTACATTTTAGCCATACAAATTCTAAATTTCGTTTCCATATGTTGTTACTTGTATTTTCTATTCAAAATTCAATGTCCATTAGCTGAAGTACAGATGAAGAAAGCTAAACAAAAAGCAGCTAAAGCTTTTGACTCTGTAGCAGAAGTCGGAGTGATAATTGATAACAATCCTGGGGGTTCCAAGCAATCTTTGAAATTTGAGACTACTGATGGAAAATAAACACATACTGTCTCTGCATCATTGGAAACAGCTTTTGAAGTAGAAAAGGAGGTTGCAGAAGATGTGAAAGTAGCATTTTTCCGGTTGGCTCATCTTCCATCTTCCTCCATAAATGATAAGTTTAATGCTAATGATGACACATTAAAAAAAGCAAGCATAAACGTAGATGAAAATGATGTTAATCTCATCAATGATTCGGACAATAAATATTTATCTTCTGAAGCATTTTCTGAAATTGAAGTTCAGACTGAAGGCGAACCTCACACTGACTCTGAATTGGAAAGAGATGCAGGCACTACCACTCCTGAGACAAACTGTATCCAAATTAGGAAGAATGCAGCTAAGGGACCGTTTCAAAAACATAGACATCATCCTAAATACCACCAATCTAACAGACAATCTGCTAAAGAGATTATAGTTTCTGAAGAGCTTATTGACTTAATGCTTGGGAGAGTAAAGCTCCTAAAAGAAGAGGAGCTTATCTCTCTTGCAATGATAGTCGCAACCCGGTGTCTAAGTGCTATGCTTAAAGAGGATCACAAGCAGCAAGAAGTTAATGGAAAGTGCAGTTCTAGAGGTCTAGGAGATATCTTGGTGAAACATGTTTCTCGGTTGGAGGCTGAAAAAGTTGTTGCTGCTAAGGCTGTACCTGTGCCTGGAGATAACAAAAGAGAACTCACTTCTGAAATTTTACCTGATCTTGGAAGCATACTTGTAAAACATGTTTCAAAATTTGAGAGTGAAGTTCAGGAAGCCAAAAGGTTGGCAAAAGCTATTAAAGCTGAAGAAAATAGAAACTTAGGAGAACTGCAAGAGCATGGTGAAAGTTTGTCTGAAGATTCAACAAACGATGATTCTTTTCAAACAATTCCTGAGCTTGGAAGAACCTTTGTAAAGCATGTTGAGCGCGTGTCAGAAAAAACAACAAAACTAGAAGTTCCAGAATGGTAGAATGCGGAAAGTTTGGATGTAATATTGGCTGAAAAGATTCATGCATCAGAAAGAGAACGGTTAACTACCACAGGAGAAAAATGTACACATATGCCTCAGCCAAAATTAGGATTGTCGAAGAAGCAAAGCATGGAAAGCGATGTGAATCCAACAGATGATATTGATACTAAATATGATAAAGAGAACAGAGATATAAACATGTATTCAAATGAGAATAAGACACTCAAAATGAAGAGCAAATTTGATATGAATAACACCAACCAAGATAAAATGCAAAACTATAAGTTTACTTCTACAGTATCTGGTAGTAACCTTAGCACTATTCCACTGAAGGATATGACTGATCTTGAACAAGAGATTCTTCCCATGAATACTGCCTCAGATGTTGTTGAGCGAGTGCAGAGAAAGAAAAATTACCATGATGAAAATGGTGGGGGAGGTCTAGATAAGATTTTGGTCAAACATGTCTCAAAACTGGAGAAGGAGAAGTTGGCAGCAGCAGAGTTGTCAAATGAAGCATTTAGTAGTGTGCAGGGAAAGAAACAACTTGCTTGTGTGAAGATAGAAGATAGTTTGGATAAAGACTTAGTCAAGCATATTTCAAAGCTTGAGAAAGAGAAAATAGCAGTAGCATTGTTGTCCAATGAAGCATCTAATGGTGTGCAAAGAAGGAAACAACACCATTATGTGAAGGATGAAGAGAGTTTAGATAAAGTCTTAGTCAAGCATATTTCAAATCTCGAGAAGGAAACAATGGCAGCATCAGGGTTGACAAGAAATTCATTGCAGAATGTAGACAGGAAATATCAACCTCATCATACAGTTGAGGAGAGTTTGGATAAGGTATTGGTCAAGCATATATCAAAATTGGAGAAGGAGAAACTGGTAGCATTGGCATCAGAGGAATCATTTCAGAGGGTGCAAAGAAGTCTGAATCACTATGATAGTAAGGATGGAGAGAGTTTAGGAAATGTCTTGGTGAAACATATATCTAAGCTGGAGAAGGAGAAACTAGAGGCAGTGCAAGAGGCATCTACAAGGGTACAAAAAAGACAGCATGAGTGTGATGGGAAGAATGAAGATAGTTTGGATAAGGTATTGGTCAAGCATGTATCAAAATTGGAAAAGGATAAACTGGCGGCATTGGCATCAGAAAAGGAATCATTTCAGAGGGTGCAAAGAAGTTTGAATCACTATGATAGCAAGGATGGAGAGAGTTTGGGAAATGTCTTGGTGAAACATATTTCTAAGCTGGAAAAGGAAAAAATGCACGCGTACCTCGGTGGCTAGCAGGACCCTGTGCACAACTACACTATAAGCCACTAGGCCCAGAATACACATAGATACGCAGTAAGCTATACTAGCAGTAAGCAAAAAACATAGATGAACCTTCCCGCCTAAGGGCATGACTATATTTATATATAACTAAAATTAGGATTGAAGGGTTGTTAGCTGCTTTTGCTAAGGTAGTTGGAAGTGGGAAAAAACAGACATGTTGAGACAGAGAATGTTCGCTATGTATACCAGCCAATAGAATCAGCACCGTCATAGTTCTGCCCTGTTTATTGTAAAGCATACCTAACACTTATTTGTGCTACGTGAGGACATCCATTTTATCACAAATAAAGAAATGCATCCTTTCCATGACCATCTTACTTACAGTAGTATATCCCACAAACATAACTTTTTCAATGGAAGAGAAAAGTGCTTATCAAGTTTTATAAAAACATGATAAAAACCTACTGTAAAATGAACCAGATCTGAAAGTAATCCTGCTGCTTAAAGTCCTGCTAAAAGGAGTAGCAAGAACCCACTCTTCCATATATCCCCTCTGCAACAGCTTCTTAGCAATCACCAGTTTCCAGATGGCTCCTCAGCTTCTTAGCAATCTCCAGATGGAAAAAATGCCCTGAACCCAGCTCGCAGGCACCTCGGCATGCAGCCACACGATGGTAAAAACACCCTAAACCCACTCACAAGAACCTCGGCATGCAGCCACATGATGGAAAAAACGCCCTAAACCCAGCTCGCAGGTGCACTCAGACCTCAGACCATAAGCAAACGAGCTCGCAGGCACAGGCACGTAGGCAATGCTTGGAGGACTGGTGAACGGATCAGGCCAAAAATTTGAATAAAACATACCCGAGCATATTGCATATTTAAATAGTAAAAAAAAACCTTGGTTACCCCTAATATACCCCCAATATATTAATTTTTAATTTTTTTTATTTTAACCCCGCCAATATGAACGGACGTGATATCATATTGGTCCCTAGGTGACGACCCCATACTATTTTCATTCTCCACCAGTTCTCAGCCAATAAGACCAAGAACAGGCTTAGGGGTCCCGAGGAAGCGTTGTTTGAGCACTCTCCAAGAGATTGGTAGGGAGGAATGGCCTCCTAAAGTTCTTGTCATCTGTCCTCAACAGGTTCTGAGTTATTTCATTTTACTGTGTTAGTTAAATAAATCTTAGTTAACTGGTGAATGTTAACAGTTCACTTTGTGAAATGTTTGAGTTAGTATTTTTATTAAATTATTTTAGAAATAAAATGGATTTAAAAATAATGTGTTAGAATGTAAATAAATTTCCAAACTGTGTTTTTCCACACCTAGAAACCAGGCCGTACTCTAGCACAGATAGAATGCTTTAGGTAGATAAGAGAATGAAAATGGTAGATAGGATTGTGTAACTGTAGATAGCAGAGTAATTTTATTTCAATGTTTTAAATACTATGGAGGAAAAACAGTGTTATGATTTATTTTGTGTTCACTGTTTTCACTTAGTAAACTAAATGAAGTGCATCAGTAAAACTACATGAGAGTTACAGTGATTACTTACAGTTAAGCATATAAACAAGCTACTAACCACACTGTTTATCTTCTAATAATATTAGCTAAATCTAAGACTAATATTTAATATAAACTAGATAGGGTTATGTTAAATGTCCTCAATTTATAAAGAGTAAAGAAAGTTACAGAGTTTATTTTCTATCCTTTAGAGAACTCTGAATAAATTCTATGTGACATATTAGTAAATAAAAACAATGCAAACATAAACAATAACTAATATAAAATTAAATATTTACATATTTAGAAACTATTTTACATTTACCAGATAGGATTATACCTGTGAAGGAAAAACTTCAGGGTCGAAACCCTAACAATTTATTTATCTATTATAAAATAATTTATCTAAGTTGTAATCCAATTACATTGATAATTATATAAATAAATGTTACAAGAAGATTGTAGTGTATACTATAGACTGTTTACAGTCTTTTCTTAAACAAATATCTTTTATAAACAAGCAAGATAAGTTTACAGTTAACAAGTTAAAATACCACCACACATCTGTAATAGCCAAACCGATGTAACAAGAAGCAGAACCTAAGTATTAATATATTGAAGAACATATTTAGACAAGGGTTTCATTTCCAGAAAACCCTAGCATGTATATTTTGGACAAATAAGTTTAATATTATAAATTTCACATTACGATTGATCCATAGTCCTGATATTAACAATCAGTACTTACAAAAGGATAACTTAAATAGTAATTATCATCACTGACAGTTGAAGAAGGAAAGACTCTATTTACGCAGAATATTAGTTTACAAGAGTGCAAAAACCATTGCAAAAACGAGACAGAGCTCGAAGATAAAAACCTTCTTAAAAACCAAATGTATTACATTGACAGGCCGTAAGGCTAAAGACTTAACCAAAATACATCATGCAGCTCAAGGTTGGTTTACCTAGCTTCGTAGTAGGGGTTTATAACAATAAACTGGAAAATAACTATTAAAAACCCCCTATTAAACAAAGAGACCGAACATGCTTCCAATCATTGAGTTCTCCTTCAACAACCCTCAATACAAGTAGGGTGAAACCCATTTGAACTCAGGGCTTACCAGTTAGAGTCATGAGCCATTGAAGACGGTCGTTATTTATCTTTCACCGAAGCTTGGAACTGTCACAGGTTCCTATACAAGCATTTAACCTAGTGTTAGTTCAGGGCTCAATTGAACAACATTAAAATCCCTAACGGTGTTCATAAATTGACAGAGTCTACATAGTAAAAACTGAGATATTCTTACCTGTAAATAAACGAGTATCGAGCAGCGAAGAGACTGTCACTAGCTGTGTAATGCACACACAAGAAATCCCAAACCCTACGATGACTGTGTAGCACAAATAGTGACAAGGATGCTTTAGCTTTACAAAGTAGTGACATGCCATGAGGAGAAATAGGACTAAGCTATGGTCAGGCCGAGAACCAAACTCAAAAACCAATAAACAATCGCATGGTAAAGTTCACAACTAAGAAGCTTTGCAATCAAAGACCGAGTTCTGGAAACCACAACAATGTCAACAAAATACTTGGATGAAGCAAGCAGGGGACAACCTTTTCACGGAGGCCATGGAAACTATACAATGCGGCCCGCATGCCAGTGAGAACTTTGGAGGCAATTGACAAATCAAATAGCATTTGCAAGACTTTTATATCACCAATGCATAGATAGGAGGTGACCACGTGCCCTCCAATTCTTTTAACCATGCAAGGGTCGAGTCCAAAGTCCATCTACAGTTCAAACATCCAATCATTAATACAATAATTTAAACAAACCATGCACAAAACTATGGAGTACGCTTGTATATATTTTCACCTATGTTAATACATAAACTATATCATAATGTATGATATCTTCGATATTTGTGTATTTGATTAATGATGATTTCTTAACGTTGACCCTAGTGAAAGGTTGTAACAAATTTATCATATGGATAATCCCAATGTCGATCATGCTTTAGGACCTTTCCATCTATCATTTGAATTATATACTTGCAAAATGACGATAAAATACGCACATATTATACTCCAAACTTTATTATTTATAACCGATGGTTTCTAGAGTAGATATAATATATGAAGTTTGACTATAAGAGTAAGAAGTATTTAAACCATGACATTTAAACTATCACAAGGCTCGACCTTAGTATAAACTCTCACAAATAATAGTTTGCATACTCGACTTGTCAATAATAATAATAAACCCTATTATTATATGGCAAGGATAGTTTATGATTGTTTATGTTAACATGTTCTTAGCATAGTGTAATAATCTTAGTCATATTAATGTCACATAGGGTAAACTTACGATTAGAAGTTCTAGGTAGAAAAAAATATACCATAATAGTTATTATAAACATTAACTTGCTATAAGCTAGGCAACATGGTAATAGTAAATTTATAATGGAATAAACCATGCTCAAAGTCTATAATCATTGGAATGACACCGATAATATATTTACCTATGAATTAGACTTATGAAGTAATGATAGATAGTATTCCATCATGAAACAATGCATTTAATTACAATGATCAAGCTTATGATGTCAAAGAGATTTCCAGGCAGTAAGATTCCTACGGAATGCAAGTAACAATCAGATTGGTACATTATAAAATAAGATGGTAATGTATGTTGTTACATAGTGCATGTAGCAAGGCGATAATGTAAGTACAAAAGTTTATAACTTGTTAGTGAGCATCTAGTTTTACATACAAGTAACAGGTTGATAATTTCCATAACTAGTAATTTAGAGAAAAACAGAAATATGTACTCTATTGGAAATCTTTACTCTTCAGAATGATAAAACTACTTTCTTGAAATAAAAGACAGTTACTTTACCTCATGAGAGCTTTCTTTTTAATAGTCAGATATTTACTATCATTTAACATGCAATAGATATACTTCTTTCTACTTTATGAATTAAACCCCTACTTGATCGATCGTTACCTGTTAAACTTGTAAGAACCAGTAGTCCATCTGCGTTACCATAAATGCTAAGTAAGCCCAAGTTTTCAAAGATAGATTTCACCTACTTTCCAAAAAAGTAAACTTATTAGTAAAAATGAAAGAAAGTTGTGTGCAGGTCAATCTCATATACATTGCGAAAATAAAAGTTGTATTAGTTAACGTAATATGAAAAGGATTAACATTAAGTGTTAGTCTGTTTCATTTTTCTACTATCTGTTAACAGTTAGTAAACTGTGTATTCAAACATTTTATTTTATCTTAAAAAATTTAAATTTTTATGAAATTTTGGGGTACTGACATGTGGTATCAGAGCACAAGGTTCAAACAGTAGGCCTTGATGAAGCCCAACTTGCTTTTATCAAATAGTGGATTTAAATTATTTTGTTGATGTTATTTTCTTTTAATGTTATTCAACAGAGAAATTGTTTCTGAGTTTAACGACAGGTATGGAAATTATAGAGGAATATGCAGAAGAGGAATCTCCCTTTACTGAACAAGAAAACTTACAAAGAGGCCCTATACAAGAAGACATAAACACTAATTCCTCGGAACTTTTACAAACAGTAAAAGACTTAAAATATGAAATGGAATCTATTAAATGAGAAAAATGAAAGGATTCTGATAGCTCGGGAGGAGCTGAATCGGATCCTAACAGAAAGATTTCAAACTGAGGGAAGGGGTAAAAGAGCTGATTCAGAGGATATAAGTCATCAACATAAATATAAAAATATTAAACAAACTAAAAATGAAAGCAGCTCATCATCAGAGGTATTTGGTGATCAACGTAATTTTCATTCCACTAGTGATAGTGGTGATGACAACCATTATACTAAAAAGAGAAAATATAAACCTTATGATGAAATTTCTAGGGAGTTTAAAAAGATTAAACCACCAACATTCAATGGAGAAACTGAGAAGGAAGAGGAAGCAAAATCCTTGTTATCTGGGATGAAGAAGTACTTCTAAATTTATAACTATTCTAACCAATTAAAGCCTACAATGGCTATCTACAATCTTTCAGGGAAGGCTGATATGTGGTGGCAAGACTTAAAGAGAGTGAAGGGAATAAGAGAGAAGCATGTAAATTGGAGTACCTTCAAGAATAATTTAAAAAGAAATTTCTATATGAACAGTACTATGAGGAGAGAGCAAAATAATTCTATGACCTTAAACTAGGTTCAATGACTATGAAAGATTTGAACATAAAGTTTTTAAGTTTGCTTAGGTATGTGCCATACCTTGTAGATGAAAAACCAAAGGTAAAACGATTCCTCAGTTGTTTACCTTATCACATCAAGGATAGGATTGAGTATGACAATCCAAAAACTCTGGAAGAAGTTATGAGGAAAGCTAATTTTATTATGAACAAAATCGAAAGAAGGAGAGCATGGCCAACTAGAAGGCCAAAAAGAATAATAGCCATTATGATCAAAAGAAGAAAGAGTTTGTACCCAGCCGAAATTCTAAAAATAATAAGGCCAGAAATTTTCCTAACAAGAATTTCTAAGGGAATAAGAATAATTCACCAAGCAATCAGAACAATTCAAAGGGTAAAGACTCTACTAATAATCATGGAAATTACACAAAGAACTTTGAATGCAAAGAACCCATAAAGTGCTGGGAGTGTAATGGCCCACATTATGCCTCAGTCTGTCCTAATCAGAAAAAGACTGTCAGTAATATCCATACCATATAGGAGGAGATGATTGTTGGAGACCTAGCGAGGACTATGCCCATAATTAATAAAACCTTGGAGAATCGACAAGCAGACTATCAAACTTCCATGGTGGAAGTAGAAGGTACGATAAACCAAACCCCTATAGCTATTTTAATTGATCCAAGAGCTATTCTCAGTTATATTTCACCTAAATTGGTAGAAAAATGTAAGTTGCGTGTAAAAAAATTTCAAAATTCTTGGTTGGTTCAGTTAGCTACTGGTGCAAAAAGGAAGGTAACTTGTTTTTTAAAGAAATGTGCAGTAGTTATGGACCAATTTGAAACTGTTGTAAATCTTAATGTACTACCTCTTGGTTCTTATGACATACTAATCGGTATGGATTAGTTATAGCAACATAGGGTGATCTTAAATTGTTATGATAAAACCTTTACGTGTATAAATAATTATGGAAAATCAATAAGTGTAAAGGGAATCCCTAGAAAAACAACCATAAGGCAGATCTCAGCTCTGCAACTTAAGAAAGTTGTTAGGAAAGGTTGTAAGGTTTATGCAGTAACAGTAACTAATGTAGAAAATCTAAATAAAATAGACAAATTAAAATTGGAGGACATACCAGTTTTAAGAGAGTATGCTGATGTATTTCCAAAAGAAATTTCGAGACAACCTCCAAAAAGGGAACTAGATTTTACCATTGAACTGGTACCTCGTGCAGTACCCAGCTCAAATGCCCCTTATCGAATGAACATACTTGAACTTAATGAACTAAAGTCACAATTAAAAGAACTTATTGACAAGAAGTATATTCGACCTAGTGTGTCTCCCTGGGGGTCACCTGTCATCTTTGTTAAGAGAAAGGACAGAACTATGCGACTTTGCATAGATTATCATCAGTTGAATAAGATGACTATTAAAAATAGATACTTGTTGCCTCGCATAGATGATCTGTTTGATCAACTGCATGGAGCCACGGTGTTTTCAGAAATTGATTTAAGGTCTAGATATCACCAAGTTAGGATTAAATATGAAGACATCTTGAAAACAACTTTCAAGACTCGATATAGTCATTCCGAGTTTGTCCTCATGCCATTTGGGCTTACTAATGCCCCGGCTATTTTTATGTGTTTAATGAACAAAATTATGCATAAGTATCTAGATAAGTTTGTGGTCGTGTTTATCAATGACATATTAATTTATTCAAAAACTGAAGAAGAACATAAAGAACATTTAAAAATTGTTTTGCAAGAGTTACAAGATCATCAACTCTTTGTAAAGTTTAGTAAATGCAATTTCTTTAAGGATAAAATTCAGTACTTAGGTCATGTGGTGACTAAGGAAGGGATTTCGGTGGATCCCGAAAAGATAAAGGTGATTGAAGATTGGCCAGTTCCTAAGGATGTAATGGATGTTCAATCCTTCATGGGAATTACCGGTTATTACTGGAGGTTCATTAAAGGATTTTTGAGAATCTCAAATTTAATAACTTCTTTGCAGAAGAAAGGAAAGAAATTTGATTGGAACCAAAAATGCAAGGATAGCTTTAAAAAGTAAACAACTTTATTAACCAGTGCACCTATTTTAAGAATAGCTAATCCAAATAAAGAATTTGTAGTGTGTACTGACGCCTGTAATGATGGTTTAGGCAGAGTATTGACTCAAGAAGGGCATGTTATTGCTTATGAGTCTAGGAAATTAAAAATTAATGAAAAGAATTATGCAGCTTATGATATGGAATTAGCTGCTATTATACATGCTCTAAAGATGTGGCGTCATCACCTAATTGGCAAAAAATTTATTCTAATGACCGATAATAAAGGACTAAAATATCTGTTAGATCAGTCTAATCGAAATGCCAGACAAGCTAGGTGGCTAGATTTTCTAAGTGAGTATGATTTCAAAATTTAACACATTAAAGGGAAAGAAAATAAAGTTGTTGATGCATTAAGTAGAAATGCAAGGCTGAACTTTACAGTAGTTATCAACACGTATACAAAATATCTAGATGAATAGCTTAAAGCAGGGGTAGAACAAGATGAAATTTACCAAAATTTACAAGCTAAAATGACAGAAAAACCAATAGAAAGCTTAAGTAAAGGATACAATTTGAATGAAAAAGGATTTTTACTGTACAAAGACAAAATATATGTACCTAATGTACCTAAAGTTAAGTTATTAATTTTAGATGAAATCCATAAAACTCCATACTTAGGCCATCCAGGTTATGAGAAGACTATAACTATGTTAAGAAAAGAATGTTTTTGGACAAACATGAAGAATGAACTAGCATAATATATTGCTAGGTGTTTTGAATGCTAGCAGGTGAAAACTGAACATCAACACCCAGCTGGATTACTTCAGTCGTTTCCCATTCCTAGGTAGAAATGGGAGATAATTAGTCTTGATTTTGTTACTGGACTGCCTAAAAATCAAAATTTAAATGATTCTATCATGGTAGTGGTTGATAAATTAAGTAAAGCAACCCACTTTATACATGTTAAAACTATGTATAAAGCTGCAAACATAGCTGATATCTTTCTAAAGCAAATTTTCCGACCGTATGGAATACCGAAAGTTATAATCTCAGATAGAGACCCTAAATTTACAGGTAACTTTTGGAAATATCTGTTTAAAGGATTAAACACTACACTAAATTTTAGTACTTCTTTCCACCCTCAAATATATGGGAAGACTAAAAGAGTAAACAAAGTACTCGAAGATTTACTAAGAATGTACGTGAAAGACCAGCCAGGTAAATGGGAGGATTATTTGCATTTCGTAGAATTTGCTTATAACAATAATTATCAAGCACCAGCCAGATTTAGTCCTTTTGAAATCTTGTATGGAAGGAAATGTAATAATCCTATCTCTTGGAGTAATCCGATGGATAGATTAGTATTAGGTCGTGAACTATTGAAGGAAATGGAAGAAATTGTAAAGCGGGTACAAGGTAATCTTAAAATTGCGCAAAATCGACAGAAAATTCAAGCAGACCTTAAAAGAACTCCAAAGGAGTTTCGGGTAGGTGAACATGTGTTCATCAAGGTGAGACCCAAAAATATCTCTTTAAGGTTGGCTAGTTGTGCCAAAATAGCACCTCGTTACTATGGTCCATTTGAAATACTGTCCAGGATTGGACAAGTAGTTTATCAATTAGCATTACAACTGAATTTAAGAGTTCATAATGTTTTTCACATTTCTATATTAAAGAAATATGTTCATGATGCTACTAATGTTGTTAACTAGAATGATGTACAGGTGGAACTAGAAGGAGAATTCCTGGTGGAACCAGACTGTATCCTCGAGTGGAGGGAGATCACACTTTGGAACCGTACCATTCATCAGGTGAAGGTGCAATGGAAGCACCTCAGTCCATAGGAATCCACCTGGGAATTGGAAAGTAATATGCAGGATGCATATCCAATTTTGTTCCAAGGGAATTCTGAGGACGAAGAATAAATATCATCGAGGACGATGTTATACTTTAAGGGGGTGTGTATGTCACATGCCCCAATTTTGCAAAAACAATTTTATATTATTTGAGGACAATATGTTAATATTTATGCTAAGTTGTAATTGATGACTCAGCAGGGTCAAGGATATTTAATGTAAATTCTGAATATTTTATTTATAAATAAATAAAGGAGGATACAACAACTTAGGAGAGCTATTAGAAGAGTGTTTGCTGGTCAAATTGGTGGAGGAGACTGGGTGGAGAGCAAACTGACATGTGGCAGCATCCTCTAACCACTTCCAACTGTTGCAGGTGGAAACCTCCCTACAATTGGGATCATGATTCCCCAAGAAAGTGGAATCAGAGCAGGTGGCTCAATTAATGAAAACTGACCCAAAAGATGTAGGCAATCTTTATAAGAATTCCCATTGAATAGAGTTGGGGCTGCTCATTCTAGCAAAGTGATCATTCAGGTTGAATGAATATACTTCAGATAAATTCAATGGAAGGGAAATTTGGAAAGAGTTTGAGGGGATAATTTCCGATTGATCTAGTGTAGCTTTTAAGCTAAAGATCATACTGCTGAGAGCAGAGTATTTAATGAGGTATTGAACTAGTCAGTTGACAGAGGTTCTACTGTTTGCATTCTCCATGAGTTCTTAGCCAATAAGACCAGGAACATGCTCGGGGGTCCTGAGGAAGCATTGTTTGAGCACTCTCGAGGACATTGGTAGGGAGGAACGGACTCCTAAAGCTGTTGTCGTCTGTCCTCAACAGGTTCTAAGTTATTTCATTTTACTGTGTTAGTTAAATAAATCTTAGTTAACTGTTAGGTGAATGTTAACAATTCAATTTGTGAAATGTTTGAGTTAGTATTTTTATTAAATTATTTTAGAAATGAAATGGATTTAGAAAATAATGTGTTAGAATGTAAATAAATTTCTAAACTATGTTTTTCCACACCTTGAAACCAGGGTGTACTCTAGCACAGATAGAATGCTTTAAGTAGATACGAGAATGAAAATGGTAGATAGGATTGTGTAACTGTAGATAGCAAAGTAATTTTATTTCAATGTTTTAAATATTGTGGAGGAAAAACAGTGTTATGATTTACTTTTTGTTCACTGTTTTCACTTAGTAAACTGAATGAAGTGCAGTAGTAAAACTACATTAGAGTTATAGTGATTACATACAGTTAAGTACATAAATTAGCTACTAACCACACAGTTTATCTTCTAATAATATTAGCTAAATCTAGGACTAATATTTAATATAAACTAGATAGGGTTATGTTAAATGTCCACAATTTATAAAGAGTAAATAGAGTTACAGAGTTTACTTTCTATCCTTTAGAGAACTCTAAATAAATTCTATGTCACAGATTAGTAAATAAAAACAATGTAAACATAAACAATAACTAATATAAAATTAAATATTTACATATTTAGAAACTATTTTATATTTACCAGACAGTCTTATACCTTTGAAGGAAAAACTTCAGGATCGAAACCCTAACAATTTATTTATCTATTATAAAATAATTTATCTAAGTTGCAATCCAATTACATTGATAATTATATAAATAAACGTTACAATAAGATTGTAGCGTATACTATAGACTGTTTACAGTATTTTTTTAAATAAATATCTTTTATAAACAAGCAAGATAAGTTTACAGTTAACAAGTTAAAATACCACCATAGATCTGTAATAGCCAAACCGAAGTAACAAGAAGCAGAACCTAAGTATTAATATATTGAAGAACATATTTAGACAAGGGTTTCATTTCCAGAAAACCCTAGCTTATATATTTTGGGCAAATAAGTTTAATATTATAAATTTCACATTACAACTGATCCACAGTCATCATATTAACAATCAGTACTTACAAAAGGATAACTTAAACAGTAATTATCATCACTAACACTTGAAGAACGAAAGACTCTATTTACGCAGAATCTTAGTTTACAAGAGTGCAAAAACTATTGCAAAAATGTGACAGAGCTCGAAGATAAAAACCTTCTTAAAAACCAAATGTATTACATTGACAAGCTGTAAGGCTAAACACTTAACCAAAGTACATCACGCAGCTCAAGGGCGGTTTACCCATCTTCGTAGCAATGGTTTATAACAATAAACTGGAAAATAACTTATTAAAAACCCCCTATTAAACAAAGAGACCGAACAGGATTCCAAGCACTGAGTTATCCTTCCACAACCCTCAATACAACTAAGGCGAAACCCATTTGAACTCAGGGTTACCAGTTAGAGCCACGAGCCACTGAAGACAGTCATTGTTTATCTTTCACCAAATGTTGGAACTGTCATGAGCTCCTGTACAAGCATTTAACCAAGCGTTAGTTAAGGGATCAATTCAATAACATTAAAAACCCTGACGGTGTTCATAAATTGATAGAGTCTACACAGTAAAAACTGAGATATTCTTACTTGTAAAGAAAAGAGTGTCGATCAACGAAGAGACTGTCACCACCTGTGTAATGCACACACAAGAATCCCCAAACCCTACGACGACTGTGGAGTAGAAACAGTGACAAGGAGGCTTTAGCTTTACAAAGTAGTGACAGGCCACGAGGAGAAATAGGACTTAGCTATGGTCAGGCTGAGAACCAAACTCAAAAACCAATAAACACTCACATGGTAAAGTTAACAACTAAGAAGGTTTGGAATCAAAGACTGAGTTTTGAAAACCACAGCAATGTCAACAAAATCTTTGGAGCAAGCAAGCAGGGGACAACCTTTTCATGGAGGCCATGGAAACTATATAGTGCAGCCCGCAGGCCAGCGAGAACTTCGGAGGCAATTGACAAAGCAAATAGGGTTTGCAAGACTTTTATATCACCAATGCATGGATAGGAGGTGACCACGTGCCCTCCAATTCTTTTAACCATTCAAGGGTCGAGTCCACAGTCCATCTACGGTTCAATCATCCAATTATTAATACAATAATTTAAACAAACCATGCACAAAACTATGGAGTACGCTTGTATATATTTTCACCAATGTTAATACATAAAATATATCATAATGTATGATAGATTCAAGATTTGCCTATTTTATTAACAATGATTTCCTAACGTTGACACTAGTGAAAAGTTGTAACAACTTTGTCATATGGATAATCCCAATGTCGATCATGCTTTAGGACTTTTCCATCTATCATTTGATTTATATACTTGCAAAATGACGATAAAATATGCACATATTATATTCCAAACTTTATTTTTTGTAACTGATGGTTTAGAGTATATATAATATATGAAGTTTGACTATAAGAGTAAGAAGTATTTAAACCATGAAATTTAAACTATCACAAGGCTCGGCCTTAGTATAATCTCTCACAAATAATAGTTTGCATACTCAACTTGTCAATAATAATAATAAACCCTATTATTATATGGCAAGGATAGTTTATGATTGTTTATGTTAACCTGTTCTGAGCATAGTGTAAGAATCTTGGTCATATTAATGTCACATAGGGTAAACTTCCGATTAGAAGTTCTAGGTAGAAAAAAAATACCATAATAGTTATTATAAACATTAACTTGCTATAAGCTAGGCAACATGGTAATAGTAAATTTATAATGGAATAAACCATGCTCAAAGTCTATAATCATTGGAATGACACCGATAATATATTTACCTATGACTTAGACTTATGAAGTAATGATAGATAGTATTCCATCATGAAACAATGCATTTAATTACAATGATCAAGCTTATGATGTCAAAGAGATTTCCAGGCAGTAAGATTCCTACGGAATGTAAGTAACAATCAGATTGGTACATTATAAAATAAGATGGTAATGTATGTTGTTACAATAGTGCATGCAGCAAGGCGATAATGTAAGTACAGAAGTTTATAACTTATTCGTGAGCATTTATTTTTACATACATGTAACAGGTTGATAATTTCCATAACTAGTAAGTTAGAGACAAAATAGAAATATGTACTCTATTGGAAATATTTACTATCTAGATTGATAAAAGTACTTTCTTGAAATAAAAGACAGTTACTTTACCTCATTAGAGCTTTCTTTTTAATAGTCAAATATATACTAGCATTTAACATGCAACAGATATACTTCTTGCTACTTTATGAATTAAACCCCTACTTGATCGATTGTTACCTGTTAAACCTGTAAGAACTAGAACTCCATCTACATTAGCATAAATGCTAAGTAAGCCCAAGTTTTTCAAGATAGATTTCACCTACTTGCCAAAAAAGTAAACTTATTAGTAAAACTGAAAGAAAGTTGTGTGCAGGTCAATCTCATATACATTGCGAAAATAAAAGATCTATTAGTTAACGTAATATGAAAATGATTAACACTAAGTGTTAGACTGTTTCATTTTTCTACTAACCGTTAACTGTTAGTAAACTGCGTATTCAAACATTTTATGTTATCTTAAAAATTTTAATTTTTATGAAATTTTTGGGTATTGATATATGGACTTCCAACCCCTGGCAAAAGTGGCTACCTTCTATTGGCTTGTGGTAAGACACAGCATCTTGATCGGAGAGAAATTGAGTTGCAGGGGTATCCAGGGACCATCTCAGTGTATTTTGTGTGTTAGCCAGGAAGAGAGCATGGGTCACCGCCTTGAAACCTCCCTTCTCCTTAGATCTATGGGAAAAAGGCATGCAAATTTTCAGGAAAAGCAACAGAAGCAGAGGGAACCCGAGCCAAACCTTAAGCGACTAGCATCCCAAGGATTTCAAAAATCACATCCTTTAGTTTTTATGGAAATCCTTTCCAGGTAATGTGATGTGGGTCATATGGAAAGAACAGAACGACCGAATTTTTAGGGGAAAACAACAATCCTTTGAGGAAGTCTAGAAGATTTGAACCTCAAACTTGATGGAAACGGTCCGCAGCATTCATTGGAGTGAGGACAAAAAGGAATTCATTGGCCCATAAAAAATAATAGTGGAGGTGTGGGGTCTAAACAGTGGGCTCATCAATGGTCTAAATCAAAAACCCAAGACTTGCAGAGTTGAGATCCTGAACTCGTGGTCTCCCCTACCTAGGCTATTTTACAATTTAAACTTCGATGGTGCAGCTAGAGGCAGCCCAGGTGATGCTAGATTTGGCGGGGTTTGCATAAATTCTTTGAGAGAAATAATACAGGCTTTCTATTGATCGATCGAAATGGACACCAATAACTCAGTAGATTTGGAAGGGATTCTCTAGGGCATAAAAATCATCATCAAGTATAGATGGATGCCGATGATAGTGGAAGGAGATTCCATTATTCTCATCCAAATGGTGAAGTAACTGGCCAATGGAAAATCCATGGAGAAAGTGTCGTCTATCTACCGCCTTGCCAGCAGGCTAGGCGACCTCAGAAACTTGGTTATGACGCATTTGACGCTCTCCTTCATCCACGTTAGGTGAGAGGTGAACTAAGTGGTGGAACTGCTGGCTAATGTCAGTGTCAGTGACATCAGGGCCAATCAGATGGGATAGTTAGAATATTTTGAGGCATAGCAATGGATCCCCAGATGTCAACAACTAGCTGCTCACAATATGGGTGACAATGGATAGGTGACAGGAGGAATGAGAGATGATCGAGGAAGGTACAAGCAGTAGTAAGGTCCCTCCATGAGTCAGGCTCATAGCTCGTGTAATCATGTGGACTGAGATCAAGGTAATTTGGATCGGTCCTTTAAGCATTAAGATCTGGTACGATGGAGGTTTTGAAGGGAAAGGCGGATCAGACTCCATGAGGGGTGATGATCCAAGAATGACAAAATACATAATAGAGCACCTCATGCTAGGTAGGGAGATGGGAGGTTTCCGGATATGGGAAATCAATATCCATTACATAACCGTTAATTTGAATAATGAACTAAATCCTATTAATTCCAATATGGTTATAGAGATCCTCATCCGGGCGTTGAGGAACATTGAAGGTAGGCAGGTGTGTTTTGGATGTTTTAAGTGGGTAGGAGGAGCCCAGAGTAAATCTGTGAAGGGTGAGACTAAGAAGCGGGAGATGGATCCACCTTGAAGTGGTCTTACGAAAGTTGGGGGTAGCATAGGGTCGGTTGTTAACTGGGAAAAAGGGAAGAATGAAGTTCGGATAGGCAAGAGAGTGGTGACTCGGGCCCAACTACAGGCTCAGTCGATACGGAGGCCTTCAAAGATCACATTCCACTCATGGCCCGCCTAGCGATGAAGAAAATGGAGAAGATGCTCTGGGATCATGTGAATTCCATGCCGATTGAGGTGGTCCAAGAAGAGGTTGATGGATGGATCTCCGACCCAGGCTCCACGATGGGTAGAGCCTTAGCTCACAACTGAATTGTTATGATTTATTGGGTTATCATGAATTTGGTCACCCAATTGAACCTCAATGCAGCAACGAAAATTGAGGAGAAGATCGCGGAGATTATGGAAAAGAAGGAAGGTGATGAGGAGCCCATCAAGGCATGGAAGGAGCACAATGAAGAATGTTGGGACATGCATTAGAAGCTTAATTGTCGCCTCATGCACTATAAGGTGGACCAAATTCCCTCTTTCCTGAGCATTTCCTTGTATTATCTGGGGATGGAGCATCACATGGAAGGGGGTTTTGGTCAATGCACAGGTGGGAGGAGCACTAAAAGAACTGTTAATTCTCTAAGGAAGAAAGTGGTTGCTAGTCTTTAGCTTTCAGGAGGTCTGCGCCAAAATGTTGGTCCTGGCCCAGGACTTCAGGCTATGCCTTAATCCCTCGGTGGGGCTTCCTCTATGTTCTTGTTTATCCCTATGCAGTCTACTATGTAGCTTTTAGTTCTGTTTATTTATTTAGTATCCACAGTGGTAATTATGGTTGTAAATCAGGGATTGAGCTCTCCACATGAGGAAGTATCTCGCTTTTGGGATGGGTGGGTAATGATTTGATCAAATGCAATGGGGAAGGGAAAGAATATGGGTGGGATGACAGTGGCATGAGGTTTTTGGGCTCTAATGTAACCATTTTTATGCAGTAATACATCGTTTTATTTACAAAAAAAATTATTATACCAGAACTAGAAGCCAACGAAGAACAACTTACTTGAGAAGAATACTCACTCCCAAGAAAAATGACACGCGCTTACTTCTACTTGTAAGTTTCAGAAGCTCTTATAATCAAATTTCAATATGATATTCTAGAAATCTTTCTGTGTCTAAAGGAATTTGGGAACATAGTTCATTTATTTTGTAAAAGTATCCATGTGGAATAGTTGTGATATCCGAGTCCATTTCAGAATTTTGTGCTTCTAGTCTTAGTTAAAGACGCTGTAAATCCACTAGTGTTATCTCTGGGGAGACCTGTTGTTAGATTTTTATCTTTGAGCTAGCATTATGATCTTAGGATTTTTAACTGAGAGAAAAACATGCACATCAATAAAACACAAGAGACAAGAGACACAAAGAATTTTCCTCGGGGAAACCATAAAGGAGAAAACCCCACAGCTTCCTCAAAAATAGAATCACCACCAAAAGTAAAACTCGAAAACATAAAGATGAGCTCTTGATAGCAGCAGTCTCTCTCTTATCCAAGCAACTTCTCCTCTCACTCATGCAGCCCAATGATTGAGTGTGTGTGTATAATAATTAGAGAGACTCACTCTCTATTTATCTTCTTTCGTTCACTTGAAACCCAATCCAACATGTCGGCCTCACTTAACAATTACTTACTAGAGACGACATCTGTAGGAGTGTCTAATAACCCTAGTGCCCCACAACTTGTGGGGACTTTTCCTCCTCCGACCAATAGAAGGGTAACACAATGGTGGGGACTATTTCCCCGACTTACAATGACTCACCTAGGGTTGAATTCTCTAGGATATTCTAATAACCCTAGGGCCCCATAACTATGGGGAATTTAACCCTTGAACAATAGAAGGGTTACCCACAATGACTTGACATGAATTGTTACATTATAAAAACTCCCAATCGAAGCATTAGGGCATGACATGACTCAATTACATTACAAACACTTCCTAAAATAAACATCAGGGTACAATACATAAGATATACAAGTGAATACATTCCGAAGCTACATATTCATCAACACTCCCTCTTAACTAGGAAGGTATTCTCTCGACACAATTTTTCACCACAATTCTTCTTCTCTGTATCATTTGGGTCACCGTCAAGTTCTCATCATCTTCATCTTCAAGTCATCTTCATCTGAATTTGGATCATCACTCAATATGGATCATCACAAGGTCATTATCACTAGATCTGGATCATCATCACTGGATCTAGATAATCACAAGGTCATCATCACTGGATCTAGATCCTCACTTGATCTGGATCATCACTACTAGATCTGGATCATCACTCGATTTGGATCGTCTCGGAGACATCATAACTGCATCTGGATCATAGCTCAATCTGGATCATCACTAGATCAAGATCCTCACTCAATCTGGATTAGTACCATAGGTGCTATCTCATGATTCTTCTCTTCATAGGAATTTCTACAGAGCCAACCCTTTTTCACGCTCGTTGTAGGCCTACCTCCTTGTTGGTCTTCGGTAGCACTTATATCTGACCTACTCATCAGAAAGGCCAGCACTCACATATGAACTGCTCATCAGAAAGGCCCAGCACTTACATCTAACCTACTCGTGAGAATGGCATGCACTCACATATGATCTTGTAGGAACCAATCCTACAGTCATATCAGAATGGTCCCTAGTCCTAGACTGAGCTACCTCGTAACAGACCAAGTGCCTCCATTCTCCCAGAGAATGGAAGTAGCCCTTACATCTGACCTACTCGTCAGAATGGCCAGCACTCACATCTGACCTACTCATCAGAAAGGCACAGCACTTACATCTGACCTACTCGTCAGAAAGGCACAACACTCACATCTGATCTTGTAAGACTGCATCTTACAATCATCTCAGAAAGGCCCTCAGTCCTAGACCAAGTATTCCTAGTAACTCACCAGGCAGGTCCATTCCCAGAATGGTAGTAGCCCTTATATCTAATAATGTAGGAACCAATCCTACAGACATATCATAATGGCTTAGCACTCATATCTGACTTGGAAGGAACGAAATCCTCTCACCATTATAGAATGACCCATCCCTTACATCTGACCTACTCATCAAAATGGCTTCTAGAATAATCCACTTCCCCTTGGAAGGGATATGGATCTGGAGAACACCAAGCTTCTCCCTGAAGTACTCAAACTTCACTCTGGCCAATGGCTTCATCAACACATTAGCTATCTGATCGTTTGTCACAACATACTAGAGCTTCACCGCTCCCCTCTGCACCATATCCCTAATATAGTGATACTTGATCTTGATATGCTTCAACTTGTCATGGAACACTGAATTCTCTAACAACTTCACACAACTCTGGTTGTCACAATGTATACAAGTAGCATACATCTAGAGATCAAATAAATCTGACAGTAGCTTCCTCAACCATAGTGTTTCACAACTAGTTGAACAAGTTGCAACAGAAAGGCACAGTACTTACATCTGACCTACTCGTCAGAAAGGCACAACACTCACATCTGATCTTGTAAGACTGCATCTTACAATCATCTCAGAAAGGCCCTCAGTCCTAGACCAAGTATTCCTGGTAACTCACCAGGCAGGTCCATTCCCAGAATGGTAGTAGCCCTTATATCTAATAATGTAGGAACCAATCCTACAGACATATCATAATGGCTTAGCACTCATATCTGACTTGGAAGGAACGAAATCCTCTCACCATTATAGAATGACCCATCCCTTACATCTGACCTACTCATCAGAATGGCTTCTAGAATAATCCACTTCCCCTTGGAAGGGATATGGATCTGGAGAACACCAAGCTTCTCCCTGAAGTACTCAAACTTCACTCTGGCCAATGGCTTCATCAACACATTAGCTATCTGATTGTTCGTCACAACATACTGGAGCTTCACTGCTCCCCTCTGCACCATATCCCTAATATAGTGATACTTGATCTTGATATGCTTCAACTTGTCATGGAACACTGAATTCTCTAACAACTTCACACAACTCTGGTTGTCACAATGTATACAAGTATCATACATCTAGAGATCAAATAAATCTGACAGTAGCTTCCTCAACCATACTGTTTCACAACTAGTTGAACAAGTTGCAACATACTTTGCTTCAGTTGTACTCAATGCCACATAGGATTGCTTCCTACTAAACCAAGAGATCACACTTGATCCCATACTAAAGTAGCACCTCGAAGTGCTCTTCCTATCAATGGCACTGCCTGCCCAATACAAATCCTCATAACCCTCCAGGTTAGTCTTCTTATTCGCCTCATACTTGAGCCCATAATCAACTGTACCCTTCAGGTACCTCACAACATTCTTTGCAACCATTAGGTGAACATGTCTCAATGTGTTCATAGCAAATAAAATATTTGATCTCATATTTGTCAGGTACATCAAGGAACCAATCATCTGACAATACATCATACCATCAACCGTCTCTAGTGAAGAAACACCCAATAGCTTCAGGTTCGATGCCATAGGTATGGTCATGGCCTTATAGTCCATCATCCTGAACCTCTTTAGGATCTCTACTCCATACTTCCCTTGTCTGAGGAAGATTCCATCCGCATTCTGCCACACCTCCACATAACAGGAGCATCACTGGTCTTCCGCCTTCAACCTTGAAGCAAAGGTTGGAATCCACTTCACTCTCATTAAATCCTAGATTCATCAGTAATCTATCCATCCTGTTGTACCAGGTCTAACCTTACGATATTCTGCAGTCACTCCCTCTGAAGCATCATACTCCCTCTGTCTTGCATACTCTATGCACTGAAACATTCTATACTAGAGTGACAAGTAGCTTCCTCTGCTACTAATATTTTATGTATCCATCTAGGATATAGACTTTCATCTTCAACCTTGTAGAAAAGGTTAAGATCTTCATCAAGCTCATCATGTATGTGTTTCAACTCCCACTGGCTACAAATGTCTCTTCATAGTCTATGCCTTCTTTTTGTGAGAAGCCTCGTGCTATGAATCTTATCTTGTATCCCATGATGTTTCCATCTACTACATGATGGAACTACGAACTTCCCTTCACGTATCAATATTGCATCCTAGAAATCATTCTTCTTGAACTTCTTCATAGCTGGAAGGTTCTGCATCAATGATGTTGCTACATTTGTCATATTATTCTTCATCTTGAACTGTCGTTACTTGTTCTTCGGAACAAGTCTCATCCTTCTTTTCTTGTAGGCGATTATGTATGCGATCTTTTCTACAAGTCAAATGCATTTGTATGGATAGAAAATTTCATAAGGAATATTCATACTGGAAAATTCTTATGCATAAATATATGATCATGCAACTACTTTATCCAATACAACTTTCATCGATATCTCACGGAAACTTTTCTAGATGCCTTCCATCTCTACCAGGACAACATTGAGATTGTGCACAAATCCAATATGTCAGCAAAGAGGTTTCATTCTAGATAAGTAGCAATGGAGAGTTGTATAGCACCATGAGCTACTTACCCATTACATGCATATTAGTAGTATATTGTCATTAATGCAAACATTCTATCATGCATACTACAGTAACTGAATATAAACAGATGCATAACAAAACAATATCATGAAATGACAATTGAATACTTATCTTTATTTGTTTCGTGGGTAGACTCCTTCTTGAGCCTTTAGCTTCATCGTCTTCTTTATTCATAATAGCATTGTTTCTTATCCAAATGCTACGGTGGATAAGAGGTTCTTCAAGAGTTGAGTTCTTCATATTCCTCATCACTTGAGGGATCTTCTTTGGATGGTGAGAGCTTGATCTTTAGTTTCTCCCATATTCTTTTCTCTTATTATTATTTGAGCTTCTTCTTATGTGTGCTCTTCCCAGAGTTTGCTGAAAGTAATCACTTCCTTCTAGCACACATTCTTCAAATGAATGAATCCCATGATCCTGGGAGGCCATTCAAGCTCGCTATTACCACTTATGCATTCTCCACTTCTTCTTCTACTGCTACAATTTGTTCTTTGATTTGAGAGACCCTTGTAAAGTATGACTGTATGGTCTCTGCATTCTGGATCTTCACAATCTTCAATTGGTTTCTTAGAGTCATCTTTCAATTTATGTTCTTCCCTTCAAATAGCTGGGCCAAGTAATCAAACATCTTCGATATCTTTAGGGAAGACACTTGTGGTATAAGGTGATTCATGATTGAATCAACAATGATATTCTTGGCCTTGACCAAGTTCTTCTGGTGTAAGGCTTTTAACCTCATCTCCCTCTAGAACTGGAACCTCTCTTCTTATGTAGGTGTCCAATTCATTTTCTTTGGAGAGATCAAATACTTCCATGCTTGGAAGTTTTCAACTTCACCAAGCTTATCATCAAGCTAATGTGATATATCACTTTGAAATGAGAACCTCAAATGCAAATAGAAAAAGATTAGATCTTACCGATTTGAGCTGTCCGTCCTAGTTCTGGAGCTGTTTGATCTAGGGTTTGTCAGAGAAACCCTAATTTTCAAAACTTGGAATATTTTAGATATAATTGGATAGAAATGTATATGTCTTCAAGTTGAGTTGTCCAATGTACTCCTTTTCTTAAACTAGTAGAGGGAATCTCTCGGAACAGGAAGCCCTAGTTTTCCAATTTCTTCTATGGAAATGTCTATTACTATTTCTGCGGTATCTACGAAATTACTCCTCCTCTATGTCTCCAATTTCGCACTGAGGTATCCTGGCATGTCGATGTTCTAACACCATAGTTTTCATCAGAATTGGTTTCACCAATTGGGATGTATGATCATTTTCCCAAGGTGACCCGTTACAGGACTCTTCAGAACAGTGAAGTTGTACGGATTGCCACATGTCACTGGTTCATCTTATGAGTCTGAAACTCGGACCACAGAAATTATAGTCCGTTCCCTTTCTATAAAATCTTCATAAATTTCATTTCGACCTTTTTATCCCAATATATAGCAATTCTCCCCGAGTGTCCTATTTAGGGATGAATCGTGGAAAAGGATGGAACCCTGACATAGAGGGATCATATCTCCCCTGATATAGAAAATTAGAGGCTGAATTTTGGAAACAGTGTACATCAGGATTTTTTCTTTGACCTACAGAATTTCTAGCTCCTCATATTTCGCCAATCCTGAGATATAGTGAATGTACCAAAACTTATCTGTTTTAGTATTTAGGGTTTTTCCAACTAGGGGTCAAACTAGGGTTTGAATTTCCCAGAGTTTCACCCAACCAAAAATATTGATCCAGGTCTCTAAACTTCAATTTCGATGAGAAGAGAAATCCTATGCTCGGATCACTAAAAAATTCCTGTCATGTAGAAAGCCCTAATTTCTCGCACCGAAAACTGAAAATGCTTGAAATCGAATTATGCTTCGACATAAAGATGCGCCCTTGAATGGAGAGTCATCCTAGCATACTTTTGGTGATGGATTGTGGAGAGAGACCCAAAAAGTAAGAATCCCTAGCTTCTGCAACTGTACAATGTCTTCTTCTTAGTTTAGCTCTGATACCATGTTATATTTTTATCTTTGAGCTAGCATTATGGTCTTAGGATCTTTAACTGAGAGAATAACATGCATAGCAATAAAACACAAGAGACAAGAGACACAAAGAATTTTCCTTAGGGAAACCATAAAGTAGAAAACCCTGCAACTTCCTAAGAGATAGAATCAACACCAAAACTAAAACCCAAAAACATAAAGATGATCTCCTAACAGCAGCAGTCTCTCTCTTGTCCCAACAACTTCTCCTCTCACTCATGTGCCCAAATGAGTGAGTGAGTGTGTACAATAAATAGAGAGACTCACTCTCTATTTATATTCTTTCATTCACTTGAAACCCACTCCAACATGTTGGCCTCACTTAGCAATTACTTACTAGAGCCGACATCTCTAGGAGTGTCTAATAAACCTAGTGCCCCACAACTTGTGGGGACTTTTCCTCCTTCGACCAATAGGAGGGTAACACAATGGTGGGGACTATTGCCCCGACTTACAATAACTCACCTAGGGTCGACTTCTCTAGGATAGTCTAATAATCATAGGGCCCCATAACTGTGGCGAATTTAACCCTTTACCAATAGGAGGCTTACCCATAATGACTTGACATGACTTGTTACATTATAGAAACTCCTGATCAGAACATTGGGGCATGACATGACTCAATTAACTTCCTGGAATAAACATTAGGGTACAATACATAAGATATACAAGTGAATACATTCCAAAGTTACATATTCATCAACACCTATAGGGTATCCTTAAGCCCCAAACTATTCCTTTACTACCCGGTTCCAATAAGTTTTCCATGGATCCTTCAATGGACTCTGTAGGCTTACATCCCTGGACTGCCAATCTACAGATCAAACTACTATTTCTTTGGATGAAAGAAAATATTCCTTTCAAACTTCTGGAGCTTCATCATCCATAATAGCCATTGATGATATAATACATTCACCTGACTAGAAACTTCCTAAAATATTACCTTCTAAGGTTTATAAAATGAAATGGCGGTAGTATAAATCCTGCACACAAATTAAAATTAGTTCTTTGGACATCACCTTCACTGACCAAGAAGAGCCCATTCACATTAATTTAATTGACAAATACCAAATTGACTGGGAAAAAACAAAAGGTTACAAATATGCGCATCTAGGTGCTGTCAAATTAGGACTTGATCCGTTAGTACGACCTTATATGAGTGTTTCTTCATTGTGTTGTATTTTGGATACCCGCCACTTAGATTTTGCTGATGCTTTCATTGGAGGTTTTGAAGGCCCCTTGGACAATGGGCCATTTTTTTTTACTATCTTTCCTAAGTATTCTATTAGCCTTGATGACCCCTACATCTATGATTTACTCAAGGCCTATATTCATCCCTTAGAATTTAAAATGGACACTTGCTCCAAAATCATTCAGCTTAAATCGTTGGTTTTCATCCACCTTGGAAATGATTCCCTTCCACCTCTTACCCCTAAAGTCCATGAAAGCTCACACCTACTAAGTATGGTAGAAACTGATAAGTCAAAAAATTCTACACCTATCACATTTGACTACATTCGCATCAGTTACCCAAAGCAATGGGAGGTAAGATACAGAGAGTTAAGAGACTTTGAAAAAAATAAGAACCAATAACTCTCCATTCCTAAACCCCTTGTCTTTGAAAAATTTTCAAACTCTTTTAAATTTCCTGAAGGGTTTCCTTCGCCCCAGTTTGCTCCACCTCTTGTAAGATATTCCTCTGTGAATAATACTTCTGAAAAATCAGCCTTGTTTGAACCCCATTCTTCTTACCGCCTTTCCTTTTCAGGTGTTCATAACAATGAGCACAAAGGTCAGCATGCAGACTACCCTGCCTGCAGAAAATCACTTGAGAGACTAAAAGTCAGAAACAAAGGAGTAAGCTTGTACATGATGTCTCTCCGTAGAAGTAGCCCTCGTTTCACCTCCACAAACCCACAGGGTGATACCTCGTTCCATCCAGGAAGAAATCTTCCTGATACTCCATTTCGATAGTTTTCTCATGATGGTCTTTCTAAAAGAGAGTTCATGCCACATAGATCATCAACTCCACACAAAACTGTCTCTGATGAAATAAATTTGCTTAATTACAGTAATTATTAGTAGCAACTAACTGGCCAAAATATCGATGACATAGCCTTTAATATTATGCTTCGATGGAAAAAGCACAGACTAAGAAAGAAGACATTACTTTGCTAGAAGCTAAAATTGATAACTTTATTACAGGACAAGAAGAAGTAAAAAATGCAATTATCTTAGCAAGTGAAAAGTTAGAAAAAAAGGCTAGATGACTTAGGAAAAATGATAGCTAGAACCCAGAATGTAAGTAATAAAAAAAATCATGTAAGCCAAACTACATTAAAGCTTGCAGCTAAAGGTCATAAAGTCAAACATGAAAGAAGATACTCATTTGGAATGATGAGTATTCAAGAAGATAACCAAATACCATAATTTCTTTTTGGTCAAGGAATGGAAGACCAAGCTGAACTCAACGAGTTAAAACACATTCTCTTCCAGTTTAAAAGAATGCCAAATACACTTCCAGATAAATATTTATTAGCATTTAGAATCCCTAAAAGATAGAACATTGGATCCTCAAACCCAACCAATCAAGAGCACAACCATCCTCAGATAGTAGGACCTCCTCCTCCTTTTGATACAGAAATGTTAGAACTTCCTGACACTTCTCCTTCGTCAGTTCCTTGTTCTCTTGGTTTCGGAATAAATAGGATGAAAAATCTGATATCCCAAATTCCTGATCAACCTGTGTTGAACATAATATACCAATCCCCTACCCAAAGCTGAAAAACTATTCAGCTTTTGTCAAATTGGGTATTATACAAAAGAACACAGGACACCACAATAACTGGCCAACAATTAGCACTCCACCTGGTTGTTGTATTTTGAGGATTAGCTTCAGAATGGTGGTGCTGGATTCCCCAAGAATCTAGAGAGGAGATGTTAAATGCAGGAGATGCATACCAACAAATTCTTACTGCCATGATCGGTAAATAATTCTATGGTCTTGATGAAAATGAAGATTATGAACATCTTGCATCTTTGTTTATGTCAGCCAAAATTTGTGACCTAAATAAAAGTGAAGAATATTTTTGTTATATGCAAAATCTATTAATTTCTTCTAGCAATGCTGATAAGCCTACATATCCGAAGCATTATTTCAGAATTTTTCCTGTCCATGTCCCTGATGTTATGGAACAACATCTTAAAGATAAAAACATTCCTTTGTCATGTCTTTCTCTTGCTTAATTTCATGGATTCATCGTGGAAACTTGGAAAAAACATTGTCTGGATAAAAGAGTAGCTAAAGATTTTAAGCAGCACTCTTCAATGTTTTCCCCTGGTTTTTGCAAAGATGTTGCAAAAATGCCAAATTGGGGATGTGGTGCCCACAATAGAGGAAACTTTGGGCGTGATTCATGTAGTTGTAAAAAGAAAAATCAGCCCAAGTATACTAGTGCACCTAGATTTCATCCAGATAAAGGGTACAAACATAAAAAGGGCGAAAGTTTCAAGAAGAAAGCCTATTTTAAGAAAAGATATGAACCTGCAGATAAAGAAAAATGTTTCAATTGTGGGAAAGAAAGTCACTGGGCTAACAAATGCCCAAATAAAAAGAATAAATCGAGACTGGCTGCCATGTTCTCAGAAGACCTGGATCCAACCTGGTGGGATCTATATTGGTGTGCAGTAGGAGACTATCCCGAACGCGATATCATATTCTTACTAGAAGAATGTGATTCCTCTAATTCTAACCCTGTTTTAGATAAATTTTCCCTTGATTCATCTAAGTATTATTCTTTTGATTTTGATGAAGACGCAAATTTAGGAGGATGTTCTGGTCCTCCTGATTTCATCTTTTATATGTTCTCTTCTAACCTGCCTAAGGTTTCTTCAGAATTTCGGATTGCTGAAATTGACAAGGAATTGTCTGAGACTCCAATTCATCAATATACAAAAAGGAAATATCTAAAAGATGAAAAGAGAAATCTCTTAACAAGAATAAAATCAAAAGAGAAAGTCTCAGCTGCAAGAGAGAAATCTATCTCTCCACAAATCATCCAGAATCCAACATTCTACCAACCTAAACGCTATCCTGACCATCATGAGGATAGACAAAAGTTCAAAAAAGATAAAGAGAATCGACTTAGACTACAAATCAAAGATAAGTAGAATTATTTAAAGCAGCTGGTAAAAGAAATAGAGGTATTGAAAAGAATGCTTGAAATAACAATCCTAGAAAGAGACGAGTCCTCTGATGAAGAAATTTGCAAAGCCTATACTGAAGCACAATAGTCACCAAAAGCTATTGAAACTCCAAAACATTCTAAGCACACTAGTGAGTCAGAAGAAAAAAATTTCCATAATGAAGAAGCATCGCTAGGGTCTTTAGGGTTGTTCACTGGTCCTAAATATTACATTAAAATAAAGTTTTGTCCACCTAACTACAAAGCTTGTGAGCTTGATTGTATGATATATTCAGGTTGCCAAATGAATTTGGCAAAGGAAATTCTATACCATTGTTCTATTGGGAAAAACAAACGAACAAGGTGTAGCCATTGAAGGAACTCATGTACAGCTGAACGAAAGAGTTCTTGATTTTCCAATAAGCATCGGAGGAATAAAATAAGTTCTGCACCTCAATAGACTAGATGATATTAAGGAAGATTGCATAATAGACTCACCTTTTTTACATAAAGTTATCCCCATTACAGTCGATGAGCCTAATATGATATTTTCTTATACAATAAACGGCAAAATAATTTCCACCTCTCTATACTATTCTACTTCTTTCAAATGCAAAAATCGTGTTCGTCAATCTAACCCCACTCCTGGTCTTGCAGAACTACTCAAAATGGAAAGATGCATCGCCTATGCAGAAATGCATATGGAATCTGCCCTCCCTGAAATTTCCTCAAAATTAGAGAAGGATTGCACCTCAGAGTCACCTAATGCATTTTCAACAAGAGAAAAGTACTTTGTCTCTTTACCGTTTAACCCTCTGGAAAAACCAAATTCCCAAAAATCCTCTATTTCCCTCATGTCTCCCTTAGAAAGAGAATTCTATGCAAACAAAATTAAAGAACTATTAGACAAAGGTCTCATAGAACCCTCTAAGATCCTATGGGCATGTCGAGCATTTGTCATCAATAAACACTTTGAGATAAAAAACAGAAAAACCCAGACTAGTTGTGAATTTTAAACCCTTGAATAAAATCCTTGAACCAGTCGGTTACCCTCTCCCTGATAAATCTAGTCTTTTGCAAAGAATAGCAGGATGTACAATTTTTAGCAAATTTGACTTGAAGTCTAGTTTTTACCAGATTGGAATTGAATCAAAAGACAGGTTCAAAACTGCCTTTGTTGTTCCTCATGGGCAGTATCAGTGGAAAGTCCTTCCATTTGGCATCAATAATGCACCTTCAGAATTCCAAAAAAGAATGGAATATATCTTCAGAGAAAAGAAACGGGCATTAGTGTATAAAGATGATATTCTTATTTGTTCCAACAACGACTGAAGAAAAATCCACCACAATGGAATCAAGACATGACAAATGCAGTAAAGACAATCAAAGAAAAAGTGAAACAACTCCCTCCCCTCTCACTCCCGCAAGGATCTGGTCAAATGGTAATTGAAACAGACACCTCCAATAAAGCTTGGGGAGTTATTCTCATAGAAAAACATGGTGATAAGGAGGAAATATGTGGTTACTCCTTAGAAGCATTCAAAAATGCATAAATCAAGTATCCATCAAGTCACAAAGAAATCCTTGCAGTCAAAAAGACTGTAAACCATTTCAAGATTTGTATAAAACCTGTCAAGTTTATTGTTAAGGGAGACCTGAAAATAATTCCAAGAATATTTAAGAATGAAAATATTATGGGAGAAAATAGTTCTAGGATTTTAAAATGGTTCCTTTGGTTACAAAACTTTGATTTTGACATTGTATATAAACTAGGTTATTTAAATTGTGTTGCTGACATGTTAACCAGAGAAGAACTACATGATAATCCTCGCCTCAATATGTTCATCTATGGAGCATCTAGCTCGTCAAGTAAAAAATCCAAGGCCCAAATATTCAATGATCCCTTGTCAAAAGAAGAAAGAGAATATTTTTGGAATTGCACCAACAAAAAGGAAGCAGATAAATATTTGAAACTCTCTTTGATCCAACAAATAAATGCCTCTCCTCTGAAAATTCAAATCTTTGAGAGATGGGAAAAGCAAGCCTTTAAAGGCTTGGAAAATGCTATGCACCAGCTTCGGCAACTCAATCATGTTTGGATTGACACAGCCTATACAGATGGAAGAGAATTGTATTATGTGAATATAGGCCCACAGTTTTTGACATGGAAAAGATACAACCTCATATTGCAGTTTTGCAGAGAACAAGGAGAGATAATAATCTACCGAGATCCTTCTACACTTGTGCAACAACAATGGTCAGGATGGACATAAGTTTTTCTTGATAAATTTTTTCCAAGAAAAGATTGGGTTCAACGACGTGCCAATTTCATCTTACACCTACAAGCAGACATGGTCACTGAACACCACAATCATATGTGGTTTAAATTTAATCTCTAACATCTTGGAGGAGCTTACGCCCCTCTTGAACCCCATGTTTTCACTCAGCAGAAATACCGAAGAATGGACAAAAATGGACGCCTCTTGGATAATAAAATTCATACGAGAAGGATTCCTCTAAATACTAAAGTTGAATCCATTTTCCAAGGAGAATTCTGTTGTATTTCTAATGGAGTCATGATCGGATCCGATGTGGAACAATGCTTTTCAACATACTTATTTCCAGACACCGAATTTGGTTATGAAGCTCTTAAGTTTCAACAATGCTTTTCAACATGCTAATCTTTAGACACTGAATTTGGTTAATATAGAACTCATCCTCTGTATTATAAAACCTCCATAATAGGTTAAAGTAAGTATCATTTCTTTTACCATTGTAATAATGAGCCAATAACACATATAGTATACTGTAATAAAAGAGTTTTTGGGAGAGGAATGACCCTATGTCTCCCTCCTCCCTTAGTAGAGAAATACACCAAACGAACCACGCGAATACAAGTTTGGAAGGACAGTAACTAATAAGAACTCATCGTTAAATGAACTGTTAACGTGGAGAGTAGACATTCAGTTATGGTCAGCTCTTCACATGGACTTGTTAAATGGACCACGTACCCTTTTTTTTCACGGAAACACCATTGTTTCCAGTGGAAATGGCAGTCCAAGCCATCGGCAAGCATATGTGGAGAAAGTAACCACTATCACCTTAGTAACTTCTCCAAACTTCTTCGAAAGTCGAACCCTCCTAGGGGAGAGCCCTATGTAACTCTGCAAAAGACACTTAGACACCAAATATGTCTCCTATGTTTGTATGGTTAGTGACCAGTGTGTAATGGAGTCTAGAATAGGATATGAATAATACAAGTTCATTCATTGAAGGATAAGCCAATTGCATAACTAATTTGTTCCAATAAGCCAATAACAAGTGCAAGATGTAGGAATTAGCAAAAATACATGTATTACATCATTAAGTAATTAAAGCCCACATGTACAAGTAGTAATAGTGATATGAAGATATTAACCATAAGTAATTTATCGCAATAATCTAAAGCAACAATACAAGTAACATGCGTCATTCGTTCATGCAAGTATAAGCCAATTGCATAACTAATTAGTTCCAATACACACATAACAAGTGCAATATGTAGGAATTATAAAAAATACATGCATTTCATAAGTATTTATCATCATCAAATAATAATTTAAAGCACATGTACATGAGTATATATCAACGAGGCATGTTAATATTAGGACAATAGTAGTAGTTTAAGCATTCACTTTAGTATAAGAAACAACAATCCAAAGGTAATAAAGCATTTACCAAACAATTTGCATCAACATTAAAAGTAAGTTGCATGTGTTTATTAGTAACAATATCACAAATAGTATGTAGTAGTAGACATAACCAGCATTAACAATGTCTTTCCAATTCATACCAGCAAATGATAGTGACCATCTAACTATTGTTTGCACGTCATTTCACAGGGTTCAATGGGTTGAAATGAAAGAGAAGGTACACCTGAGTTCAAGGGAGGGCGTAGAATTTTAGGGTGTAGAAGTTTAGGACGTGAGATTTTAGGGCCTGCAAATTTAGGATGCGAAATTTTTTGGGCGTGAAGTTTTAGGGTAGGCCAGAAATTTTAGAGAGGCGAGAAATTTGGAGTTGGCTAATCTTTAGACCATTTGCACCTTTTCAGGCAAGTTTGGCTAGAATCCGGCAACACGATTTGTTGTTGAAAATGACATTTTCAGTGTTAAAATTGCATTTTTTTTTGCAGAAATGGATTCAAAACCCTTTATTACCCCTGGGGTACCCATATTATGCAATTCCAATCACTAAAAACTACCCTTTGAATAATTTCCGCCGGATTTTAGCCAGAAAACTCACCATATTCTAGGTGCAAATGGTCTAGAATTTAGCTTACTCCCATAAATTTTAGGGAGTAGAATTTTAGGGCGTGGAATTTTAGGGCGCGAGATTCTAAGGAACAGAATTTTAGGGCCCAAAATTTTAGTGAGGACCCAAAATTTTAGGTCACACAATTTTAGGGAGGGCCCAAAATTTTAGGGAGCAAATTTTTAGGAAGTGCCCGAGATTTTAAGGTGCGAAATTTTAGGGAGAGGAAATTTAGGGCCCGAGATTTTAGGGATTGAAACCTAGAACTAACTTTAGAAACTAGGTTTTGAAAAATAGTGTGTTAAAGCCTAGGAAAACCCTACCCTAGCACAAGCCCTACCCAACCTACGGCTTCTAAAGACAATGGATAACCTAGTGAGGAAGGGTCCTAGGTTAAGCAATTGCCCTAGAAAAACTAAGGAGAAACCCTATGGCACCCTCATAAGGAGACATGTCATTGGTTTCTATGGCGACAAGAGGAAGGTAATGGCCTATCCTAAGGCAAAGTGCAGCTGTAATGCTACCACTAAGACTCAGACATGCACATCCACCTACATCCAAACAAAATGGTAAGAAGCCTCACCTCCTTGTGCTTGTGTTCATCGAACAAATGAAAGCATCACCAAAAGCAAAGATTCACCAAATAATTACCAAAAAATAGCTTGCATTAACCAGAAAACTTCCTCAAGAGAACCACATTCATCGAGACAAACCCTGAAAAGGGTAAAACAAGTGCATAGTAATTTATCCCATCAATTCTGATTTGAAAATGAAAGTGAGGAGATCTACTTATATGATCTCACACTCACTTTTACACATAAAATCCAGGCTAAAATGCCTTAAAACAAGTAATTTTGCAATTATTAAATGTCAACCTAAAATTTTAAAAAAATAATGATAAAATATAGACTAAGGTAGGCTATGTGGGGGTATTTTCATCCCCAGGTGCCAGACACGCTCAAATAAGGGAATCGCTCCGAACGAAATGTCGGAGCATGATGGAGGGAGGGTGTTATGCCCCATCTAACCCCTAGAATACTGTAAAATCCCTGAATGTCCTCCTCAAAGCATGAAAATGACCTAGCATGGAGGACGCCTTCCTCTGAGGAAAGAAGGCCACTAAGAGCAAGGACCCACTGAATGAAGGGCCATGATGGTGTATGAAGTAGCTGCAATGGAAGACTACCACCACCTTCATGTTATTCTGAAGGAATCAAGGAAGGGCTCACAACTCACGAGAAATCTCATCAAACTTCGCCACATTTCGTAGTTCGGTAGGTTGAGAAAACCGTCACTTGGACATCCAAGCTAGAACATGTCTCAACGGAATTGAACCCAGGTGGGTGGAATGAAATCCATCTAGCCCCATCAATGGACCATCGTATTTTTGACAAATGCACCACCTACCTTATTAAAAGATAAAGGTTTAACCAAGCCATACAAGTGGATACTTTGTAAAGTATGCTCTAAGTGTTATGTCATCCATATTTAACCCAATGTTAAAGAATCTCAATTACATCACTAAGTAAGGTTATCAATTCATATGTTAAGCGTATTGGAATCCATCAAATAGATTTTATTGTATCTGCAAAAGAAAATAAAAGTGACATTAGCAAACATGCTAAATAAGCTCTGGCCATCAACATCCATACATAAGATAGTATATTTCTAAAAGAGACAAACAACCATGAACAAGCAATTAAGTTCATCGTATCAAATTTACTAGATGAAATACAATTATCTGGTTTAGTTTTAAGTTTGAAGACTCTTCACTTCAGCACTTTTATGTATTTGTACCAGTGGGATAAGTTAAAATGACAATACAACTCTATATAGACCACATAAGGACATTCATATGCTACAAACAGTATAAAGATTTAAAACATCACACTTTCAACTCACTCTTGAAATTAATTCACTTTAACTCACCAAGTATGATGTAAAAATCAAAGAAATCATTAAATTACAATATAAATATTCTTATTAAAAGAAAATTGGAGTGTATTTTTGAAGGAGATTATACTGATGATGATGATGATGATGATGATGGTTAACGTCCCCTGAGACCAAACTTTGGTCTATCGGACCTAAAGAAGAGAATTAATTAGTTTTTTTTAAAGTTATATTTCTATACTCAAAGAGCTTGGAAAGAAGCGTCCCGAGCTTACTATAATTTTGACAGGCTAAAAGGCTAGGAAAATCGATATTGCAACAAAGAATATGAAACTGGGATCTAATGTGGGTGTACGCAGGGCACTCTAAGAGGAAGTGATTTTCATCTTCAATGTTCTTACTCTCACAAAGGTGACAGATCCTTTCTACCCATGGTGTTTTAGGGACTGTCCAACGGCCAGTTTCACTATGGAGCTGATGAGAGTTCTTTCTTATCTTAGCTATGTTAATTTTTTTCTTAGTACTGATCAAAACAGAGAGATACTTTCGATCTTCTAGAGTAGGGTTGATGGCCTCCTTATAATATCTTAATTTTCTTTTAGCCTCGAGATCTTTCTCACACCACAATTTTTCTTTAAACTTAGAAGAAATAATATTTTTAATGTTATTAATATTTTGCAAAGCAACATTTTCATCGATCTCCCAGTGATTTAACCAAGACCTGGTATCTTTATACCACCCACGCTTGAGCCTTAAGTGGTTTTGGCTAGAGTTTAAAGCTATCTTAGGGAGTCTATGGTCTCCCATGTTATTGATTTTGTTCTTGTATAACAGGAGTCTAGTCATAGCTAGGCTCTCGATGGGGGAAAGACCCACTTCTATAAGGAGAATAGGATAGGGTGTATTGTTTTTTATTTTGAGGGTATAAGTTATAAAACGCTTCTGGATTTGCTCGATCTTTCTCCAGGATTCTCTAGAGGTGCTGCAACCCCAGACCTCACACGCATACAGGATGACAGGAGTGACTAGAGTTTCAAAAAAAGGCTATTGTAATCAATCCAATGGTTGCTATCCCCGCAGCAGTAGCAATAAATCCACTACCCTTAAAAAGCAATTTCAACAGTAGCAATAATAGCAATAAATCCACTACGCTTAAAAAGCAATTTCAACCTTTGAGTTTCGCTCGATGCCAGATGCGAATTAAGATCTCTGTTTGGTCCATGGTTCCTCTGTTCGGTGCCTAGAGTAGCAGCCGTCATTACATTGGCTACTTGACTTCCTCGGTATTAACTCTCCTCATTCATAATTGGAGGTGATCCATACAACTTAATAGAGAGTGGATTGTATGCAACTCTTTTGTAATATCTATTAAATCTGCGACGTCTTTATACAATTTAATGAAGAAAACATTATAATGCTCTTTCAATTCTAAGGTTTTAAGTTTTTTGAAGGAAGAAATTGTAAATACGCAGTCATTTATAAATAAAATACAGAATTTAAGGTATAATATATTTAAAAAAATTATAGGAAACATCGCAAAGTATTAGAAACATGAAAAATCTTATGGACATGAAAAATATGCGCTTGTATTTTGCAATATAGACTTGTATTTATATTATTAACGTGTATATAAATATAATTATTTATTATATCAACGTAACGAAGAATTAGGTCTATGGAATAATGCCACCGATAATTGTCTGACACTTCCATGTGGGAGCTTTAAGTTAATATTTCCATCCATGTGTCTTCTGGTATCCACGGCCATTGGGGTTGTCAAAGAACGATTCGCTGCTTTTGGAAACAGTTGTTACTATTAATCAGCATGTCAACTAAGCCATTGTGGTTGTCAAAGAACGAGTCGTTGCTTTTGGAAACAGTAGTTGCTACTAATAATCAAAGTAGTTGTGACAAATAATCTATACGAACTAGTTGTTAGACATAATCTTGTGTCATAAAATTTAAAGGTTTTAGATATATGGTTTAAATACAGATTGACTGGTCCCAAGTGTGTTTCTTTCTATAAAGTTATAAGGCAGTATGGTTGTCAATGAAAGACTGGATGTTTCTGGGAACCATATTTAATAGTCGTTAGTAATAATTAAGTGTTATAAAGTCTGAAGGTTATATATAAAGTTGAGTAATGTTGAAATTTGAAGGTCTTATTTTATATGTTAAAATCTTTTTTAATGCTTTTTTAATTTTAATATGTTCTATTTGAAAAGTTATGAATTCAAGTCCCTAAACTATAATTTAAAATAAATTATTATTATTAAACAATTATTAAACTTAAAATGTGTTTTAATTAATAATTAATATAATCTTATTTTATTTTATTTTTATTAAATTTGATCATACAGCTAATTTATATTTGAAAAACACAAATAAATATTTTTATGTATTTATTATATTTAATTATTTTTCCTAACAAATACATATACATTGGGAAATATAAATTTCTATTATAAACCTATAAGAAAATAGGAACAACTATATATAAATTAAGGAAAAATCAGAAAATATCATTTATCAAATATATTTTTGTCATAACACTCAATAACTATATCCAAATTATAGAAAAAACCAGGAAATCATTTATCAATCAGCATAGATCCATCTTATAGAGGAACTACTAGAGAGAGATAAAATCTTTCAAGGTGCAAACCCTTTTTTAGAGTAGAAATGTATAATCTAATTTTTATGGTTTTAGTTTATCTAATTTATATTGTTTTATATGTGCAATTCTAAATAATTTAAATTTAATTTAAGTTGACAAGTTATTTTTAATAATATTTTATTCTTTTTTATAAAAGACACATGTCAACTCTAGGATGATACAACGAGTTACACATCTCTTCCCTACTAGGTTGTAGAAAACACCTCTTCGGTGCAAAGATATTCCTCTCATAATACTCCCCAACTATATACAAATTAGGAAAATTATAATAATAATACTATTTAATAATAATAATAATAATAATAATAAACCATTATTGCTAGACGTTTTTATTTGAGATTTGAGGTGGACTAAGACGGATGTTTAACTATCTTTCAACCATTTGATCTCTATCCATGTGTTCCGGCCTCAAACCATATAGATGTACTAATTTAAATCTTAATCAATATACATTTAAACATAACAATATAAGACGATCATAAAATGAATCTTGGTTAACTTGTTAATCTTGTTAATTCACTAAAAAAAAATCCCTATCTAAAGGCCCATAAACTTAAATAGCTTTTATTTGACTTATTATTTTATGATTGAAAACCTAAAAATACTTTATAGAAAAAAACACAAAAAACAGAAAACTGTAAACTTCATATAACGTAAATCCATGTTACATGTAAACTGTAAATTTCCTCCTTCGATGTAAACCTAACGAGTGCTTATCAATCACATCTACTATGGTGGGAAGGAGATCCTCGTGGATTCGAATAATCCGTGCACATGCTGCATTTCACTAAGTAACTCTCTACTGCATTTACTATTTGATCAGATAGAAGCTATATAGTCAACGGCCCAGCAAAAGATAAACAAAGAAGGTAGTACTGTTAGTGTTCCCAGCTGAATAGATTATAAGCTGTGGAGTAACAGAAGCAGAATATCGAACATGGTTCGGTCTCCTTGCTGCTCAAAAGAAGAGCTCAACCGGGGGCCCTGGAGCGCTCAGGAGGATATGATTCTGTCTGAATACATTCGACTTCATGGCGATGGAGGATGGAGGAAACTACCCAAAAAAGCAGGTGAATCTGAACAAATCTGAGGATTATAGTACTGTATTATTAATCCACTGTCACTCTCAACAATGTATTCATAGCTAAATAAGAGTAGAGCGTTTGTTTTGCAGGCCTTAACCGATGTGGAAATGGTTGTAGAATACGTTGGGTAAACTATGTTCGTCCCAGCATCAAACGCGGAAATATTTCCTCCGATGAAGAGGATCTCATTATTATGATGCATCGCCTTCTTGGCAACAGGTTTGAATATCAATTATTCACGCACTGAAATTCATTGATTCCTTATGTCCAAGATTGTGACGTACAGTAGTTAACATGCATACAGGTGGTCGCTCATAGCAGGACGACTTCCTGGGCGGACAGCCAACGAAATCAAGAACCATTGGAACAGACACCTTAGCAAGAAGGTTTCAATCAACCGATCTCAAACCAACAACAGTCAAAATCTGATCAAGACATGTTCAAAATCTCCTTCTGTTATACAAAATCATGTGTTGAAATCAAGCACCCCCATCAGAATTGAATCAGATTATTGGGTGAAACACTCTGAAATGGTAAGTCCAAATGGATGGAACGGTTCTGGCCGCAGTAATGGACGCATAAGTTCAGGTGATGGCTTCTTCAAATTGAGTAGTACCATTAAAAAAAGTACAAGCTCTTCCAAGTCATGGTGCAACTTACTTGTGAACGATTCGATCAGAGAAGACGATCTAGCCGTTACAAATCCGGGACTAGATGTTAATCTTCTTCAAATACAAGATGTAACAAATTTTTCCTGTTCCATGTTCACTAGTTTAGCGGTCCAGCAATCGCCACATTGCGATAATTTTGCAGGACATGCAGCCCCACTAGGCGAGAGTTTATGTGATTTGAAGGAGCTACCGTCTCCCCAGTGTAATATGATCTCTTCTCCATCCATTTCTTGGACAGAATTTGGATTCGAAGAGTTCTGCAAGGGACCTGCTACGTCATTGGGAGCGAAGACCGCAGGCTTTGAAGGCATGTATTGTAATATCGGTTTTCCATCCGCCAATGACCAAGGAATCGAAGAAACCTACGGTTATAATAGCCAGCATGTAGATTGGATTCGAGAACTCGATTATATATAATCGAGTTCATATTTGAACGAATCGTAAGTCAATCTAGAGTTAAGCATGCTAACTTAAAAAAATGATGTGACATTATTCTGTAATTGTTCAGACTTTCCAAGTTTTTTAAAAGATTCAGTTAGTTTGGATGAAGGAAAGAGCTGTTCATCATCTTGGAGTATTAAGTATTTGAATTTCAATTTGGATGGAAATGTATGTCTTCAAATATATCAATTAATTACTATATAATATAATTAAAGAAAACAATTAAATAGTGTATTCAATATTCTTCAATATTAAAGTATCCTTCAATAATAAGGATAGAGAAGGATACAAGTTATAACCTATTATTTTGGAGAGAATAATAAGGATCTAGAAGTAGAAGTATACCAAGTTATAAGTATTATTTTGAAAAATAATAAGGATATAGTCAAGTTATATTTTATTATTTTGGAAAAGAAGATTGTTAAGGTTTTAATGATGGCATATTACTTTCATATAGTTTGGCATATTATTTCTTTATTGTGATGCATTATATATTATTTATCTGGGCTTGGATCTATTAGTTGTTATTATACACCTTTATCTCCTACATATAGGAAGGATAAATTTTCATTTTAGTCATCATAGTATCTTATCTTGTCTTGTGTACTCACTACATTGTCATACATAGTATTTTTATGCTATTTCTAGGACTTGGTTACATAACAAAGATCAACATATGGTTAGAAAGTGAAGGATAACATATTAAAGATTAAGTGAGTTTTAGAAGGTATCACTCATCGTTATAGTTAGGGATTATTGTGGATGAATGCCGCACTAATAAATCTATTATTTCTTTTTGCTTCAACCACATACCACCTTGTTACGCATAGGATTATTGTGGATGAATGTCACAATAATAAATCCATTCTATTTTTTTGCATTGTAAACTTTAGAAAAGGTTTTGATACACTAGCTAGAAATAACTTGTGGAATAGGTTAAAAGAGATGAAGGAATTACTTTCTAGTTGAGAGCTTCCACGATAAGGTTAATTAGCAATTTATTGTCTAGTTCAAGACCATTCAGGAGTGGTCAAAAGATATTAACGTAATATTGGAGTTAAGCAAAGATGTCCCCTCTCCCCTACCATTTTTGACATTTACATTGATAAGCTAAAATGTTGTTCAGAGGAAGTGGGTTGTGCTGGCACCACCTTTGGAGGAATACTCATTGTCATTCTTCTTTATGTTGATGATATTGTTCTTAATGCAAGGTGTCCCTTTAATTGTTAGGAACTCGTGCCAACCCTTCTCTTTACCACTACAAGAAAAATGACATTTTAGCCTCATATTAGCACCACTATTTGTAAAGGATTTGAGAAATCCTGAATTTTCAAACAATGGTGCAAAAGTGGTGATAATATGGGGATACACAAGTGGTGCTAATATTTAAGGTGCAAAAATGGTGTTTGGAATAAAGTTTATTTTGGTGTTAAATGAATATGTGGCACTTCATGGTGTATCGTGCAAACCACCAAAACCAATCCAACATGGATTTTTGATGCAAAACACTAAAATTATTATTCTTTAATACTATTTTAGGAAAACTTGTATATGGTGCAAAGTACCATGAAATAACAAGTGGTGCAAAGCACCATAAAATAACAAATGGTGTAAAAAAAATTATAAATCACATATTATATATATACGATTTGGGCGCTCGCACAAAGTTGGTTCCACTTTTTGGTGCCACTTAGGAAATCAGAAACGCACTTCCAAAGTGTAAATCAAGAACACATATGCGTTATTGATGGTACATTCGGAATAACCCGAGCCCAAACACAAGGCTAAGGTTCGTGGAAATCTATATCGCATATCCGATATATCGCATTCACGTTTTGTAATGTTATATATCGCATATGCGATATATCGCATATGCAATATGTAAATTTCCAAAACACATATGTGATATATCACAAGTGCGATATGCAACATTTAGAAAACGATTACATTTTCATCATTTGTGGAGGTCCTCTCCTTTGTCAATGAATTTCATAATCAATTGTTGCTCAAAGGGCCTATTTTGTGTGTTATTAACACCTAGTGCATGAGAGAATAATACTTGTTTGTATATCCCTATAGATAATTTTCCAATTCATTTACAAAACAAATAAGTCCATGATACTTCTTAATGTTGGTTGATGGGGGATAATGCCTCCCTTCCAACAAATATCTTCCCAACAATGTCAACTATTTTTTTATGGGAAATATATTTAGATACCTTTTACTACGTTAGGCAATGTATTCATCAATGTAAATATCCCTCTCTATTGAAAGTGCAAAATCATCAATGTCTC
>LPNX010310514.1:2322-122322 GCA_001517045.1 Pseudotsuga menziesii | reverse complement strand
ACACATAAGGTTTTAATTTCAAGCTTTTCTGACTTCAATAATTAATAATAAAAAAAATAATTCATGACAAATTCCGAATAAATAGTGTTGCACTAGGCCCATATGTCCTTTATATGTCTGCAAGATTTTATCCCAAATGGACATCATTTACCTCATATATTGCTGCACCCGCATAAACATATATGTTAAGATGTGCTGAAAATTTGAAAACCCACTTTCACGGAAACTATTTTTATAATCATTTGCACACATTTTCTCTGCATAATCTCGATATATTATGAAATCTGATTCAATTACCTATCTTTTCTCTTTTTACTTCATCTTCAAATAAGTTAGGGAAGTACCCCTAATTGTCACCTAAAATAAGAGTTTTCCATTTATTCTAGTATTATGTGGCATCTAAAGTGTCATTAAAGGAGTCCATGATTGTGCATCAGCCCATTTGTATTTTTCTTCAATATAAGTTTATATTTATATATTCACTTATTAACATCATAAAGATTAATTTATGACTTCTTAGCTTGAATTGAGCATTTAAAACTATGAAGTTCATAGAGGACATAAAAAAATATTAAATTGTTCTCGTATTAAGAACATAACGATTAATTTATCACTTCCTAGCTTGAATTGAGCATCTACAAATATGAATTTCAACAGAGGATAGAGATAGATTAATAAATTAGAAAACACAGTGACATTAAGGAAGCAAGAGAGGAATGTTTCACGCCCTTGAATAGGACCTTGGCTTGCAAGAATCGATATTCCTCTATATTATATGGAAACTTAACCAGGTTTATTAACATGAATGGTGTCAAAAAATATAACCAGGTTTATTTCATGCCCTTGAATAGGACCTTGGATTGCAAGAATCGATATTCCTCTATAGTATATGGAAACTTAACCAGGTTTATTAACATGAATGGTGTCTAAAAATATAATTACTTATAAAAAAAGAAACATGTACAAAAACTTTTACTCTTTTTCTTTAACTTCATTGGAAGGGAAGTAAACTATATATCCATCAATCAGACATCCCATAAAACTACCGAAACCCCACTACTGCATCTATTCTTCTAGTAACTACCCTTTAGCACTGATGAATCAGTCGTAAACTTATGGATGACAATTTTTGATCATGCAACATTTATTATCCTTGGTTATGCTAGATTAGTGCTTATCACTTCATGGATATATTCTGGTATGATATGGTAAAAGGATTCTTCTGAATACCTCCCCCGTCGTGATATCGGGTATTGCTTAGCGATATTTACTCACTTGAATTAATGCTGGTAGTACTTCAAATGGTTAATGATTGATTTAGGAGGGATTTCATGATGGGAGGATTAGCACTGGTGGATCAGATGAATTTTTCCTATACGACTTTAGGGTCGGTACTTAAGCTAGTGGATCATTCACTAATTAAAGCTAAAGGTAAACAACGGAATCTGCTCCCACTCCTACCTCCCTTGCTTTTTGTTAACGAAATACATAAACTGACTCCTAAACCTTTGCTCCACATCTAGTCACGTGTGTTTGCATTTGTAGCAGTCGTAGTGCGATTGTACGAGCTAATGATGAATCTATATACAGAAACGTGCAAAAATGAGGGCAAAAATCACAGATATATGCACCCACCCCCACGAAGGTATTTCTCTTTCGTGCTTGACATGACATAAAGTGTGAGTAAATACATTTTATGGGTTAGACTAAATCGACAAACTCAAATGATCAATTTTATCTCCACCAGCATCTAAGCCAGTGCTTGCATCCTTCCCCATTCTAGTAGATTCAGTCTCACCTACATCCTCTCCTATGTAAAAACTAGTAAATGACCCCATAGATACAAGCACGGAGATAGGGGCAAGGATAAATTGCTCACATAAATGGAATTAAATAAGGGTTACAGATTTTTATATACAATAAAGTGGAGGAGTAAATAAAGGAAGGAAAAAACCTTTAACCCCTAGCTACCCATTAAATAAACATCAAAGCCGAGAAATGAGTTTCTGATAACAAAACTCAACTTCATGATGAGCTTGAATTTAGGCTCTAGTCTATATTATACATATTCACTTCGGACGTGATAGTTATATTTACAATACAATAGTAAATAAGACACATTCTGAGTGAGTAGAACAATCGACCTATGGTTTCCACTGAGTGCTTTCCAGATTGTAAACCCAGGTTCGACTCACTGGGTTACGCTTGTCCTCCTCATGGTGGCAATGCTTACCGAGGCAGAGGTGGAGCATGGTTACAGTGGTGTCCGAGGAAAGGGTTGGGCGAGGCTATAGTGGTGATTTTAATTTTTTATCCTAGTCTGATGGTTACTCGGTGGGCAGGTTAGGGTTGGGTGGGATTATTGTGGTGGTTGTAAGTTTCGATCCCAGTCTGACGGATTCTTGGGGGGCAGTATTATAATGGTGGTTCTTAGTTTCGATCCGAGTCTGATGGTTTCTTGGTGGTCCTCCTCATGGTGGAAATTATTTCCATCAATAGTCCCCCTCGTGGTGGCCAGAGGTGGAGCAGGGTTATAGTGGTGGTCGAAGCATAGGAGAGGCAGGGTTATAGTGGTGGTCATAGGTTTTGATCCAATTCCTACAGCTTACTGGGATCCACGTTTCCAATTCCCCACTGTAAAATGAAAGAGTAAATAAGACATTAAACCATCACAAGTGCAACTAGCAAACAATATTCATGAGGTGAATGTAACAAATACTTGATCCTTGTTGACATATACTTATGAAAAGTGAAACTTCATACAGTATCTAAACCTGAAGCTAAAAGGGTCGAAATTACCCTTTATTTTTCTGGGGCAAGTCCGACCTCCCATTTAACATTAAGTGTAAAATGAGAAAGGTGCATACCTACTATAGGATGTTGTGGTAAGAATTTGACAAGGGTTCCATCCGATCAAATAATTACATGACATGCAAAAAAAAAAATTGTATGGTCAGACAATCTGGAAGTTAAATAATTCATAAGTAGAAAGAAAAACAACAAATTTTATTAAAGAAACCAAAACGAAAAACCCACCTCCAACATTTTAGAATTCTATGGTGAAATTATTGTCCAAGCCACAGGAGAGACACCCTTTAGAAGTCGAATCTTGTAAATACTTAAGCAATGATAATAATGCATATAGGTATAAGTTTTTAACAAATTTATTACTCTACATATAATCATTAAAAAAAAAATTAAAAAAACCATGTTAGGAAATTTAGAGGTGCACTGTTTACCTATAAATTTCGGAAAAAAGGAGAAAAGCTTATCGTAACCCTTGTGCAATATGATGATTTCTCTCTCACTCATATCCAAGATGATAAAGAAAATGAGCAAGGAGAAACAATGCTCTAGTATTTCAGTAATCAAAACCCAGAAAATAACCTTTCATTAGTAACTAGCTTGTAGGTAACCAAACCCTCCTAAGGGCTTCTCTCCCAATCGAAAGAGGAGGGAAAATAAAACATCACAATATTTTCTGATGCAAGAACTCTCCAGATGTAGGAATGAACCCTGGGTACAAATATCTCTACATTGCAATTAAAAAAAGTTGTACTTTGTCAGGTGGATTGGTAAATGGTGCATGAATCAATACCTTTACTTAATTTCACTTTTATTAACCCAATCACAGTGTTCAACACATCCTTAGCCCATTTAAGAACATTTAGTGCCATGTATTTGTTTGCTTAGTAAAATTTAACCAATTACCTTTTATACTAGTGAAAACAAACACTTACTTTTATTGTAGTATTATATTGCATGTGCATAATAAAATTATTAGGATATAATATTAGACCACAATAGTTGATATCTTATATTAAGAGTTCAAAGATGATCTAAAAATGTAGCGCCATTTTAAAAACATTCTTTGATATTATGTGACCAAACCTTTTTTACAAAGATTAATGACCAATTATGGATAGGCTAGTAATCTGGAATTTGCTAACATATTCACTAAATAATGCTAAAAAAAAACTAAACTATTAGTTTTTATAGAAATATCAAAATATGAATTTAATTTTTTTTTTCATAATTAAAAAGATTTAGCATAGAAAAAATAAATGGAAAAGGGGGTTACAACAAATAAAAAATAATAAGATCCACAATGTGGAAATTTCACCGCAGTTGCTAGCATTTACTAATATTTCTACAAACAAGAAACTTTTGATTCTTCTAAGTGACCCAACAAAATAATTCTTGTGACATATACCCTTTCAAAAATAGCCTTCGTCCTTATTGCTGCCAAAGCTAGAGAAACACTACGACACTCGAAGCACGTGGTTGATTTAATATTAGATCATGGTATTCTACTTGATATTTTATCCTCCTATAGGTGAAATGGCCTTTCAATGATTGTAATTAGTTCAAAATTAGAGGGGACATTCACTAGTGGTGTAATGTAGATTGATTTGAAGTAGGTTGATTGTCAGTTCACATTCACTCGTGGTGTAATGTAGCTTGGCTTGAAGTAGAGTCATTGTTGGTACTGCATTGAGGATATTCACATTTTTATTAGGTAGAAAGAAGGAAATTCATATTGTAGGAGATGATGAAATAACTTTTCTCTTCATATTTGAAGAGATGATACCATGGCCACTAACCACAAAAATTTGACAAATATTACATATCTAAATTCTATAAAGAATACAACAATCATATCGACATGGGTTCATGATTACTAGATGGTTCCCCTTAACATCGACGGAGGCGATGAGGTGACGAGATGATCAGTGTTGGCGCTGAGCAGACACTCCAAAACATACATGGAAACATTGCTCGACTGACACAGATGATACCCATGGTGGAATTTGAGGACTTTCCCGAGGCTATGTTGAAACAAATATTAGGGGTACCCCGTTTGTGTGTTAGGTTGTTTAGGTGGTTGGCCAATGCAGTTGTATGTTATCAATATCATCACCCAGGCCCATAGGCATAGATGCCTATGTAGACATTTTGTATTGACCATGTGTATTTTGGTGGCTTAAAGCCCCATTTTTGTACTTATGACATTTTGTACTATGATACCATTTTTGAACTCTATTACGAGAATAAAAACTTATAGATATAAGTTAGGTATATTTACAAATGTGTTTAGAATGTGTTTTAAATGTTCATACTTCTTTGTTGATGTGACAAGTGTCAATCTAATACATAATTTGCATATGAATATGGAACATGATTATAAATTATAGTTATATGAATGTATGTAATGTAATCAAATTGTCTCTCCAACAATATTACCCTCGAGAACCTTCTCAATAATGTAGGATCCCTGATATGGTACAAGCCAATTAATTGTGACACCACTATATGGGAGTCAAGGTGAACTTCAAGAGATTATACACCATTGGAAATGGCATCACGTAATAACTCAATCACAATGATATACTCAGCAACATTATTAGACAACGACCGAAGTCACACACCTCCCAAAGACACCAACTGACCCTCGGGTGCATAGATAACCCAAGAAACTGAAGCTAAGCTCTGGGTGTGGAGACCGACACCATCATCAAATCCTAAATACATAGAATATTTCATCGACATCTGTCATAAAAGAGGAATAATTTCAACAAACCGATAACACTACAAGGAGAAAAATCAAACTATACAAGTTGTACAGTAATATACAAGATGTCAGCCTCAACTAAATGTTAAGAATAATATTTCTTGAGATAGAGCCCATTTCTAGGCTCTTCCAAGGAATTCCCTTCATAATATTCCATCTCATAGGTGCCTTTATCTAAGACACACATTACCACATAAGGCCCATGCCACATGGGGTTAAAATTACCTTCCCCAAGAGGGTCGCTGACTTGATCATATAAGAGGACCAAGTCACCTTCACTAAATTAATGGGGACCGACAAAGTTATCATACTGGGCCTTAACATGACACTTATTCATTTCTAGAGCCACCACAACGTCTTGGATCTGCTCATCTAGGTACTCTAAGTGGAAAAACCGTTCTTCTAACTCAGAAGTGTTAGGTAGAAACTCTAATCCTAGTTTTAATGAAAAAATCTCGCACTCAACTAGTAAAACCAACTCCAGCCCATGTACTAGCTAATAAGGAGAGAATTTGGTTGCAGTCTTGACTACAATTCAATAAGCCCACAAATTAGGGTAAATCATGACACACCAGTTAGTTTTTCTTTGTGCGGTGGTTCTTTGTAGAACGGCCTGAAGGGACTTGTTAACTGCTTAAAACTGGGCATTTTCTTGAGGGTAATAAGAAGAAGAGTGTTCTTTCTAAATTCGTCATCATCTTATTTTGAAAGTTCCTTCCATGGTTAGTGACAAGATCCTTCGGGAGGCCAAATCAAGTGATAATATAGCTGAATATGAAGTGAGTGACTGTCTCACCATCATATTTAAATTTAGGAATAGTCTCTGCCCTTTTTTTGAAGTAGTAACGATCACTATAATGTGATTATGCCCCCTAGATGATGTTGAGTTGTAATCGATAAAGTCCACCCCCACTTAGTGAAGGGACCAATGATGATAATAGGATGTAATGGGGCAGTATGCGGACACATATTCCATAAAAACACCTAGAAAGGTTGGAATCGCTTGATTGTATTAACACAATCTTTGAAGATCGATGACCAATAACAAACCTGCTCTAAGCATTTTTTGGGTTGTAGCAATCCCAAAAGAATGACCACCACACGCCCCATCGTTGCAATCATTTAGCATAGTCTCAGCCTCGCCATGAGTTAAACAATCACGCAAAATGGAATCCACCCTGTGGTGATATAATGTGTCACCAATAATAAAGTAGTTCTTAGAATTATGACATAGGCGTCATCGTTCATCCCTCAAGAGGTGAGAGGGACCCTTCAAACTATGTAGATAGATGACAATATCATCATACCAAGGGTTTGCAGTCAAAACGAGGAAAATATGTTCATCCACGAATGAATCCTCATGAATCCTATCTTCATCCAGACTAGGGATATCAATATAAGCTTTGCAAAGATGTGACAAATTCTTTGACTTTGATGAAACAAATTCGAGGTCAAACTCTTGCAAAATGAAAATCCATTGATTATATTCTTCCCCAATCATTCGTCAGGTCAAGACAAATTGAAATGGATTGATGTGGGCTAGGAAAGTAGTCTAGCGAAGCAAGATATAGTGTCTTGACCATTGGACTACATAAACAGTCGCTAAGTCTAACTTCTTGACGTGACTATATCAAAGTTCAGCAACAATGAGATTCTAGATAAGATAATAGATAGCGTGCTCTTGAAGCTGATCATCTACTTGAACCACAACCATACCAATCATCTCTTGAGACACGACCACATATAACAAAAAATCGCGGCTATAGTCAGGTGGACTAAGCACAGGGGTCGATGCCAAGGATTTATTAAGGGCATCGAAGGAATATTGGGCTTGCTCATCCCATACGAATGGAACCCATCTTGAATAAGAGCATAAAGCCCTTAGTAAAATTGGTGTAATTAAAGACAAATCAACGTAAGAAATTTCCCATCCCTTGGAGACTCTGAAGATGTCTAATTGTGCGTGGGGGAGACAACTATAGTATTGCCTCAACCTTTAGCAGATCAACCCTATTCCCCTCGTTGGATAAAATGAATCCCAACAAATGACCAACTTTCACACAGAATATGAACTTTTTAGGATTTAATCGAATTTTATAACGATGACATCTTTCAAAGATCAAGCGCAAATGATCCGGGTGATCCACCCTTAGACAAGAGTGAGAAGATAAATAATCCAAATAAACCTAGATAATACACTTGAGGTCATGGAAAGAAAAATTCATAGCTCGCTGAAAAATGGCTCCAATGTTTTTAAGGCCGAAAGGAATTTTCCAGAATGAAAAAGTACCCCAAGGAAAAATAAGCACAATATTATGTTGGTCCTCAGGTTTAATTTGTATATAGTTGTAGCTCGAAAATCCATCCATAAATGAGAAAACTTTGCTCCCTGCACACTCATCCAAAATCTTATTAATGAATGGTGTGGGGAAATTATCTTTCGAACAAGCCTTATTTAGGTCTCTAAAATATGTGCACACATGGATGGTTCCCCGCTTCTTATCAACCGGAATGGGATTGGATACCCATTCAGTGAAGGGAATTGAAATAGATGAAACTGTCCTTGAGCAATCTACCTATCTTAGCCTTAAGCGGCAGGCGCTTTGCAAGGTTTCATTACACGTAGACGTTGTCGAATATGTTTAGCATTTGGATATGTTTTGATATTATGATTGACAATGTGAGGGTCGATTCTTGACATCTCTTCATACGACCAAGAAAATACATCACAAAATTATTTAAAGACCTGAATGTGTCTCTTAATTTCATCAGGCAAGCAGTCTGCACCGATGTTAATGTTGTCTATTTTACCAAGAATCTAATAGATGTTGATAATAATTGTAGGAGATAAATTCTCCATGTTACCTTCGGCATATATACCATGAGTACCTAATGGGATCATGGGATGATCAACACTCTCACTTAAGGTCATCCTAAATTCATCATGCTCGACCTATTCGAGCTCCGGGAGGATGTAAGACAAATGATGCATCTCCTCCCAATGTTGTTCTAGACCAGTCATGGCCTTGAGGACCATAGTTGGAAAGTAGTAACATGCTCTCCATTGTCCTCACCATTCTTACCTTCAAAATTTGAAATCTCTAAAGGAAGTTTGGCGGGAACAAGCAACCACATCATATCATGATATATCAGATCGTTGGTCAACTTCAAAAGGTCAGGTAGGTTTAAAGTAGCCAAAAAGGGGATCCTAGGATGTGCTATCAAGTTCCATGCCCCTCGAAGAGGTTAGTTCATATAGGGTTGATTACGATAAAGATCATAGCCTTGACTGGTCGGATAATAACCACCTCCCATATGGCCCATATAAGGATTCATGGGAATCTAATAATTAGGTATTCCCTAAGAACGAGGCACCATATAACCATAGTTATAATATTGATAGGTAAGTTTCCCCTGAAACATATGAGGAGGAACATAACCTCTGGATACAACTGTACCAGATGATGAGGGGACAACGTAGTTATATCGAGCACTAATTCCCAGACAACTGTTAGGGATATAAGGAGGGCTCAACATGAGAAAGGAATTTGAAGGAATGGGTATGGTGGATGATGGGACATATGATGGAATGTAATAGGTGGCCCCAATGTTCGCACATCCATTATCACCCTCAAGAGAGTGAACCCTAGTGTCAAGAATAGATTAAGGGAGAGAAAATCCTGCCACAAATGGATCAGAGGATGCAATATGAACACTCCCAAACCTATGAGAAAGATAAGGGGATTTGTTCCCCCAAGTCCAACACCAAGGTCCACACCAGGACCAATGGCATATGATGGGATAAAAGTAGTGAAATTCGGCACGATGAATGTAAATAGACATGTGATAGAGGGAGTAGCCTGAGTCTCAACACCAGACCTCTCCGAGGAAAACTTTCTAAGGGAAGCTATAAAATATGATAGTTGGGCTCGTGTAGTATGGGAAGTACCAACCCTCGAAGGGTCGGCCTAAACTGGAGTTTTGGGTATTCATATGGTTACTCCCCCCATTCTAGACGATGCATATAGAGGGAACTATGGGTTCTCAGATTTGGTACTCATGGTGATAAATCTATGTTAATCAAAGTCTAGTCCTCCTTTGAGGAGGAGAAGGGTTCTAAGGAGATAATCCTACTTAGCGTCGAGATCAGCAGGGTGTCGAAAATTGATTAACAGTGACTCAAAATAACAAATACTCAACTAATTACGATCCCTAAATCTAACTAGCGCACAAAGAGAAAACAAGCAGATAGGGAGGATAAGTGATCTCCCGAATGCAGTAGTATGTCTCACCTAGCAGAGGCCTGAGACTCCCATACACTACAAGCGGAGGTGTGTAACCAATTATAGTGGCCCTCAGCTTCAACACATATAGCAACTATGTTGGCCAACCCCTACTTGACCATGACACTCGCATAATAGCCTCTACAATTACCCCCTATGATACTTAGGTAACATAATTAACGTAACCCCAATAAAACCAAAGCATAAGAAGACATTCATAGGCGGGATCTATCGTGTTGGAAGGGTAACAAATCCTGGAGCTTGAAAGCACTAAAGTTACCTCAAAATCCCCCAGATATGAATAAGATCTAGGAAATATATTTGGTGCTCAATAAAAAGTGGTAAGGGGCTATCCCCACCACAAACATGTGTATTACCTCATGCTTAACTCCTATGTAAGAGGATCCTCCTAAGAACACTAATTATACCAAGGATTTCACTTCTCACCGAGACATACACCTAGTTGTTTTGTTTCATAGTCTTAGAAATATTTACTCACGACACCCTATTCCAAGACCCTACAATCCTAAGCTCATCGATGCACCTCTATCCAATAAAAATGTGTAATCAATTTTAATTTAATTGTTAATTTTAATGGTCATGATCACTCAAGGGTAATGAACATACAACTAGTGATGTTACGACTCAACAATGAAATAAATATGCACACCTAAAAAACAATTCCAAGTGCAGCTTGTTTTTAATTATGAAAAAGGGGTATGCCACTACATGTAATACAAAATTTCATTTCAAATTCTCATGCAATCATTCCTACATGAAATACTGATCACTAATTCCATCTAGGAAAACCTAATGCAAGTACCAAATCAATGCATATGTGTAATGCAATAAATATGCAAAGACAAATATTTTTGTATTTTCACTCATAGATGCAGTAAAAATGCAATAAGGAGACCCTACAAATTCTTAGAACCTGCAGCAAGAAACAAACAATCAAAGCAGGACACAAATACCAAGAAGGCCAATGCAATAATAATAAAACAAAAAAGAGATAAATGATAAGAATAAATTTTAAATAATATCAAAAAAAAATACATCTCCGATCACAATAGAAGCAGTCAACGGGCATCACTGGAACCCCATAAGACTTAGCAATATCCACAACTCACCCAAAACGTCCACACATCAAGATATCAAGCAAAAGGATAAATGTACGAGCTGTTCAATGAACAATAGCTTATGTACATCACTGTATGTACTGCAGCTCGCCTATATATGCGACTATAAGGTCTATGAGCCATGTATACAAAGGAATAGGTGGTAAAAAATAAGCTAAGACCAAAACTACTTCAAGGGACTCCCAATAACTCTTTCAACTACTGAACGCGACACAGAAAAAAAGAGAAGCAGAGAGAAAATCAATCCAATCATGCACCCAAACCCCAACAAAAAGGAAATCGTAGGTGGAGTCTTCAATTCAGTTACAGAGAAGATCTCCTATGGCTTCGGGTGGACCACAAAAGATGGGACGAAACTAGAAATAAACCCATTTCCAAGCATACTAAATATATAAATGAAACTAACACTAAGGGACAAGAGGTGTACCTTATTCTAGACGTTCGAAGTAGATCCCCGTTGAGCTTTCAATCAAACTTGTACCTACAAATTTCCCTTAACAACAATAAGATATACAAGAATGATATATGTCAATGATTAGAATCTAATATATCATGTTACATTCCAATACATAAACAAAGTAATTACATCGAAGGATAAAAACATTCATAATTACACATTCAATGGACAAGAAATGGATATTCATATTAATATGAATAGATATACAAATGCCAACCTCTATTGGCACCTCGTCAAAAGCAAGAATTTGAGTCCCTCCACCTGGGCTTCCACCACTTAAATCCTCCATACAAAAGTAAGATCACAAAGATAAAGGAAAGCTTGGAAAATATCACTAATGGATGCTTCCAGGACAACGGGATGCAGACTCAAATATATAAGAATGGGGCATAATTCCACTATCATTAGAGGAAATTTGAAGTCTAAAATGGGCCTCCTAAGGAAAATAATAAAATAATAGTTAAAATAATAAAATAATAGTTATTAATTTTGGAGGAAGAATGAAAAACAACTACTTTTTTGTTCATATTTTCGACATATCTCCTTGTGTTTTTACTCAAATTTTGAGCAAAAGAGCTCATTTGATGCAGAATTTAATTCTGCATCCAACGAGTACCCACACTACATACTTTTGACGGACCTCGCTACCCCAAAAATAAGAAATCCTTGAAAAAAAAATGTGATGATGATGTCATCATCACGGTTTTTCAGGTATTTCTTATTTTTGGGGTAGCGAGGTCCATCAAAAGTACACAGTGTGGGTACTCGTTGGATGCGGAATTAAATTCCACATCCAACGAGCTCTCCCATTCAGAATTTGAGTAAAAAAACAGGGAGATATGTTGAAAATACGAACAAAAAAAGTAGTTTTCTTTTATGACAAATATGTCAATTCAACCATATGGTTGAGTCATTTTATTGAAATTCTATTGGTTCCTGAATTCCAACTCACAAAATTTATTGTTGGCGCGTTTTCTTATAAGGCCCATTTTAGACCCCAAATTTCCTCTAATGAGTATCTTTGCTCTCCAAAGTTATCCTCCTCTAATGCTTCATAGTAGCTTAATATATAGCCCCTCAATGGAAAGTGAAAGGTTGAAATGGAGTGTTTCCTGACATATGGAAGGTCAAGCATCAATTCATTTGTTACTTGATGGGGAAAACTCCAATTTTATTTTTTTTTAGTATAAATCCCGATGTATTCAAGTGACAGTGGTGCAATGTGCGCATACACAGGTTGTAGACTTGTGACCCATGTATACATATAAAAATGTATTTTTTAAAGGTTCCACTGGAGCATCAGGGTCATAGTTAGCAAAAGTGGTAAAAAGAGTTTGCATAGGGACATGGATAGGTCATCAAAGCATGTTGTATTAGGTGTGGAAAATAATGCTATAACAATGGGACCTAGTGGGACTTCCAAAGGAGATAAAATTTGTGGGTTGCAAGTGGGACTACATGGTGAATAAAGGTGTTGATGACAAGGTTGCAAAACACAAAACAAGACTTGTAGAAAAAGGGTACTCTCAGAAGGAAGGTATTGATTTCCATGATATTTTTTCACATTTCATTAAGCTTGTTTATATTTAGTTAGTGTTAGCACTCGTTTCTTTACTTGATCTTGAGTTAGAGCAGCTAGATACTAAAAATGCATTTCTACATGGAGATTTGGGTGAGGAAATTTACACGTGGAATAGGTAGAAGGGTTTGTTCAAAATCAGAAAGAAAGATTGGTTTGCAAGCTTAGAAAGTCATTGTATGGCCTGAAGCAGTCTCCGAGGTAGTGGTACAAGAAGTTTTATTCCTTCATGGTGATCCAAAATTTAACGAGAAGTGAGTATGATCATTGTGTTTACTTTAACCGGTTAGAAAATGACAATTTCCTTATCTTGGTGTTATATGTTGATGATATGCTCATTGCATGCAAGACCATGGTTGAGATTAACAGGTTGAAGGCTCAGTTGGTTAGGATGTTTGATATGAAGGATCTAGGAGCATGAAAACTAATCTTAAGCAAAGAGATACACAGAGACAAAAAAATGGAAAACTATGGTTATCACAAGAGAAGTATGTACAAAAAATACTTCAAAGATTCGGTATGGATAAAGTGAAATCAATTAACATCCCTTTGTCTTCTCATAATAAGATTTCTTTGGGTTTATGTCCTAGTAATTATGAATAAAAACAGTATATGTCCCTTGTATTATATGTCAATGCAATAGGAAGTCTAATGTATTTGATGGTCAATACGAGACCAGGCATTTCACATGCAGTTGGTGTTGTCAGTAGATACATGGAAAATCCAGGAAAAGAGCATTAAGCAACAATGAAATCGGTCCTTAAGTACCTCATAGGTACAAGCAATTATTGTATTCATCGCCTTTAATGGTTCAAGTGATGAAGTTTGTGGTTATGTTGATTCAGATTTTGCAGGTGACTTGGACAAGAGGAGATCCACTTTAGGTTATGTCTTTACTCTTGCATGTGGTCCTATAAGATGGATGCCAAAGCTGCAATAGGTTGTTGTTTTAACCACTATAGAGGCAGAATATGTATCTTCCTCACATGCTTCCAAAGATACAATCAATTTGAAATGTTTTCTCGGTGAGTTTGGAAGGATACAAAATAAAATAAATGTTTTATGTGACAATCAAAGTGCTATTCATTTGGCTAAAAATACAGCTTGTCACAATAAAAAAAAACACATTTATGTGAAGTGTCATTTTCTAAGACATGTTATTGATGAAGGTGGAGTACTTCTTGAAAAGGTGCACACTCAAAAGAATTGCGCAAACATGTTCACGAAACCAGACACATTAGCTTGCAAAAAAGGTGATGAAAGAGAAGGAGCAAGGTATTAGGTAAATTGTTGTCTACAGTAGAGATCGTAGATAATGATGACAACCAATTTCTCAAAAAGATAGGAGTTTACATTTTTCAAGTTTAGTAGGAGTTTTTTTTAGTGGTTTATGGATTTAACATTATCTAGTTTTTTGTGTTTTGATTTTTTGTTGCTTTAAGGAAACAAAAATTAGAATGAACAATTGTATATGGCTATAGGCAATAGATGATATTGAATAGTTGATGTGAATCAAGAAAAAAAATAGTTATATGTTCTGTAAAGAAGATTGCAATCTCCATCTTTGAATAACAAAGATACACATAGTGTGTGGATATTTCCCTATTCATTATTTTGTTTATTATTTTATATTTGTATTGTTTAAACTTTAAGTTTAAAAAAATCTAAAAAAAATTAATAATAAATTGTTTATAAATAAAATTTATAAACATATTTTTTAATCAATACTCATATCTATTTCATTAAGTTTGGATATTCATATTTATTTTGAATACAAAGTTTCATTATTTAATTACTGCTTACATATCTATTACGATACAGAAACTTTCATATCTATTAAGGTGACATAAAATTAAGGATGAATGCATCCGGTGGCGATGTTGTAAATATACATACCTGCTATGCTATGACGAAATCCTGGCCTATGGCCACTTTCTAGGCTATGCTGGCAAATTCTTGAAAATTTAAAAATGACAATTGGCTACCGAAAGAAGAACCAAAAACATAGTCTTCTTTTTCATTTAAATCATTTTTTATTGGAGGTTTCCGTTTATTATGCAGTTTAGTTTTGTTATTTTGGTGGAAAATTAATTAGTTTGAGGTAGATCAATGATTGTTACAGCAAGCTCATGGTAAATGATTGGATAAAAAAATGCTAAAATTTAAGGATAAGCAATAAGCCTTGCAACAGTAATCATTGCTCTGCCCTATGCTAATTAATTGTCACAATCATTATGTGAACTTCAATTTTTAATTTTCATTTCAACTAACATATTATCCCCTTGTTTTAAGGAAAAACAAGGGAGAACAACAACAACTTTTAAAAACAGAAACGGTAGCAACGTTCAAGTTCAGGAGTGCGAGCTCTCCCTTCTGTCGATCTTTTGTTATTTTCAATCCCCACATAAAATCCCCTTTTTCTTTAAATCCATCAGTTATCAATCCATCAGTTATTAAGAGCTCTGATTGACCTAACATTTCAAACAAATATGAATATTTGAAATAATTGGAAAACATATCAGTTTACAATCTACCCATACCCTAACCCTATGTTTCTAATTGTTAAACCAAACTACCAAAGTTCCCAGTATAAATTTATTCATTACCTTAGAAGTTCCCAGATCAATCATGGTGTCATTCTATTCTGTCTTCAGGTCTTCCCTGCACGCAAGCATTATTTCTAGAGGCCATTTTCCTAATAAATTGATAATTTCATATGGTGTACTTCATTTGTCCACTTTCGACAGAAGAAAAGCATTTGAATGCATGAAATTCAGTTGAATGGTCATCTAAATCTTAATGATTATTAAAATTATCCAACATATTCATAAAAAAAAATTTATTACTTAAAATTAAATAAAAATCTATCCGTTGTATTTTTGTTTTTTTAACTCACAATAAACATCAAGCACATTGTTTTTATTCAACATAGGTTCATCTTAAATCTAGATTCATAAATTTATCAAACACCTAAAATAATCAAATTTCTTAATTTATAATTATTTTTTAATTTTAAAGTCAAAAAATATAATAACTCTCTTAGTTGAAAAATTCTGTTTTTAGTTTTATTTTTTTATTAATAATGTTAATTACTTTAATTTTGGTAATGTAAAGTTACTCAGAGATTCTTAATGCTCCTCAAATATTGTAAATCATTTGAAAAGTCAAAGTCTCACATGGTTGAAGTGTTTTGATAAACAACTCAGACATATATATATTATTGTGGTGCAAGGGTATCGTCCCCAGGGGGCCGGGTTCACGTTCTCGTCCCGGAAACCGTCCCCAAGTACCGGAAACTGGGTCGTGTACCTCATTTACTTCCCCTGAACTCCTTGCCGAAGTTCCCAAATCAGGTACTTATGACACAAAAACATGAAACTTTGTTCAATTTGGGGACTTCATCCCCCGATTTTGGGGACTTTGGGGAAACTCTAGTATGTGAAAATTATAAAAAAAATTGCCTTTAGGAAGAGGGACGTCGTAGGCATGGTTTCCCCTACCCTCTTAAGAACTTGAAGGCCTATCCACTTCTCCCAACGCAAAGTTGAGTCTTGACTTTTGTTGGATCCTGCGAGAGGAGAGCTTGTTGCGCAAAGGAGATGATACACACAAAGGAGAGGAACGATAAGCTTAGGTTGTCTTAGACTTAAATTTTTTGTGCTTTTAAGTTAATGACATGGCACTATCTAGCTTGGAGGGTCCGATATCTATTCTTAGACTGTTTCTTCTAGAAGATTGCCTTATTCTTTTATGACTGTGGATCTTGTCATTGGATTTTATTGACATAGTTTGTGTTAATTATTGATCCTTTGTGCAAGTTGTTCCAATGTTGTTGCACAGACCATATTCTTTGTCCTTCAAGAATGATAAGAAACCTACTTTGTTGATGTTTGTGCAGACGTTTCTATGCATGTGCATATTTCTAATTTTGAAAAACCAAAAGCTCCATCAACTATAGTTATGTCTATACTTAAGGTTCATATGCAATTCCCACTTTATATCAATGATTTATGAACTTTGAAGCAATGTGCACGTTAATTGTATCTGTTAATTATTGAAATTGAATACTACTGAAAAATAAATTGATTTAATTTTTTATTATATATATCCTTGACGTACCCAAGTCCCATGTTTCAAAAAGTGGCGTCCCCAACTCAGTCCCCGTTCTCGTCCCCGTCCCTGTCTCGGTACCCATACCCAAGTTTCCTCGCAACTTAGATATATTATATTAAAAATAAAAATAAAAAACTACATAGCTCTAGAGTCTAGACCTACTTGGAAAAGTTAGCTACTTGGAGAGTAGTTACATTTTCCAATTGATTATGGACCAGGCCAAGCAAGCATGGCTCTGCCTTCCCCGTTGCATGGCATGGGAGTGGGTCCAGAGTCCAAACTAGCCTGTACAGTATAGTATAAAGATTCTGATCAGTGTGTTCCGGTTCTCCTAAACGAGGTAAGCATGTGAGTAAGTTGCAAAAGAGGTACATAATCTCAGAGCTTGAGATGGAAAGCCCATTTTGTGAGATGATCCTATTTTACGAATACAGCTTTTTGTTATTTCACTCTCGAAATTAAGAGGTTGTTAACCCTAGAAATGGATACAGCCATTCCCTTTGGATGGTTGGTGAGATGTTTCTAAACTATATATTTTATGCAAATTTATTGTTATTTGACATAGATAATTAGTAATTAGCATATTATTAATTATAATTTTTTTCAAGTTAAAAAGAAAGGAATGTTCCAAATTTATAGTAGATAGCATAGTAACATGGTTGAGAGATAACTATTGAACTAAAAGCATTTTGGAATTTTTTTTATTCTTTATATTCTTTTAGTTCAATCTGTTAAACTCTAAGTTATCCATGTTTAGCTACATGCTATCAATAACATTCTTCATGTTTTCCATTTATCAAATATTAGTTTTTTATAAAAACTATAGGCCATAGTCTACACGAAATCTCAAATTAAAATGTCTATAAAGTAATAAATAAATAAATATAAAAAAGTACTAAAACTTTAATTGCACTTCAATCATTTTGAAGCTTTAAATTTATGGCAGCCAGTCATAATAGAAAAAATGTTTGACTAATAACTATATCAATGAATGATGACCGGATGTGATGCAAAATCGACCACGATTTTGATCCCACCAAAATGTTACTACATCGTTGAGCCTGAGTTGTGCCTCCTTAATAAAATCACTTCAACACAGTGGTGAGAGCATACTTTTCGTTGGATCTCTTCTTTAAGACAAAAGTGTGATCCATTCTATGGTCATGTACACAGAGCTCCAACTTTGACTCATTCATCATAGTTGCTTTTTGTTCATCTACAAAGCGTGGTATCATAAAATTCTCCATAGAGGCTTTGGGAAGCAACAACCCACACACTGCTTTGGATTGGCATCACTCTTTTATATTGTTCAAAATTATATTTTTAATGCATAAATAGATTGAGCATCCTCAAAAACCTTTGTAGCACTTATATTATGCTATTTCCACAATTGATATTAATGATTCTAACAATTTTTCAAGATTTCCAATCATATTTAGAACCAAACAACATATAATAATAATAATAATAATCCATTTTTAAGGTCACCGTAATTTGGTGTATGAGACCCCCTTGTTTGTGGGACAAGGGACCCTCCTCTGCCCAATGATTTAACTGTTAAAGTCTATAAAGGTGTCCATACAATACTCCCTCTGGATTTAAACCTGTAACCTAAGAAGAAACACATACTCTTAACTATTAGACCCACATATAAAATAAAATTATAAAAATATAAACTAACAAATTAATATATGAAATAAAATAGATATATTTTTAAATAAATATAAATATTTTTTTTAACAAACAACAAAAACAACATTAACATTAAGCCATTTTGATTTTTTTTATTCTAATGAATAGCAAGAAAATTGTAAGCCCAAACTATTCATAATCTACAATCTAATTGAATAAAAAACAAAATAATTAATCATACAAGATTATAATGAATAATTCTCAAATTTATTAAGTTTTAAACAAGTTTTAAATATTAAACTTGGTTATTCTCTATAATTATATCTATATATATAGCAATAGTATCAATAATGGAACACCCATAGTTATGGTCCATATCATACTCAACCTATGTGATCATTTCAATGTCTTCATGGCGAATACCCATAGTTATGTTCCATATCATACTCGACCTATGTGATCATTTCAATGTCTTCATGGCGAATACCCATAGTTATGTTCCATATCATACTCAACCTATAAGATTATTTCAATGTATTCATGTCGAATAAATATTAGGAATTAATATGGACCATTACAAAGTTATAATTATTTTACATATTATTTAGTAGACTATTGATTAAAATATTTCAATTTTACAAATAGTGCTTAAATCATATAGATAGCCTTAGATGTGGGTGGCATGTGAGACTTTTACATGGGTCATTTTCTGCTTAGAACACGTGGATACAATTCCGGAAACAAGGTTGATGGTGGCATGGTTGAATTAAATGTTGAGGGTGGTGAACAACTTGTCAAACCCGCAAGCAGTTGGAATGTCCTGTCTAGTCTAGGTCGTAACGCAAATGAATTAAGTCCCACACATGTTAACGTAGAGCTCCATGAAGCCGAAATTTCAAACCATGAGTCCTTCTAACCTCCATTCTTTGGTTGTTCTTGTCTTCCTGCTTCTGCTTCGTGTTCATTCCTTTGTGCGCCTACCAACAAACTTGAAGGAGAAAATGCTCAGGCAACATGGCACTTCGCATAGAGGCAATACGGGCCGTGGAGGAGGTCGTCGTAAGGAAAACCTTGAAGATACATATGGTTTTATAACATAGATTTCCATGCCTAGTATATGTATGATAGATGAGTGAGAATCCATGGTGGTCTCTGAGCATTTAGCCTCCAGAAGAAGCGGTGGTAGAATAAATCACTATTGGATGAAGAAAAACATGATGGGGTTGTTGATGGAGGACATGACTGCCAAATGGAATGGTGCTGAGTATTTGGCGTAGAGTATGCACACCGGCCTCAACCAGACTTGTGCACAACTCAACACCTTGGAAGCAAATTTTAACTGGCGGCACTATTTGGTGTTTCCCAGCACATGCAACGAGGAAGGTGATGGAGACAAGGACCAGCGTGGAAAGGGAGGTGAGATCTCTACTGCCACAATAAATTCCACTAGTCCGTTGGAGGATCATAGTGAGAATAAAAGAATCAGTACGTGTGTAAAGCGTGGTCATGAGGCTCCAACTGATGTCATTGTTTCTTAGTTGATACAAGAGATGAAACCTACAAACCGACGAAATAAAGTGGATGATTATGGACCCTGCTCGATCCTAGAGGAGACTCCGAATTTCTTTGTGGGAGATGTGACACCCTAGACACTCCATTATCATCCTTGGTTTCTTCTGCGACTCACATTTTTTTCAGTTCTCCTTGTTTTTAAAATGTGTAATTTTCATGTCTGTCTATAGTTGTTTTATAATTTGTAATATGTTAGTCAAAGTGTATAGGTCTGAAAAGAGCATACTCTTTTTTTCCAGAAAACTCCAACTCTAGTTTTTTTTACAGAATGGGCGGGTGGCCTCTTAGATTAAGGCCCCCATAGCAAGTTTTTGATGCTCTGTACACTTCCTTTCTGTTATTATGAATATGAATCTCTACTGGTGCTTACAAATAAAACTCACATAGATAGTGTTTAATAGTGGATGAATGTTTTAAAGAGATATCATAATTTATATTCTTTAATAATGGATAAATGTTTTAAAAATTTATCATAATTTATTAAAAAAATAAATAATATTTAAATCAATATACTCAATGGAATATTGGTAAAGTTTTACTTTGAAGGAATATTGCTATTGTCTTAAGGTGTTGTGTATGAATTTGTTTAGGTAAAAGTAAATTTAGAAAGGGAATGTAGCTTTTTAATGGGATTATCTTAAATTTAAACGGAAAGTAGGGATTTGGTTTTGTGTAAGGGCTTGTTATTTCCTCGAACATGAAGTATGAGTATTGATATTTTACAAGGACTTGTGTTATTTATAGTGTTATTTTATGTAGAAGTGAGGTAGTTTATTGAAAGGATTTGTTGAGAAGAAACTAATTCCCTACAAAACAAACCTTAGAAACCAAAAAAAGCGCTATAGTTGATCCAAAGAAAGTAATAGAACATGAGAAGCTTGAGGGAGATTAGAACAAATTTATTCTTTATATGAATGAGTATAGTGGCTTTTTTATAGGTTTTCTTAGTCTCAAAGTAAAAACCCTAATCTAAGAATGCACATCATTCAAGGATAAAAAAATGATATAATATGCATAAGCCCAAGGTCTACACTATTGAAGAGATACCATACTAACTAACTCACAGCACAAAAATTAAATCATGCATATTCCTCTAGAAGGCTGTTCCCTCAAGTGGGAAACGCTCCTCAAAATATCAATTGGATTGTTGTGATGGCTAAGTTGGCTGGAAATTTGGATTCACCATGGAGGATCACTCCTAAAACCCTAGACTTCTTAGTTATTTTTCTAGATGGATTCTCCTTAATCGTTAATGTCCATGTTCCTAATTAGTTCCTCCCTTTTTAGCTCAAAAATTCCCATACATTCCTCCAAACATCAAAATACATAAATAAAATTCAACTTTCCTTGAATATAGAAATGGTATAGTTTAGGTTGGAATTATATGTGTGTGTGTGTGCGTGTGTGTGTGTGTGTGCACATTATGGTTTGCAAATGCCAATATTAATTGAACAAAAGAAAGTGGCTCTACTTGTAGCATCTCTTTCCGATTCGGGGTTTGCTTCTGCTATTTTTGTTGAAACGATGATACAGGTTAGGGTCATGATTTCAAATATGTGGTACACTTTACCCTGCAAGTTAGACCAACAAAAATATAAACAAACATAAACAATTTCCATAAACTCATTATTGTAGAGAAGAATAACTAAGTCGGAGAATAAGTAAGGGAAATGCAACAAAACTGATTCGTGTATCAAAAGCAGAGATGGAAGTAAATTTTGAAAACCTCTTTAGGTTGGGAGACCCTTTACTTGAGATGGATTTGATACAATAATTCTCAAAAAATAATTCATAGTCTTCTATCTCTTTAAATAAGGTTCCAAGATCCAAAACTCTAACTACTTGAAATAGTCAAATATTTAATAAGTACCAACTTCCTAATGGATGTTAATTAATAGAGATACTCATTTTACATTAATTGTTGACTACTAACTACTATTCCTTATTCAAAAGAAATAGATGTATTAGGTTGACTAGTTACTACTACTACTCCACACTTGATATCTAGCTCACATTTAGTGATACATCAAGGGGAGATTGTTGTTTGATCTTGTCACATCTATATTTTAGTCTCTCTTTGACATAGAATGAGGTTTTTGCACTTGTTAATAATGAGGTTTCCTTATTTGATCCCACCGTTGATTTCCTTGATTGATATTGCTATAATTTTACTGCATGATATGGTCTTTCAATAGACCTTGGGATTGCTAGGTTACAAACCATGCTAATAAGTGTGGGGGTTTTGTAAAGAAAACTTGAATTTGAGGAGAATGTGATGTCAACGGGTAGAAAATAAAGGTGAATTAATAATCAAAGTAGTCAAAATTTTGAAATGAAAATACTGGGGGAATGGTAGCTAAGGAGGTTTGTATAGACTTAATCAATTGGATAATTGGACCCTATAAACTCCGTTTATTTTTCCGCAAGAGGAATCTAATAAAACATACCCCATGGCTACATTTTTTGGTTGAAAAATGTTCAATTGTTCCAACATTAGAAGATTCATTTGCTGAACCTTTTTCCTTCTTACTAAAGAATTTTGTTGAAGATATGGATGAGGTAATATTTGAATTTGTGTGAGAATTTCCTCCACTAGTATCATTTTGAATATGTTTCTAAGAATCAATATTTGGGGATGGGTATCTTGCAACCATAAAGTAATCAACTTTTACTCTTACTTGGAGTACGTGACTCTTGCTTAGAATTTTCATCATTCTCGATATTTTACCACAAACTTGTTTTGGTTTTGGCGACTTAGGTGGACAATCCTGATATTCTTCAGTTGTATTTTCATCTTGCATGTGGTTAAAGAGAGAGGCACATTGATTTCTTAGTGGAGTAAGTTTTTCAAGTGATGTCGAATCTGAAGATAACCAAAATGAAATATCTTTAGTGTCACTTGGAGCAACACGAATCTTTAATTGATTCTCTAAAGAGAGTATCATTTGTTGGCATTTACTGAGCTTCTTGGTAACAGCTGAAATATCCCTTTCTTGCATACAAAATTCAATCACCAAAAGTTAGGAACACTAGAATATGTTTCTTTATCATGTACAATAGATGTTGATATTAAACATTAGCAAAAAATTTCAAGAAATTCATAGGATAAAATTTTGTAAGTCATATCGAGACTCCAAAGTCCAATTGTTTAAGAGTAAATTAGATGTAGTTTATTTTATTTATATTTCAATGAACTTTCATAAATTTTATGTAAGCTAATAGTATGTTCCTCCAGAGCTAATTGGATCTAGATTACAATATTTGTATTTCAAGGAAATTTCACAGATTTTATTTAAGCTAAACAGGATGAGTAATTCCACGATGATGAACCCACATTGAATCCTCGATAGCTTATTGAAAATTCAGTGCATCAAAAGTATATTTTTCCACACCACCTACCCCATCCCCTACAATTTGACAACGAAACTTGTGGGGCTCAAGCCCTATGTCTTGTCACCCGATCGTGCACATCTATTTTCAAAATAGAGGGATTTCGGTAAATGCCCATGAAAAAATAGGTTGTGCATATGAAGTTCTAGGAGGTCATACACAATAGGTAATTGTCGTGCTACAAACATACACCTACACACATATAGTGTTGACCCAAGATTAATGCAACAGATGAGTTCGGTCAAGACATACCTCATGATAGAGGGATCTGTATTAACAAGGGGGATACACTCTGATGAACATCACCATGCGGGACCCAACCCCGGTTTCATATCACTCGATCATGCACAACTATTTTTAAATTGTAGAGATTCTGATGAATTTCTGTACAAAAGTAGTTGTGCCTATGTAATTTTACGGGATCGTACAAAATAAATAAGTGTGTCTTAACAAACATAAACCTAAGGGTAAAAGTGTAATCCAAAATTTGGCTTAGGTTGATCATAGACAATGGTGGAATGTTTTTATAGACCATGGGCACTCCAATTGTATGTCTTCTATCATAAGCAGGAATACTTAGTTCCATCTTGCAAGGGGTTTGAGCACTGACCCAAAATCAAGGGGTCCATGGGATCCACTAAGGGTCATGGATGATCAACTTCCCCAAGAAAGAAAAAAATGGTCAGTTGTGTATTATTTTAGTGAATGGTTTCAAATCAATATGACTAATTCCAGTGAAGCAATTATGATTGTAATCTGACTCTGGGTTAACAGATTAAATATTTGGGTGTTGCATAGCACCTAAATATTGTATTGTGAACATTCAAGGTTAATACAATGAGGTAGATAGAGTTGCATATCTAAGTTAGGTTGAGTTTCCCTATTAAGGGTTTCCACAGAAAAATCTTGTATACACTACAAATTTTCCATTGTTATTATTATGTTTTAAAATATGTACGTATTATTTTTCCTACATAGGTTATCAACCTCTTCATAAACATCACCACACAATCATAGCTAAATATGACTAAATTAATGAAAAATATCCATAGTATGTGTAGCGTCCCATCCCACACACTCCCATCCTCCTAGCGATGGGGAAAGGAACCAGTAATGAGTAATGACCCAATAAAGTTCCATTACATGAGATCATTTCATCGTATCGAGGAAAATATGGACTTCCATGGAGGCCCAAAACGGTTCAAGTATATGCACTGTGCAAGATAATAGAATGAAAAAAAAATTTAAAAGTATTTCATAACATGGTTCATGGAAAAAATATACACATGCTGAAAATTTAAACACATACACAATGTAATAAAAATATATTGTAAACTCATTGTAGGAAATTACATACAATTGCATATCATACTTTTAGTTTTTCAATTTTCATCTCCATGAATACACTGGGTATAAAATTACTAGGTAGGGATGATGTAAATAATTTAGGGTATCTTCATTCTATGATGAATTTCTCAAGAGGGATTTATCAAGTGGAATGGTATTGATAGGAAGAGTTTGGACTGAAACACTACACAAGATTAAGGAAAGCAGTGCAAATGATAGTAATGGTTCTATTCTTCTTGAGTTGAGAAAATAAGTAAATAAGACCCCTATTATCATTGAGGAGGAAACAATGTATTGCAATCAAATATTGGTACATATCAGAGTAAAGTACCTTTGATATCTGCACAATAAGATGCGTGCTTGAAGGAATTTATGACTAGCCTCTAGATTTCCATTTATGTGATCATTGTGTTTATGGTAAACAAAATCAGGATAGATTTTTATTTGGTGATACAAGAGTATAACATATTTTGGAACAAAGATATAGTGATGTTCTTGGAATATTTCTCATTCAATCACTAGGTAATTTCTAAACTGTTGTGAGCAGGAAGCAGGAGCAAAGCACAAAGTGGAAATTTTAAAATCTCCTGTTTCGGGAATGTTTTTTTATATAGTATATATTTTAATTGTTTTATATCTAAAAAATATGTAGCATGTTGAATTATATATAGAAACCATAGACTAAACCATATATAACATCAATCATCTAGTAGTTATTCAAATGATCAACCATAATAGCTTTTATAGGAGCTTGGCAATGAAGGGAGGTAGCATAATATTGTTATCAAATCATCAACCTAGTATTGGAGCGTTTACACTAGCGTTCTAGGAGCAATATTTGGGAGAGAGTGAATGGGGGGGGGGGGTGTGCTCCCATGCAACAAAGATATATATACTATGTTTCACTAATAAAATAATTTAATGGGAGATTCCATTTTTTCAAGAAATGTCTTCTCCCATCCTTTATTGGGATCTCATGTAACACAACTTACTTTAAAAATGCTTAGGATCTCTATGAATTAGTTATAGTGCTTCGCCCACGTATAAAATATATCTATACTATGTTTCACTAGTAAAATAATTTCACGGGAGATTCCAGTTGTCCCAGAAACATGATCTCCTGTCCTTTCCTAGGAACTCATGTAGCACAAATCACTTTAACCATGCTTAGTATTTCTATGAATTAGCTAAATATGTTTTCTTAAGCACAATTATTACACGATTTATTTAAAGAGACGGAATTGATCTTCAACAAGGTCAATTTTGTGGGTATAAGAAGAAAAACCAATAACATGATACCAGAGCCAAGTATAGACACACCCACCCACAAAACAACACCCAAAATCTAAAATATCTTGATAAGTAATTTTAATTTAAATACTATAGATGAGTGCCCAAATTTTTTTAGGTACTCAGCATTCATTACAGATGGATTTTAAAGAACCTAGAGAGAACCAGCTAATCACAGTAGGGCTAACAGAGTTAAAATATTAACCAATGTAGGATGGAATGATCACATCTAGCCAATAATTAAACTATCCATTATTGAAAATGTATGTAGAACTTTTGGCTCCTATTTGCAATGACATAATCATCTAGCCCTTTGAAAATCATCAGTAAGGAATTTGAGAGGATAACATATGAAGCATGTATGAATATGTGAAGACTTATATTTTCATTGTATCACTATGAAAAATCACTATTCTTTGAGTGCCTTTGTACCATGTCGTGAAATATTATATATACAAAGTTCCATAATATTTTCAACAAGTGAAAACGAATTACTCCCAATTATTTATATAAGTATATCCTTGAAGGTTCTAAGTTTTTACTTAGACTGGTTCACCATTGTCAATGAACTATGGATAGTCTTGAGTCAGAAACAACACAACATCACATTATTTTTGTAGGAATTGATTGGAAATGTGAAATCAATAAAAGTATTGTGAATTTTTATTTAAGTATATTTATTATAAAAAGATGAATCTTGATCTATTGGTCACCAATGTCAATACCATAATGTTGTATTGTCATCTTTGTAACAACTATTGCAGGTCTCCAAACTACCTTTTCTTAAATAAGGTATCAAAAGAGGACATTTAACTCAAATATCAATACATGCTATCAAACAAGGTAGAATTTATGTGGTATTTCTAGCTAGTTAGTCTGTCCTGCAATGGGATAACATTGAGTTTACATGGTATTTATAATTGATTAGCTTTCCTTTATGTAGGATAACATTAATAAATGATCCAAGGTAATACTTTTCATAAACTACTCTGACTTCACTGAGATCAAGTAACATCATACACTTACCTATTCTCACTCAGGCAAGGTTCTTATCTTACATGGTTGAGCTCTACTCAGATAGGGACTTTTACTTGTCTTAAAAAGGGTAGGTCCAACCATGAGTAAATATGCAAAAAGGATGGTATTTTTTCAATAAAAAGATAAAACTATCAAATAATAAGGTTATCCCTTGACATTTATTACAAAAAACTTAAAAGAAGTATCATATAGATGCAAATGGAAAAGAATTTCCACCTTATCTATAGCATTCACAGTGAAAAGTTGAAAGATAAATGACTTTAACTGCACGCTTAAGGGTGTCATGAAGCTTTGCAAATTATCATTGTACATTTGCATGTGAATTATTTGTAGAATCTATTATTAATATTTTTCATACACAAGATTAAGAATGCCATGGAGGTTTGATATTAGCATAGTACATTCTCATGTAAATTATTTGTAGGCTCTAGTATTAATATTGTTCATAAACACATAGAGAAGGATAATATATAGCAGTTGTTTTAGATAGCAATTTACAAAGATAATCCAATACCTGACGAGGGGTTTCAAATGAGCAACAAGAATGTAGAACAACCAATTTATCCAACAATAAAACATCACCACTATGCTAAGGGATGAAAATAGATTCCTCTTTTAAAATTATCATACAAGCAAGGATGACATATTTTGTCAAGGTTGTTCCATATCCAAATGTGACCTCTTTCTTAGGATCATTTCAAGCATATTTCCAGCCAATAAATGCATCCACCATGCTATTAAATCAGATCATACAAACCCTTGATGAATCAACTATTATTGTTGGAATTGGACCCATAATTGTTTTAACACTACCATATTCAAACCACTCCAACTTCATGCTTGCAAGCCTTGCTTCCCTAATAACCATGAAAACAAAAGAAACTAATCGCTAGTTACCTCATGTATTTACCAAGATTATATATAACTTGTTTGACATTGTTGTCAAAGTTTTCCGGGAGAGAGAGAGGTAGAACATACTGTATCAATATACAAACCACGTCATTTTTTAAACAAATGATATACAAACAAGAAAAAAAATTCTGCAATAAAATGAAAAAAAGAAATATTATATGGACGTAACAATAATAGTTACCTTGATGAATACGTGCCAATCATGCCTTTTGACCCCCGCAAAAGCAACTTTTTTGTTCTGATATTCTTCAAGTTTGCACAAAATCCAATGGGAAATTTAATTTTTCGCATTACTTTTTTGACAACATTGCTTTGCTGTTGCATAGACATCCATGGAATTGATTTTATATCAATTTGGTCTCCATTGCTATGAATTTGGATTATATCTTTCATTGCATGGTTTCCTTCTTGAATGTCTTTGCAAGATTTCACAATTTTATGTTTCTCCCTCCTTAGCTCCAATAGTCACCATAAGGTTTCAATCACATTCTTTCCAATATGCATTGTATCAAACAAATGAGCAATTTGTAGGTGCTTGTAGTAGGGAAAACTATTGAATTGTATAGGATAACTTTTCATTCCTCGTGGAAGCCCATTAATGCCTTCATGATCACGATGGACATCATGAATATTAGTTTATAAATAATTTACATCATAAATAAAATATGGCCACTACAGTAAACAACTCACAATAAAAATTAAAATACATAACAATTCATATACGGTGATCCATACATACCAACTTGAAGATTTATATTGTATTGCATCTTCCAAAAGTGAGGTGTCATTCTCTATGGTTTTAAAGTAGTCTCATGATTCCCATTGAAAATATATTTTTTAGTTGTTCTATAGCTATGATTCTTAGAGAGTAAATGCCTATACTAATCAAACACCTCCTTTCTGAAGCTTTTTGAGTGATGAGACTTTATCTTAGGACCACAAACTAGACATGCAAATTTACCCTTTTTCTGATGACCTACAATATATAGGTATGGAATATCTATGTCAATTATAATTATATATAGACTATATTAACTACTTCATATAATTAAATGAAATTAAAGTGGAACTTAATAATACAAACCACAAAATTGGGTTAACCCAGGGGCATTGTGTATTGTCCATACAACCATTGCATGGAATTGAAATTTATTTTGTCGTATTGGTCTAGATATGTCATACATGGTGATGCCATTCCATAAATTCAGTAGATCATCTATCAGAGGTTCGATATATACATTTATATCTTTGACTTGGAACTTACCTGATTGATTTGAAGTCAATATAAAATATATAATTATGAGAAACATTAAGATATATAAACCATGCACAAGAGTAAAATAAAAAATATACAAATGAAATTAGGAAACATAATATGAGAAATGAGATGCCACAACTACATTAGAAACAAAACAGTTGTAGACACAAAATACCTGGAATAATCATTAACAACATTATGTGCTCCCTCTTTATTGACAACCATGGAGGATTGTTATTGTTGATAAAAAAACTAGGCCACACTATGTAAATGGATTTCATATGTCAAAATGGATTAACACCATCTGCTGCAAAAGAAATCCTAATATTACGTGGTCCTTCTTTAAAGTGAGGCCACTTTTCCTCCATATCTCTAAAAGTAGAACCATCTATAGGCATTTGAATAACATAATCTTGACTTATGCTCCTGGCATGGTAATCCATAAATTGTGCTATGTTATTGCACATGAATAGTCATTGCAAACATGGAATGATGGGAATATAATGAAGAATCATGTGAGGAACCTTTTTTTGTCACTTGATCTGTTCAATATCTACTTATATGACATCTCAAAAATTCTGTTGCAAATTCATGCTGATTACAATATATAACATGGTGATCGGGGCATGCATGAATTTCTTCATAATGCATTCCAATCTCTTTCATGATGGAAGATAAATCTCGATATGTCCAAGGTAAAATGTTTGATGGTGGCAACAAAAATTCAGCTATCAAGCTACATCAAAAATAAATAAAAATATAGTTAATGTAATAAATAAATAATATTAACGAAAGACACTTCATCTGTATAATGATTAATAAATATTTTTAACAATACAATTATTAGAGGAATATAGGTAAACTTTATCACGATCGTATATATGTGATGGATTAGTTTACATACCTTAGCATCCATGTGATTGATATGTTTGAAATACCATTCATAACCTTCAAGTTGATTATCAACAATACAAAAGAGAGAACATTTTTTTTGGAGCCTTCATAAAGGGGTTCATTTCCCTTATCGAGAAGAGGTATATCGTGAACATCATCAAAGTCATCAATATTTTCATTATCATTGTCATCGTCATCATCCATTCTAACATTACATGAATCATGGATAAATCTATTTGTACCATCATCTTCAACTACGTTATGAGTATGATCATCTTGTTCAATATGATCATTCACTTGTTCTCCATTAAACATAGACGCTCCATGATCCTGATCCAGAACTTGTTCTGAAATCATTTCCTCTAGACGATATGTCGTAGGGTGTATTTCATTTATAAATACATGAAAACATCAATATATATAATTTAATATAGGAAATATTAAAATAATACATACATTTACCAAAGCAAAGAATACAAAAAACTTTATAATGCTAAACCTACAAATGGACGATATTCATTCCCCCCCTCAACATGTCCATGTTCCCTACAATGTTTTGTGGCTGTTGAGATCAATATTATTCTCCTCTTAAATCCCCTTCATTGAGTACATGGACAATAACATTTTCCATCACCCCTTCGTTTCGCTGCATCCCATAGTCTAGCAAGCAATTGTCGATTGTGTTCATTTGGATCAGGAATTTTTCTATTTGACATTTTGTCACAAACTTTGTCAATGAATACTATCGACAATCTTAAAAAATCAAGTTCCACACATCACAATTTTCTCAAACAGAGGTTTGTCGAAGAATAAAAAAATTCTCGTAAATTGTCTATCGAAGAAAAAAAAATTCCACAACCACCCATTGAACAATAAAACAATTCCTCAAACCGTCCCTCGAGGAATAAATAATTTCTGCAAACAATCCTTCGCTTCTATAGAAAACATGTCGGAATGAGTACAAATGTTTATATTTATAATTCATTAGTCATCGAATCTCCGACGATATGAACCTAGTTACCGTTGGAAATATGGGTTTGAACTATTTGAAATATGTCTTTATATTATTTCAAAAAATATCACAAGGACGTCGAAAACCTGACGACTCATTCTCCAAGTGTCATCATAAATTTGACACAATATTGTTGGATATCAGACGACTCATCCTCCAAGTGTCGTCGCAAATTAGACACACGTCCATCGCATATCCGACAACATAGTGTTGGAAAGTTTTGTCGAAAAACCTACACTAAGGACATCAAAAATTTGTCGATGCTTAAAGAAATCGAAAGGTACAATACTTTTCAGCATAGCAAATTGACAAAAACGTACTCTATGTCGAATGTCATTGGATTTTGGGTTTAAATCCTGTTTTGATTTGAGTTCAAAATATTGAAAAATGACAATCTGTTTATTATATCATCCCCTGAGCATTCGTCTGGTCAAGACAATATGAAATGGATTGATGTGGGCTACGATGGTAGTCTGGCGAAGCAAGATATAGTGTCTCAAACACTAGAATGCATGAAAAATCACTAAGGCTAACTTATTGACGCAACTATATCGAATTTCAACATCAATGAGATTCTGTATAAGATAGTAGATAACGTGCTCTTGTAGCTCATCATCTGCTTGAACCACAACCATACCAATAGTCTCTTGAGACGCGACCACATATAACAAAACATCATGGCTATATTCAGGTGGAGTAAGCAAAGGGGTTGATGCAAATTATTTCTTAAGGGAATTGAAGGACTTTTAGGCTCGCTCATCCCATATGAACGAAGTACCCATCTTCAATAAGAGCGTAAACCCCTTGGTCAAGTTGGCATAATTAATGATGAATCGATGTAAGAAATTTCCCATCCCTTGGTGAATCTGAATATGTTGAACTATGAACAGAGGAGACAATTGTAGTAGTTCCTCAACATTTAAAGGATCGACTCTAATCCCCTCCTTGGATGCAATGAACCCCAAAAAATGAACAACTTTCACACAAAAGATGCACTTTTGAGAATTTAATCGAATTTTATAATGATGATATATTTCAAAGATCAAGCAAAAATGATCTGGGTGATCCACCCTTAGATGAGAGTGAGCATCTAAATTATCCAAATAAACCTCTATAATACACTTGAGTTTTTGGAAAGAAAAAGTCATAGCCCGCTAAAAAATTGCTCTAATATTTTTAAGGCCAAAAGGAATTTTTAGGTAGACGAAAGTACCCCAAGGAAAAATAAACACAATATTATGTTGGTCCACAGGTTTAATTTTTATTTGGTTTTACCTTGAAAATACATCCACAAACAAGAAAACTTCGTTCCCCGCACACTCATCCAAAATCTGATCAATGAACCTTGTGGAGAATTTACCTTTCAAACAAGCCCTATTCAGGTCTCTAAAATCCATGCACACATGTATGGTTCCGTACTTCTTATCAACCAGAATGGGATTTGATACCCATTCAGTTAAGGGAATCATATAAATGAAACCAGCTTTGAGCAATTTCTATATCTCAGCCTTAATGGAAAGCTCTTTGCGAGGGTTCATTGCATGTAGGCATTGCAGAATAGGTTTATCATTTGGACATGTTTTTATCTCATGTTCAATAATATGAGGGTTGATTCTTGACATCTCTTCATATGACCAAGAAAATACATCATGAAATTATTTAAAGAGCTCAATGTATCTCTTGATTTCATCAGGAGAGCCATCTTCACCGATGTAAACGTTTTCAATTTTACTAGGAATTAGAGAGATGTTGATAGGAATTGTAGGGGATAAATTCACCATGTTCCCTTTGACATATATACCATAAGTACCTAATGGGATCATGTGATTATCAACACTCTCACTTAAATTCATCCTAAAGTCATCATTCTCAACCTATTCGAGCTTCAAGAGGAAGTAATAACAATGATGCATCTCCTCCCAATGTTAATATGGACGAGTCATGGCCTTGAGAATCAATTTTCCTGAAGGAAAAATCTTGTCGTGGAAATCATGTGAGCACGACGAAAAAACCGCCCAAGTAGAAACTGCAAGGAGATCCCCCTCTTTCGTCCATGAAGAGGAAGGACCAGGATCTACAACAGTATCAAGTCTATCTTGACACATAACTTCTCCTACAATCAATGACATTCTCATCCTAGTAGGTATAGCATCTTCATACAAAGTGCTCGGAGAAGGAATAGTCCATGGGTGATCGAAATAAATAGTATGAAATGGGACTGAACTCACAAGTGACGAATCACTACTAGGAGTAGATATAAGAGGTAGGATTTCTTCCGAAATATTAAAATTTCCCTTTAACGACGGATACATTTTGACACCAACATTCTATGTTTCCGGATGATAATTATCAATAGAAGGGATAGTCAATCTCGACGATTCAAAGGAACCAGAATTATGAAAAGACATATTCTCAATCATCGCTATCCGATCCTCAAAAGGGAATCACACCACTAGAAATACGGACTATACGATTTCTTTCATAGCGTAAATCTAGCTTCGACTCTGGGAAAATATTGTATTCAAGGAGCACATCAACCATCTCAACCTCGACCGAAATAGTCTTTCCTCCCAACTATAACTAAAGAGAGGGAATAATTTCATGTGACTGAAATGAAATTCCATCAAATGCGGTCAACATAGTCATATATTTTGAAAACACGGGTGAGCGAAGGCCTTTCCAACAAACTAGAGACATCATGGAGGTCATAGTGCCTTCATCAATAAATGTACATTTAATGGTTCTATTAAGACACTCCATGTGGACTAGAAAATCCACATGGTAAGGAAATCAAGGATGGACCTCATGAGTTTCAATTCTAACTAATGTGGAGGCATTAAGATCAAATAATTAGAGAGAAGACAACAAGGATCTCCTCTGTGAAAGAAAAGTATGAATAAATTTCATGGATGACATTGCACAAGGACTCTGGCCTAAAGCCTAGGCAATAGATTAATGTTGGGTGGTTCTGGAATTAGGATTGCGCCTCAAACGCTTGAGGAATCCCTTAGGTATATGAGGTATAAATTTAGGATTTTCAATCTGCAATGGAATTTATGGAGATGCAAGATCCTTCCCCATGTTGGGTTGTGATGAACCATAATATTTTGAGTGAGTCACAACATTGGTAGATGGAATCATGTTCATGCAACCATGGCCACCTTCATCTACCAACACATTTTGATGCCCACTAGAACTGCTTCCGGCGTCCATGGTCCTCGAAGCCATATTTTGATTATGAGGCAAAGCGTCAGTAAACACAGTTGGGCTCTGTGCGATGTACTTCAAGGAATATTCAATACGAGGGCACAAGTATGTGAGATGGTATCCCCCACAAATTTTTCAAGGGAACTTAATGTTCCTCTTAGAATTCTTGTCCCCGTAGGATTCTTCTCATTATTGTCAACATTCTGATTCTTCAGGCCTATTCCCACCCCATTTGTTATTTCTTCCCTTTATTCTATTTCTTTCAATTGTTTGGTTACCCTTCTTATTCGATGAATGCACTAAAAGCACATCTAGCAATTAGGTGGGAGTGGAGGAGGCCGTATCATGTCTGGTCGAAGATTGATTGATAGACAAATTTGGAATTTGATGTGTAACCTGGTCTATGACCTTGGTACTTGTGTTATATTTTTATCATTAAGCTAGCAATACATTAGGATCTTTAACTGAGAGAATAAAAAGCACATCAATCAAACACAAGAGACAATGAACACAGTGTTTGTCCTTGAGGAAACCTTAAATGTTGAAAACTCTGTAACTTCCTCGGAGATAGAATCAACACTAAAAGTAGAACCCAAAACAGTAAGGTGATCTCCCGATAGCAGTAACCTTCTTTCTATCTAGCCCCGGTGTCTTCTCCTTCCTCAACTATGCACTACACTTTAGTGTGTATGAGATGTGTAATAAATAGAGAGGCCAGCTCTCTATTTATACTAATTCCCAACTTGACTAAACCCTACTAGGGGAGACCTCTCTAGGAGAGTCTAATAACCTTAATGCCTTGGAACTGCGGGGACTTTAACCCTTAACCAATAGGAGGGTTACCCACAATGACTTGACATGACTTGTTTACATTAAAGAACTTCCCAAAGGAACATCAAGGCATGACATGACTCAAGTACATCATAGAATAAACATCAGGTTACAATATATACGAAATACAAGTGAAATACATTCCAAAGTTACATATACATCAACACTCCCTCTTAACTAGGAAGGTATTCTCTCGACACAATTTTTAGCACAAGTATTCTTCTCTATATCTTCTGGATCATCATTGATTCCTTGTCATCTTCAATTCATATTCATCTTCAAGTCATCTTCATCATCGGATCTGGATCATCACTTGATCTGGATCACCACTGGACATCATCACTAAATCTGGATCATCACTGGACATCCTCACTGGATTTGGATCATCACTCGATCTGGATCATCACTAGACATCATCACTGGATCTATATCATCACTTGATCTAGATCATCACTGCTGGATCATCATCAGTGGATCTGGATCATCATCACTCGATCTGGATCATCACTGGGTCATCATCACAGGTGCTATCTCTTGATTCTTCTCATCATAGAAATTTCTACAGAGCCAACACTTTTTCATGCTGGATGTACATATACAGAGCCAGTCCCTTTTCATACTGGATGTATCATCACAGAGCTAGTCCTTTTCCACACTAGATATGGCATCTACACAGAGCGATTCCTTTTTCATACTAGATGAGTCTTCACAGAGCTAGTCCTTTTTCATACTAGATGTGGCATCTACACAGATCTAGTCCTTTTTCATACTAGATGTGGCATTTACACAGATCTAGTCCTTTTTCATACTAGATGAGTCTTCACAGAGCTAGTCCTTTTTCATAATAGATGTGGAATCTACACAGAGCTAGTCCTTTTTCATACTAGATGAGTATTCATAGAGCTAATCCTTTTTCATACTAGATGTGGGATCTACACAGAGATAGTCCTTTTTCATACTAGATGTTTCTTCACAGAGCCAATCCTTTTTCATACTAGATGTGGGATCTACATAGAGCTAGTCCTTTTTCATACTAGATGTGTCTTGACAGAGCCATCCCCTTTTCATGCTGGATGTGGGATCATCACATACATCTGACAATGGAAGGAACCAATCCTCTCACCATTTCGTAAGTGCACAACACTTATATCTGACCATAGAAGGAACCAATCCTCTCACCATGTCATAAGGGCACAACATTTACATATCACCATGGAAGGAACCAATCCTCTCACCATGTCAGAAGGGAACAACACTTACATATGACCATGGAAGGAACCAATTCTCTCACTATGTCAGAAGGGCACAGCACAGACACATCACTTCCTCTTGGGAGGAATCTCGATCTGGAGAACACCAAGCTTATCCCTGAAGTACTTAAACTTCACCCTAGCCAATTTCTTAACCAACACATCAGCTATCTGTTCATCCGTCGCAACATACTGGAGCTTCACTGCTCCTCTCTGCATCATATCCCTGATATAGTGATACTTGATCTCAGTATGCTTCGAGTTGTCATGGAACATTGGATTCTCTGACAAATTTACACAACTCTAGTTGTCACATTATATACAAGTAGTATTTAACTGAAGATGAAATAAATCAGATAGTAGCTTTCTCAGCCATACTCCCTCACAACTAGTTGAACAAGTTGCGGCATACTCTGCTTTAGCTGTACTCAGTGCCACACAAGATTGCTTCCTGCTAAATCAAGAGATCACACTTGTTCCCATACTGAAGCAACACCCTGAAGTGCTCTTCCTATCGATGGCACTGCCTGCCCAATCTGAATCAGCATAACCCTCCAAGTTAATCCTTAGATCAGTCTTATACTTGCGCCCATAATCAACCGTACCCTTTAGGTACCTCAGAATGTGCTTTGTAGCAGTCAAGTGAACATGTCTCGGATCTCTCAAGTATTGGCTCAAGGTTTTCACATCAAAGCAAATATCTGGTCTCGTGTTCGTCAGAGGTACATCAAGGACTAAATCATCTGACAATATATCGTGGAATCAATCAACTCTGATGAAGCATCACTCAATAGCTTCAGATTCGATGCCATAGGTGTGGTTAATTCCTTACAGTCCATCATCCAAAATCTCTTCAGGATCTCTACTGCATAGTTCCCTTGTCCAAGGAAGATTCCATCTATGTTCTGCCACACCTCCATACCTAGAAAATAATGCATCATACCCAAGTCCTTCATTTCGAACTCGGTAGAAAGCTTTCTCTTCGTATCAACAATCAACCCATCCATACCTGTCACAAACATATCATCTACATATAGTAGGACCATCACTGGGTTTCCATCTTCAACCTTGTAGTAAAGGTTGGAATTTGCTTTACTCTTAGTAAAACCCAAACTAGATAGAAAGCTGTTAATTATGCCGTACCATGTCTTGGGTGCCTGTTTCAAGCCGTACAGGGCTTTCTTCAATATACAAACATGAGACTCCCTGTCATGTATTTTAAAATCGAGTGGCTGCTCCACATACACTTCCTCTTCCACTACACCATTCAAGAAAGCAGTCTTGACATCCATTTGGTGTATCTTCCATTTCATCACTGTAGCTAGAGCAAGTATCGATCTGATGGAGGTGTATCTGGCTACAGGTGTAAAGGTCTCTTCATAGTCTATTCCTTCTTTCTGGGAGAAACCATGAGAAACAAATCTTTCTTTATATTTCTCTATGCTACCGTCTACAGAATGCTTGATCTTGTATATCCATTTGGAAGTTACAACTAACTTCTCTTATGGTCTTGGAACAACATCCCAAACATCATTCTTCATGATCGATTGATACTCTTCGATCATACCATCCTTTTATTCTTTCCATTCTGCTGCTTCTTCATAATTGGAAGGTTCTTTATCAATGAAATCACATAGTAATTCTACATAACTGGAACATGATCTGGTCCTCTTTCTTTCTCTAAGATTCTCTTCTCGAACCCCATATCTTTCTGCACCTTGGATAATTTCTCGTACCCAAGCAGGTTTCCTCTTATGAGGATTCTTCTCCTGAGGTGGATCTACAAGTCTTTGTGGTTCTTCAAATTCTCGATCTTCTTCTTGATTTTCTTCGTTCATGATTGTATCATGAATTCTGGGAGCTTCTGCTTCTTCAGGTTCTTCAAAAGGTTTCTTTCTAGATTTGATGTAGGCTGAATCTTTGTCAAATGTTACATCCCTGCTGATGTCAATCTTCTTGAACCCTAGGAAGTATATTCTGTAAGCCTTCGAGCTTTGAGAGTATCCCACAAATATACCCTTCTTTCCTGAAGGATCTAATTTTTTCCTCTTCTCTTTTGAAATGTGTATGTACACTGGACAACCGAATATTTTGAGATGACTGAATTCTGGTTTCTTGCCGGAGAAGACTTCTTCAGGAGTCTTGTTCTCCAATACTCTATGTGGAGTACGGTTCTGTAGATACACCGATGTTCTGGCTGCTTCTACCCAAAGATGCATAGGAAGATCTTGATCATGAAGCATAGCTCTTGCAGCTTCCATGATAGTTCTATTCTTCCTTTTTGCAATCCCATTATGTTGTGGATTATAAGGAGTGGACAACTCCCTCTTAATCCCTGAGTCTCTACATAGTTCTTTGAACTCATTTGAAGTGAATTCTCCGCCATTATCTGATCAAAAAGTCTTGATCTTATTTTCAATATGGTTCTTGATCAAGGCTTTGAATTCCTTGAACTTGCGGAATACTTCATCTTTCTTCTTTATGAAGTAAATCCATGTCTTCCTAGAAAAATCATCAAAAAAAGAAACATAGTATGCATACCCGCTTAGAGAACTTGATGACATTGGTCCGCATACATCGGAGTGGATGATTTCCAAGATTCCTTTTTCCTTTCTCTCGGTACTTGGAAATGTCTTCCTTGTATTCTTTCCTTTCACATATCCTTTGTAGACTCCATCATGTTTTGCTTGAATTTCTGGAAGACGTTCAACAGCTTTGCTTGCAAGTGGTAGTGCTCTATAATGCACATGTGCAAGCCTTCTATGCCAAAGTTCATTTGGTTCTATTGAGTCATGAACCAAAGCTTGTTTTGGTTCACCCTTCAACTTGTATAGACCTCCTTCTTGTTCCCCAATCACTATTGCATCGTCAAAAGTCTTTCCCTTATGCCACATAAGAACTCAGCCATCTATGAAAGCAACCCTCATTCCTTTTGCATCCAATGCAGATATGGAGAGGAGGTTCTTCTTTAGTCTTGTAACAAATAATACATTCTTCATCTTCATAGACTTTCCATAGTCTAGTATATAGGAGGATTCACCACTACCTTTTATTGGATACCGGTAGTCATCCCCAAGCTTCACCTTGTGAGGTGACTCATGTTCATATAGATTCACAAATGATTCTTTGAATCCCGTCATGTGCTTGGAATCACCAATGTCTATGAGCCAATCATTTCTTCCATGTGAAATAGTTCCCGTAAGAGTGGAGATCAGGATATATTCTTCATCACTTGAAGAATCACTTTCTTGGCTGACTCTATTTGTGGAAGGTTCATCATCCTCTGCAGCATGAGCATGATGTATTCTCTTATTTTCCTTCTTCTTCTTTAAGTTCCCTTTATTAGGGAATAATATGGATATGTGACCTTTCTCATCACATGTGTAACATCTAATGGTAGACAGATCTCTTCTAGGGTGTGATATCTTACCTTTGGAGTGATGATGGTTCCTTCTGGTTTTCTTAGAGTGAACTATGAGAGCTTGATCTTCATTTCCCATCTTCTCTTGTTGATCTGCTATCCGAGCTTTTTCTTGAGAGAATTCTTCCCATAGTCTGCTGAATTTGACTAACTTCTTTCTAGCACAGATCCCTTGAATGAAAGAGTCCCATGATCTAGGGAGACCATTCAAGGTGGTCATCACAATCTCTGCATTTTCCACTTCTTCATCTACTGCTTCCTGTTGTTCCTTGATCTAAGATACCCTTGTAAAGTAAGATTGGATAGTCTCAGCATTCTGGATCTTTACATTCATCATTTGGTTTCTCAGAGTCATCTTCCTATTTATGTTTTTCCCTTCAAACAATTTGGTTAGGGAATCAAACATAGATTTATGTGTCTTGAGGGAGGACACCTATGGTATGAGGTGGTCCTTGATTTAATCAACAATAATCCTCTTTTCCATAACCAACTTCTTCTTATGTAAGGCCTTAGCCTCATCTCCCTTCAGAATTGGAACCTCCTCATTGATATAGGACTCCAACTCATTCTCTTCCAGGACCAGGGAGATCCTATACTTCCAAGCTCAGAAGTTATCAGCTCCCTCAAGCTTTTCATCAAGATTGGTATGATGAGACATCTTAACTAAGAACCTCAAATGGAAATACAAAATATTTAGATCTTACTAGGTCAAGATGTCGGATCTGGATTTGGAGCTGAAATCCTGTAGTGCTGGTTCAATAGAAAATTAGGGTTTTTATTTTTCGGAGTTTTATCCAACCAAATGCTCTGATTTTGATCCCTAACTTTGATTTTGGGGAGGAGATCAATCCAGGCCAGGGCTCACTGAAAATTTGTCTTCTGTGAAAAGCCCTAATTTCTGGCAGTAGTGTTGAGTCCAAAACTGAAAAACCTCAGAATTGGATTCTGCTTCGACAAAAAGATGCGCCCTAAGGAGGAGAGCTAATCCAAACTTCTTTTGCTGAAATTTTTTGGAGGAATATCCACTACGTAGGAAGCCCTAGTTCCCGCAACTACATAGTGTCTTCTTCTCAGGTTAGCTTTGATACCACGTTAGATTTTTATCATTAAGCTAGCAATACATTAGGATCTTTAACTGAGAGAATAACAAGCACATCAATCAAACACAAGAGACAATGAACATAGTGTTTATCCTCAGGGAAACCATAAATGGTGAAAACCCCGCAACTTCCTCAAATATAGAATCAGCACCAAAATTAGAACCCAAAACAGTAAGGTGATCTCCCGACAACAGTAACCTTCTTTCTATCTAGCCCGAGTATCTTCTCCTTCCTCAACTATGCGCTACACTTGAGTGTGTATGAGATGTGTAATAAATAGAGAGGTCTATTAGGGATAATATCATATAAAAACCCAGATTGAGCATAGATCAAATCCAACTATTCATCCCTGAAGATAGCTTGTTCCTCATTATACACTCTGGATGTCGAAACATCTTTCACGATATAAGACAATAACTATTTCACAAACCATTCCAATAAAAACTTGGGTGGAATGTTGGCCTTAATCAACCTCTTTCATCGACACCAGTCATGAATATGGTTATAGATATGCGTGCATTTATCCTACCAAAATGTTGACAAGATCTCTTTGTTGGCATCATAACATACCACTAGTTGAAGTGGTTAAGAAAGGTCATGGCTAAGTCATTAAAATTCAGATCTCTAAGTCTTTATATACCATTTCATGGAAAAACCCATGAGGGTATGTTGAAATAGTCGTAAATGAATGGAGTCATGGTTCAATGCATTCGAAGAGCACTATATGTGAAAGTAGTAACATGCTTTCCAGTGTCCTCTCCATTCTTACCTTCAAACTTCGAAATGTCTAAAGGAAGTTTGGCAGGAACAACCGACCACATTGAATCATGAGATATCGGATCGTTCCTCAACTTCAAAATGTTAGGTAGGTTTAAAGTAGCCAGAAATGGGATCCTAGGCTATTCCATCGGGTTCCATGCCCCTTGAAGAGGTTAGTTCATATAGGGATGATTCTGATAAAGGTTGCATCCTTGACCAGTCGAAAAATAATCACCTCGCATATGGCCCATATAAGGATGCATGGGGATCTGATAATTAGGTATTCCTTGAGGAGGCACCATATAAACATAGTTATAAAATTGATAGGGCAGTTTCCCCTGAGACACATGAGGAGGCACGTAACCTCTGGATACAACTATACCAGCTTATGAGTGGACAATGTAGTTATATGGAGCACTACTTTTTAATGGACCATGAGGGATATAAGGAGGGTTCGAAATGAGAAAGGAATGTGAAGGAATGGTCATGGTGGATGATGGGACATAGGATGGAACACATCAATATCACCCACAAGAGAGTTAACCCTAGTGTCAATACCATATGAAGGGAGTGAAAATACACCCCACAAATGGAGTAGAGGATGAAATATGTCCACTCCCAAACCTATCAGAAAGATAAGGGGTTATGTTCCCCCAAATCCAACACCAAGGTCGGCACTGAGACCCGTGGTAGATGATGGGATAGAAGTAGTGAAATTCAGCATGTTGAATGTAAATGGACCTATGCTAGACGAAGTAGACTGCGTCTCAACACCCAACCTCTTTTTATGGTAAACTTTAAAATATAATAGAGCATGGGGTCATGTAGTATGGGAAGTAATAGCCGCCGAAGGGTTGGCCTAAACCATAGTTATGAGTACCCATATGGCTCCTCCCCCTATTATAGATAATGGAGACGGAGGGAACTCCAGGTTATCACATGTAGTACTCATGGTGAGAATTGTATGTGAATCAAAGTGTACCAAATATTTCCTAGAAGGTCTGGTCCTCCTCCTCCACCTCCGAGAAGGGTTCCAAGGAGATAATCATGCTAATCGTTGAAATCAACAAGGTGTTGAAAATTGATAAAAAATGACTCAAAATAGAAAAGACTCAACTAATTACGATCCCCGGTGCACAAAGAGCACACCCCTAAGAAAACTAAGTCAGATACGGACAGGTAGAGAGGAAGGATAGGTGATCTCCCAAATGTAGCAGGTATGTCTCATATAGCAGAGACTTGAGAATCCCATACATTACAAATGGAAGTAACCAATTATAGTGGTCCTCAGCTGCAATGCATATAGAGACTATGCCTTCCTACCCCTACTCGTAGAATAACCTCTACAAATACACCCTGTGATACCTAAGTAAGGCAATTAAGGTCAGCATAATATAACCAATGCTCAGGAAGACAGTCGTAGGTGAGATCTATTGTATGGGTAGGGTAAACAATTGTGAAGCTCAAAAGCACCAAAGGTACCTCAAAATTCCCTAGATACGAATAATATATAGGAAATATCTCCGGTGCTCAACATAAAGTTGCAAGGGTCTATCCCCACTACAAACATGTGTGTTTCCTTGTGCTTAACTCCTGTGTAAAAGGAGCCTCCTGAGAACACTAATTATACCAAGGATTTCACTTTTCTCCTGGAAATTCACCTAGTTGTTTTGTTTCAAAGTCTTGGAAATATTTACTCATGACACCCTATTCCAAGACCCTACAATCCTAATCTTTTTAGTACACCTCTATCAAATAAATATGTGTAATCAATTTTAATTTAAGTGTTAATTTTAGTGGTTGTGATTACTCAAGGGTAAAGAACATGAAACTAGTGGTGTTATGACTCAACAATGAAATAAATATTCACTCCTAAAGAAAATGGAAAGTGTAGCTTGTTTTTAATCATGAAAAAGGGCCATGCCACTACATGTAATGCAAAATTTCATTTCAAATGCCCATGCAATCATTCCTACATGAAATCTTGATCAATAATTCCATCTAGGAAAACCTAATGCAAGTACCAAATCAATGCATATGTGTAATGCAATAAATATTCAAAGAAAAAATATTTTTTTATTTTCACTATAGATGCAGTGAAAATGCAATAAGGAAACCCTAGAAATCCTCATCACTCGCAGTAGGAAAAAAACAATCCAAGCAAGAAACTGAGACCAAGAAGTCCAATGCACTAATAATAAAACAAAAATGAGATAAATGAAAACAATAAATTTCGAATAAAATCAATAAAAAATATGTCTTCGGTCACAACAAAAGCAGTGAACATGTAGCACTAGAACCCAAGAATACTTAGCAATCTCCACTACTCACCCAAAACCTCCACACATCAATATCTCAAGCAAAATGAGAAATGTACGTGACTTTTTCAATGAACAATAGAGTATGTATGCGACTGTATGTACTGCAGCCCGCACATATACGTGACTATAAGTTCTATGACCTGCGTGTACAAGGGAAGAGGTGGTAAAAAATAAGCTAAGACCCAAATTACTTCAATGAAAAGCAAGTGACTCAATCAACATCTGAATGTGACATAGAAACACAAAGAAGCATAGATCAAATCAAGCCAATTATGCATCCAAAACCCAACAGAAAGGGAAATCCTGAGTGAAGTCACCAATTCTGTTATGGATAAGATCTCCTATGGCTTGGGGTGGACCACGATAGATAGGATGACACTAGAAATAAACCCATTTCCAAGCATACTAAATATATAAACAAAACTAACACTAGGGGACAAGATATGTACCTTATTCTAAACGTTAGAAGTAGATTCTTGTTGAGCTTTCAATCAAACTTGTACCTACAAATTTCCATCAACAACAATAAGATATGCAAGCATGATATATGTAAAGAATTAAAATCTAATATAGCATGTTACATTCCCATACATAAACAAAGTAATTACATCCATGTATAAAAATATTCAAAATTACACATGAAATGGACGAAAAATGGATATTTTTTATTAATATGAATAGATATACAAATGACAACCTCTTTTGGCACCTCATCGAAATCAAGAAACTGAGTCCCTCCACCTGGGCTTCCACCACTTCAATCCTCCATAGAAAGGAAAGATCACAAAGATAAAGGAACGCTTGAGAAATATCACTAATGGATGCTTCAAGGACAAAAGGATGCAGACTCAAATATATAAGAATGGGGCACAATTTGACTATAGTATCTTTCCTCTCCAAAGTTATACTCATCTAATGCTTCATAGTAGCTCAATAAATAGCCCCTCAATGGGAAGTGAAGGATCGAAATTGACCGTTTCATGACATATGGAAGGCCAAGGATCAAGTCATTCGTTACTTTATGGGGAAAACTCCAATTTGTTTTTGAGCATAAATCCTGATGTATGTGGGTGGTCGTTGTGTAATCTGCGTATACGCTAGTTGTAGACTTGTAGCCCACGTAAACATATAAAAATTCCCCTTTTAAAGATTCCACTAGAGCATCAGGTTCATAGTGAGAAAAAGTGGTAAAAAGAGTCTACATAGGGACATGGATAGGCCATGAAAACATGATGTATCAAGTGTGGAAAATCATGCTATCACAATGGGACCTAATGGAACTTCGAACTGACATAAAATTTGTTAGTTGCAAGGGGGTCTACAAGCTGAAGAAAGGTGTTAATGACAAGGTTGAAAAACACAAAGCAATTTACTTGTAGCAAAAGGGTACTCTCAGAAGGAAGGTATTGATTTCCATAGATTTTTTCACCAGTCGTTAAGCTTGTTTATATCCGGTTAGTGTTAGCATTGGTTTCTTTGCTTGATCTTGAGTTGGAGTAGGTAGATGCTAAAACTGCACTTTTACATGGATATTTGGATGAGGAAATTTATATGGAATAGGTAGAATGGTTTGTTCAAAATCAAAAGGGCAGACTAGTTTACAAGCTCAAAAATTCATTGTATGGCATGAAGTCGTCTCCTAGGTAGTGGTACAAGAAGTTTGATTCCTTCATGGTGATCCAAAATTTTACCAGAAGTTAGTATGATCATTGTGTTTACTTTAAAAGGTTGGAAAATGACATGTTCATTATCATGGTGTTATATGTTGATGATATGCTCAATGCAAGGAAGAACATGGTTGAGATTAACAAGTTGAAGGCTCAGTTGGCTAGGGCATTCGATATGCAGGATCTGGAAGCATCAAAACTAATCTTAACCATAGAGATACACGGAGACAGAAAAAATGGTAAACTGTGGTTATCACAAGAGATGTATGTAGAGAAAATACTTCAATGATTTAGTATGGATAAAGTGAAATTAGTTAACATCCCTTTGTCTTCTCATTATAAGCTTTCTTTGGGTTTGTGTCCTAGTAATGATGAATAAAAGCCGTAAATGTCTTGTGTATAATATGCTAATACAATAGGAAGTTTGATGTATTTGATGGTTTGTACAAGACCAGACATTTCACATGTAGTTGGTGTTGTGAGTAGATACATGGAAAATCCAGGAAAAGAGCATTAGGCAGCAGTGAAATGGGTCCTTAGGTACCTCATAGGTACATGAAATTATTGCATTAATCACCTTTAATGGTTCAAGTGATGAAGTTTGCGGTTATGATTATTCAAATTTTGCAGGTGACTTGGACAAGAGGAGATCCACTTCAGATTATGTATTTACTCTTGCGGGTGGTCCTATGAGATGGATGTCAAAGATACAAGAGGTTGTTGCTTTATCTAGTACAAAGGCATAATATGTATCTGCCTCACATGCTTGCAAAGAGGCAATCTGTTTGGTGAATTTGGAAGGATACAAAATAAAATAAAAGTTTTTTGTGACAATCAAAGTGTTATTCATTTGAATAAAAATACATCTTATCACACTAAAACAAAACACATTTATGTGAAGTGTCATTTTGTAAAGCATGTTATTGATGAAGGTGGAGTACTTCTTGAAAATGTCCACACTCAAAAGAGTTGTGCACACATGTTCATGAAACCAGTCACATTAAAGAAGTTGCGGTGGTGCATAGTTTCTCTTAGCTTGTAAAAAAGGTGATAAAAGAGAAATAACAAGGTATCAAGTAAATTGTATAATGATGACAACCAATTTCTCAAAAAGATAGGAGTTGATATTTTTGAAGTTTAGCAATAGCTAATGTTTTTCATGATTTATGGATTTAGCATTATCTAGTTTTTTGTATTTTGATTTTTTGTTGTTTTAAGGCAACAAAAATTAGAATGAACAATTGTATATGGCTATTTCTAAGTGCATAGAGGCAATAGATGATATTGAAGAGTTAATGTGAATGGAGAAAAGAAGAATAGCTATATATGTTGTTGTAAGAAATATTGTAATCTCCATCTTTGAATAACGAGGATGTTTTCCTCTCTAGACTTTAAATCTATGCACTAATTATTATGTGTTTGTCATTATTCTGGGTTTGTTTTGTCTAATCTCTGTATTGTTTAAGATTTAAGTTAAAAAAATTTAGTTAAAAAAATAATAATAAATTGTTTATAAAAAGATTTTAAAAGCATATTTTTTAATCAATATTCAGATCTAATTTTATTATGTTTGGATATTTATATTTATTTTGAATACAAACTTTCATTATTTAATTGTTGCTAACATATCTATTAAGATGACTGAAACTTTCATATCTATTAAGGTGACATAAACTTACGGATGAATGCATCCGGTGTTGATGTTGTAAATATAGATCCTTTCGATAAACTATGGCCACTTTCTAGGCTATGCTGGCAAATTCTTGAAAATTTAAAAATGACAAGGCTACTTAAAAACGAATTTTTATTTTCATTGAAGTAATTTGTTACGAGTTGTTTGGGTTTGGGTTTATTATGTAGTTTTGATTGAAAATTATTAACTTAGAGAAAAGTAATGATTACTACAGCAAACTCATTGCTCATAATGGAATAAAAAATGTTAAATCCTATAAGCTTAAAATTTTAACTTTCATTACAGCAAACTCATTGCTAATAATTGGATAAAAATATTTTAAATCCTATAAACCTGAATTTTTAATTTTCATTTCAACTAACAACTACTTTTAAAAGCAGAAACGGTAGCAACGTCCCAAGTTTTGGAGTTGGAGCTCTTCCTTCCTTCGATCTTTTGTTATTTTCAATCCCCACATAAAATCCCTTTTTTCAAATCAGCCGTTATCAATCCATCAGTTATTATGAGCTCAGATTGACCTTACATTTCAAACAAATATGAATATTTGATAGATTGAGAAAACAAAAAATCTATTGCTTAACATTAAAAATAAAAATTTATCTATTATCGTTTTAATTGGTATTATTAATATTTTTATTGTTTTTCAATGGGTATTGGGTACATTATTTTTATTAACATTAACTTAGTATACATTCATTTTAAATCTAGATTTATCAAGCAGAATGATCGAATTTCTTAACTTATAATTTTTTTAATCTTAAACTCAAAAAATTTAATAAATCTTTTACTTGAAAAATCAAGTTTTTAGTTTTATTTTTTTATTAATAATATAATATAATGTTAATTACCTTTATTTTTGATAGTGTAAAATTACCTCTAAAACTCTTACTGGTCCTCCAATATTGTAAATCATGTGAAAAGTCAGAGTCACATATTGCTGAAGTGTTTTGATAAACAACTCACGCATTAAGAAAAACTGCATAGCTCTACACCTACGTGGAAAGTTCTGGCATAATCTGAAAGCTTGAGATCGAAAGCCGATTTTGTTTCTGAGATTTTTTTTACTTCTATATTACAGCTTTTTGTTATCTTGAAATTAAGAGGCATGCTAACCCTAGAAATGGATACAGCTATTCCCTTTGGATGGTTTGTGAGATGTTCCTTAACTATATAGTTTATGTTAATTTATTGTTATTTGACATACATAATTATTAATAATTAGTATATTATTAATTATAATTTTTGTCAGGTTTAGAAGAAAGGAATGTTGCAAATTTATAGTAGAAAGCATAGTAATATGGAACTTAAAAAAACTTTTTTGTATTTTATGTATGATTTTTTTTTTTTCAAATTTTTCTTTTACATTACAGTATTAATGAGTTTTTTGAAAAATGCCAATAAAAATTAAAACTAGCATATTCACATAGCTTATGGTTTGATCACCTCGATAGATTGGATCACCTGGATAGAGATCACATGGTTGAGAGATACAAATGGAAAGGAAAGCATTATGGAATTTTTTTGTATTCATTATATTCTTTTAGTTAAACAGATTCAACTCTAAGTTATCAATGCTAACTACATTTATCACCAACATTCTTTATGTTTTCCATTTATCAACTACAAGTTTTATTTTTATTTTATCTCCATAGTAGACTTGTCTCATCCTCTTTGGCATATGAAAAAACATAGGTCATAGTCCACCCCAAATTTCAAATAAAAATGTCTATCCACATAATAAATAAATAAATATAAAAAATAACTAAAATTTTAATTGTACTTTATTCATTTTAAACTTTAAATTTATAGGAGTCACTAATTAAAAAAAATGAGAACAATAGTCTAAACAAAGACTATCAACTATATAAACAAAGTTTAATGAAACAATAACTAAACTGTTATAAACTTAAACAAAAAAAATTGAAATAAACATAATACAAGTTATAAATGTTTTTCTAACCATTTATTTTGAATTTTAAGTTTAAATAAAAAACAGCTCATAATATATAAAGAAAAATTAAGTGAAAGTAAAACACTTAAACATTATAAAAAGTTGAAAAGGAAAATCCCAAACATCATAAATACATTTGTTTTAAAAACAACCCAACAAACTTAGATTATTAACTAGAATTATACTAGAATTTCTTAATTAAACTCATTGACTATGACCTTAATTAAAAAATTATATTATGAATGGTGAACATACTTTTGGTTGGTTGGATCTCTTTTTTAAAACAAAAGTGTGATCCATTCTATGATCAGGGTCATGTACAGACAGCTCCAACTTTGACTCATTCATCATAGTTGCTTTTTGTTCATCTACAAAGTGTGCTATCATAAAATTCTCCACACAGGCTTTGGGAAGCAAAAGCCCACACCGTTTTGGATTGGCATCGCTCTTTGTTAATTCCTTTTCAAATAGTAAATTCAATTCTGAACATCGTTCATGTATGTGCATCAATGTACGTGAAGCTTCAACCATATCACGTAACTCCTCCATAATGCGAAGATATTTTTTATCAAAATATTTTATAATTTCCAAAGAATGTAAATGTAAATTATCTATGTCTGTATAAATATAAATATAATAAAAATTAAAATTAAAATAGGCGGACAAATTATATCAATAAATAAAAGAGAGTCTATTTATACTATGTTTTACATTTTTTTTAGTCTTAATATGATAAAAATTTGTTCAAAAAATTGTTTAAATAGTATTCTTAATGGATAAATAGATTAAGCACCCTCAACAACTTTTGTAGCACTTACATTATGCTATTTCCACAAGTGAAATTAATGATTCTAACAATTTTTCAAGATTTCCAATCATATTCAGAACCAAACAATATATAATAATAATAATAATAATAATAATAATAATAATAATAATAATCCATTTTTAAGGTCACCCCAAGGGAGACACCAATTTGGTGTATGAGATCTCTTTGTTTGTGGGACAAGGGACCCCTTGTGCCATATGATTTAAATGCTAAAGTTTAGAAAGGTGTACAAACACTACCTCCTTTGGATTTAAACATGTAACGTCTCAAGAAGAAACATATACTACCTACATATAAAATAAAATTATAAAATTATAAACTAACAAATTAATATATTAAATAAAACACTTAAACTTTTGAATAAAAGTATTATTTTTTAACAAACAACAAAAAAAAAACCATTAAATCATTTAGTTTTTTTAAATTTTGGTGAATAACCAAAAACTATTTTTAAGATAAAAAACATTTAAGCCCAAACTCTTCATAGTCTACAACCTAACTGAAAAACAAAATAATTAATCATACAAGATTATAATGAATAATTCCCAAATTTATTATTTTTTAAACACATTTTAAATATTAGACTTGTTTATTCTCTATAATTGTAGCAATTGTAGCAATAATGGAACACCCATAGTTATGTTCCATATCATACTCGAGCTATGTGATCATTTCAATGTCTTCATGGCGAATACCCATAGTTATGTTCCATATCATACTCGAGCTATGTGATCATTTCAATGTCTTCATGGCGAATACCCATAGTTATGTTCCATATCATACTCGGCCTATGAGATTATTTCAATGTCTTCACGGAGAATAAATAATTTGGAATTAATATGCAGCATTAGAAAGTTATAATTATTGTACATATTATTTAGTAGACTATTAATTAAAATATTTTAATTTTACAAATAGTGTTTAAATCATATAGATAGCCTCGGATGCGGGTGACATGTGAGACCTTCACATGGGTTATTTGTTGCTTGGAACATGTGGTTACAGTGTAGGAAACAAGGCTTTTGGTGGTATGGTTGAATTAAATGCAGAGGGTGGTGAACTGCTTGCCAAACCCACAAGCAGTTGGAATGTCCTGTCGAGTCTAGGTCATAACGCAAATGAATTAAGTCCCACGCGTGTTAACGCAAAGCTCCATGAAGCCGACATTTCAAACCATGACGCTTGCTAACCTCTATTATTTGGGTGTTCTTGTCTTCCTGCTTCTGCTCTGTGTTCATTCCTCTGTGCACCTACCAACAGAGTTGAAGGAGAAAATGCTCAGGAAACGTGGCACTTCGCCTAGAGGCAGTACATGCCATGGAGGAGGTCATCGTAAGGAAAACCTTGAAGATATGTATGGTTTTATAACATAGGGTTCCATTCGTGTTAGATGTATGATAGATGAGCGGGAATCCAAGGTGGTCTCTCAGCATTTATCCTCCGGAAGAAGCAGAGGTAGAATAAATCACTATTGGCTGAAGAAAAACATGATGGGGTTGTTGATGGAGGACATGACTTCCAAATGGAATGGTTCAAGGTATTTGGCGCAGATCATGGGCACCTGCCTTAATCAAACTTGTGCGCAACTCAAAACCTTGGAAGCAAATTTTAACTAGTGACACTATTTGGTGTTTCCTAGCACATGCAATGAGGAAGGTGATGGAGACAAGGATGAGCATGGAAAGGGAGGTGAGACCTCTACTACTACAAGAAATTCCACTGGTCTATTGTAGGAGCATAGGGAGAATACAAGAATCACTACGCATGTAAAATGTGGTCACAAGGCTCCAACTGATGTCATTTTTGCTCAATCGATACAGGAGATGCAACCTACAGACCGACGAAATCAAGTGGATGATTATGGACCCTGCCCGATCATGGAGGAGACGTCAGACTTCTTTGTGGGAGATGCGACACCCTAGACACTCCATTATCATCCCTGGTTCCCTCTGCAACTCACATTTTTTCTGGTTCTCCTTGTTTTTAAAATGTGTAATTTTCATGTATATCTAAAGTTGTTTTATAGTTTGTAATATGCCACGCAAAGTGTATAGGTCTGAAAAGAGGAGACTCTCTATTTTTTCTAGAAAACTCCAACTCTAGTTTTTTTTACATAATGGAAGGGTGGCCTCTTAGATTAAGGTCCCCGTAGCAAGTTTTTGATGCTCTGTAAAATTCCTTTCTGTTATTATGAAATGAATCTCTACTGCTGCTTACAAAAAAAACTCATAGAGATAGTGTTTAATAATGGATGAATATTTTAAAGAGATATCATAATTTATATTATTTAATAATGAATAAATGTTTTAAAGAGTTATCATAATTTATTAAATAAAAAAAAATATAAATCAAGATACTAAATAGAATATTGGTAAAGTTTTACTTTGAAGGAATATTGCTATTGTCTTAAGGTGCGGTGAATGAATTTGTTTAGGTAAAAGTAAATTTAGAAAGGGGATGCAACTTTTTAATGGGATTATCTTAAATTTAAATGGAAGGTAGGGATTTGGTTTTGTGTAAGGGCTTGGTATTTCCTCAAACATGAAGTATGAGTATTGATATTTTGCAAGGACTTGTGCTATTTATACTATTTATTTATAGTGTTATTTTATGTAGAAGTGAGGTAGTTTATTGAAAGGATTTATTGAGAAGAAACTAGTTCTTTACAAAACAAACTTGAGAAACAAAAACAAATACTCTAGTTGATCCAATGAAAATAATAGAACATGAGAAGCTCGAGGAAGATTAGAACAACTTTCTTATTTATATGAATGAGTCTAGTGGCCTTTTTGTAGGTTTGCTTAGTCTCAAAGCAAAAACCCTAATATATGGATGCACATCACTCAAGGATAAAAAAATGATATAATATGCATAATCCCAAGGTCCACACTAGAAAGAGATACCATACTAACTAACTCACGCCACAAAAATTAAATAATGCATATTCCTCTAGAAGGTCATGCCCTCAAGTGGGAAACGCTCTTCAAAATCTCAATTCGATTGTTGTGATGGCTAAGTTAGCTAGCAAATTGGATTCACCATGCAGGAGCACTCCTCAAACCCTAGACTTGTTAGTTGGTTTTTTAGATGGATTCTCCTTAAGTGTTAATGGCCATGTTCCTCATTCATTCTTTCCATCTGAGCTAAAAAATTCCCATACATTCCTCTATACATCAAAATACATAAATAAAATGCAACATGCCTTGAATATAGAATAGTCTAGTTTAGGTTGGAATGATATGTGTGTGTGTGTGTGTGTGTGTGTGTGTGTGTGTGTGTGTGCACATTGTGGTTTGCAAATGCCAATATTAATCAAACAAAAGAAAGTGGCTCTACTTGTAACATCTCTTTCCGATTTGGGGTTTGCGTATGCTATTTTTGTTGCAATAATGCTAGACATTAGGGTCATGATTTCAAACATGTTGTGGTACACTTTACCCTGAAAGTTATACCAACAAGAAGATAATCAAACATAAACAATTTCCATAAACTCATTGTTGTAGAGAAAAATAACTAAGTAGGAGAATAAGTAAGGGAAATGCAACAAAATTGACTCGTGTATTATCAAAAGCAGAGATGGAAGAAAAGTTTACAAACCTCTTTAGGTTGGGATACCCTTCACTTGAGATGGATTTGATATAATAAGTCTCAAAAAAACAATTCATAGACTCCTATCTCTTTAAATAAGGTTCCAAGATCCAAAACCCTAACTACCTAAAATAGTCAAATATTTAATAAGTACCAACTTCCTAATGGACGTTAATTAATAGAGAGACTCTTTTTACATTAATTGTTGACTGCTAACTACTATTCCTTATTGAAAATAAATAGATGTATTAAGTTGACTAGTTATTACTACTGCTCCAAATTTGATATCTGGCTCACATTTAGTGATCCATCGGGGAGAGATTGTTGTTTGATCTTGTCACATCTCCATTTTAGTCTCTCTTTGACATAGAATGAGATTTTTTCAGTTGTTAATAACGAGGTTTTCTTGTTTGGTCCCACCAACAATTTCCTTGATAGATATTGCTATAATTTTACAGCATGATATGGACTTTCAATAGACCTTGGGATCTCTAGGTTTCCCACCATGCTAATAAGTGTGGGGGTTTTGTAAAGAAAACTTGAATTTGAGGAGAATATGATGTCAACAGGTAGAAAATAAAGGTGAAGTTAACATTCAAAGTAGTTAGAAATTTGAAATGAAAACAATGGGTGGACTGGTAGCGAAGGAGGTTTGTATATATTGAACATCAATTGGATAATTGACCCTATCAACTCCCTTTATTTGTCTGCAAGAGAAATCTAATAAAATTATACCCCATGGATATGTTTTTTTGGCTGAAAAAGTTTCAATTGTTCCAACATTAGAAGATTCATTTGTTGAACTTTTTTTCTTCTTACTAAAGAATTTTGTTGAAGATATGGATGAGGTAATATTTGAATCTGTGTGAGAATTTCTTCCACTAGTATCATTTTGAACATGTTTCTATGAATCAATATTTGGGGAATCTATGGGTATCTTCCTACCATAAAGTAATCCACTTTTACTCTCACTTGGAGTACATGACTCTTGCTTAGAATTTTCATCATTCTCATTTTTTTACCACAAACTTCTTTTGGTTTTGGAGACTTAGGTGGACAGTCATGATATTCTTCAGTTGGTTAAAGAGAGAGGCACATTTATTTCTTCTTGGAGTAATTTTTTCAAGTGACGGGGAATCTGAAGATGACCGAAATGAAATATATTTAGTAACACTTGGAGCAACAACAACCTTTAATTGATTGTATAAAGCAAGTATCGTTTGTTACAATTTACTAAGATTCTTGGCAACAAATGAAATATCTCTTTCTTGCATACAAAATTCATTTGCCAAAAGTTAGGAACTGTCATGTCCCCATGCCTCCGACCGGCAAAGAGGACGCAACTACAAGCTTCCAACACCCGGGCTAAGAGCCCCATGAACATATGCATACCCAAAATTGCTGAAACAGAATGCTGAAAGAAAATGCATTGCAGTATAACATCCATAAATGCAATTGTTTATCATACACATCTATAATTATTTATCTTGCACAGCGGAATCAACATGCATTCACACAAGCATTCATTTAACATGTTCATCATTTCATTAACATAAAATATAGTTGCAGAAGTAAATGGACAAGATCACTTATCTTATGATGAACTCATTCCACAACCAGCTACGTCGCTGCAACGTTCCACCCAACCATAGGCCAGCGTGCTCCTTAATCTCCCAGCAATGCTGCCACCCCCGAGCTGGGCATGATTTTCCAAGGAATAAGGGAACACATAGGCTTATACATAGCCATGGATACACAAAACAAAGCCAAGCCAACACAGTTGGGTTTATCAAGCCATCAAGGAGTTGGGAAAGGCTAAATGCTAAGCTGGTGAGCTCATTGCAAGGCCAAGAACACCTACACCAGAACTAGCCTGACCTCTAAGACACCCAAACACACCCAACACAAGGAATCAGTCCCTTCTCTGCTACACAGTCCCTCAGGCCCTGCATTCCCTTTCAATTATATTCAGGGGTGATGGAGAAGAAGGCCATCCCTCTAGCTCTATCTGTGTGGTTTCCAGCCACCAGGTTTATCAAGAAAATCTAAACCAACATATTTGCTCCTCTCACAGTCCGAATACCAACCATTGCACTCAGGCAATTAATTTAGCTGTCATAGCTTAAACAGGGGAAATGAATTCAAACAGTCTGCAGCAGCCTCAAGGAATAAAAACAACCACGGCCCACAACATGGGAAAACAACAGTCCGTTCCTGAACAACTAAGCCATCGGATAAGAATTACACAGGCCGCACACATTTCTTGAGTGTGAAAAGGTCTCTTATAGAAAATCGTGGGTGACTGTGACCAACAGCTCCCAGCTTGCTGCGTGAGTGACAGCAACATAGAGCCACCAATAAACCCGTGAGGAAAGGATCCGCCCACACCAACCACAAATCCGTAGAGGAAAAATACGTTGATAAAAACCAGGAAAATCCTGTGCGTAGAAAACATTCCGACCCTGTGAGGAATGAACAGACAATGGAGGTCCAGTGTGAGGAAAAACAACTCCATTTTTGTCCATGGATGAACAAACAACAGGAAGGAAGCGAAAATTGGAAGTGCATGAGCCTTCAGCATAGTCGTGGAGAGAAGAAGATCTGCATGATAGGATGAACAACAAAATCATGGGTAGAGTGTGCGTGTGGGTGAGGACTGACAGTCCTGCCACCCCACTTCCAAGACCATAACTACCTCAACCACCAGTAGCCTTTCTTAATGAAAGTGGTTGGAATAAAACAAAGGAAGAAGACATATGGGTTTTTCTCTCATTGGCCAAGGTTGACAATTTTCCCCACATCCTTATCCTTGGGAAAATCATGCCCCTTTCTCATTTTAGTTGCCGCGATCGTAGCTGGTCAGGTTCATTTTTAATTATAGATGCATATTTACATGATGACCATCATAATATATGCCGCATGCCCTGATATACCATCGATAACAATTCAAATCCAAAACATAACATAACCGATCAATGGTGGGGCCTTGGCCTTTGGCTCCACACCATGATAATTTACAATTTATACATCATTTACATCTAGTGTAACGTGGTCAAAACCGGGACATTACAAGAACACTAGAATATGTTTCTTTATCATGTAAAATAAATGTTGATATTAAACATTAGCAAAAAATTTAAAGAAATTCATAGGATAACATTTTGTAAGTCATATCTAGACTCCAAAGTCCAATTGTTTAAGAGTAAATTAGATGTGGTTTACTATATTTATATTTTAATGAACTTTCAGAAATTTTATTTAAGCTAATAGTATGTTCCTCCAAATTCCTATTGTTTGTGAGTAAATTGGATCTAGTTTACAATATTTGTATTTCAAGGAAATTTCACAGATTTTCTTTAAGCTAAATAGGATGAGTGATTCCACGATGATGAACCCACATTGAATCCCCAATAGCCTATTGAAAATTCAGTGCATCAAAAGTATATTTTTCCACATCACCCTCCCCATCCCCTGCAATTTGACAATGAAATTTGTGGGGCTCAAGGCCTATGTCTTGTCACCCAATCATGCACATATATTTTGAAAATAGAGGGATTCTGGTAAATGCCCATGAAAAAACAGGTTGTGCATATCAAGCCCTAGGAGGTCATACACAATAGGTAATTGTTGTGCTACAAACATACACCTACACAAATATAGTCTTCACCCAAGTTTAATGCAACATATGAGCTAGGTCAACACATACCTCGTGATAGAGGGATCCGTATTAACAAGGGAAATACACTCCGATTAACATCACCATCTAGGACCCAAGCCCTGGTTCATATCACTGAATCATGCACAACTATTTTTAAATTGTAGAGATTCTGATGAATTTATGTACAAAAGCAGTTGTGCCTACGCAGTTTTACGAGATCATACAAAATAAATAAGTGTGTCTTAAGAAGCATAACCCTGAGGGTAAAAGTGTAATCCAAAGTTTGATTAGGTTCATCATACACAATGGTGGAATGTTTTTTATAGACCATGGGCACTCCAATTGTATGTCTTTTATCCTAGTCAGGAAGACTTAGTCCCATCTTGCAATGGGTTTGAGCACTGACCCAAAATAAAGGGGTCCATGGGATCCACTAAGGGTCATGGATGATCAACTGCACCCAAGAAAGAAAAAAATGGTCAGTTGTGTATTATTTTGGTGAATGGTTTCAATTCATTATAACTCATTTCAATGAAAGAATTATGATTGTAATATAACTTTGGGTTAACCGATTAAATATTTGGATGTTGTAGAACACCTAAATATTTTATTGTGAACATGCAAGGTTAATACAATGAGGTAGATAGAGTTTCATACCTATGTTAGGTTGAGTTTCCGTATTAAGGGTTTCGAGAGAAAAATATTGTATACACTATGAATTTTCCATTGTTATTATTATGTTTTAAATTATGTAAGTATTATTTTTCCTATGTAGGTTATCAACCTCTTCATAAACATCACCACACAATCATAGCTAAATATGACTGAATAAAATATCCATAGTATGTGTAGCATCCCATCCAGCACACTCCCATCCTCCTAGCCATGGGGAAAGGAACCAGTAATGAGTAATAACCCAATAAATTTCTAATACATGAGACCATTTCACCGTATCAAGGAAATATGGACTTCCATGGAGGCCCAAAATGGTTCAAGTATATGCACTATGCAAATAATAGAATGAAACAAAATTGAAAAAGTATTTCATAACAAGGTTTGTGGAAAAAAAATAGAAATGCTACAAATTTAAACACATACACAATGTAATAAAAATATATTGTAAACTCATTGCAGGAAATCACATACAATTGCATATCATACTTTTAGTTTTCCAATTTTCATCTGCATGAATACACTCGGTATAAACTTACTAAGTAGGGATGATGTAAATAATGTAGGGTATCTTCATTCTATGTTGAATTTCTCAAGAGCGATTTCTCAAGTGGAATGGTATTGATAAGAAGAGTTTGGATTGAAACACTACACAAAATTAAGGAAAGCACTGCAAATGATAGTAATGGTTCTATTGTTCTTGAGGTGAGAAAATAAGTAAATAAGACCCCTATTATCCCTGTGGAGGAAACACTGTATTGGAATCAAATATTGGTACATATAAGAGTAAAGTACCTTCGATATCTGCACAATAAGATGCATGGTTGAAGGAATTTATGACTAGCCTTTAGATTTCCATTTATGTGATCATTGTGTTTATGGTACAAACAAAATCAGGTTAGATTTTTAGTTGGTGATACAAGAGTAGAACATATTTTTGAACAAATGCATAGTGATGTTCTTGGAACATTGTTCATTCCATCACTGGGTAATCTCTAAACTGTTGGGAGCAGGAAGTGAGAGCAAAGCACAAAGTGAAAATTTCAAAATCTCTTGTTTCGAGAACGTTTTTTATATAATATATATTTTAATGGTTTTATATCTAAAAACCATGTAGCATGTTGAATTATATATATAAAACATAGAATAAACCATGTATAACACCAATCATCTAGTAGTTATTCAAATGATCAACCATAGTAGATTTTATAGGAGCTTGAAATGAAAGGAGGTACCATAAGATTGCCATCAAATCATCAACCTACTATAGGAGCTTTTACACTAGCGTTCTGGGAGCAATCTTTGGGAGTGAGAGTGAATGGCGGGGTTTCTCCCATGAAACAAATATATGTATACTATGTTTCACTAATAAAATAATTTCATGGGAGATTCCATGTTTTTCGAGAAATGTCTTCTCCCATCCTTTATTGGAATCTCATGTAACACAACTTACTTTAAAAATTCTTAGGATATCTATGAATTAGTTAGAGTGGTTCTCCCATGCAGAAAATATATCTATACTATTTTTCACAAATAGAATAATTTCAGGGGAGCTTTCAGTTGTCCCATAAACAAGATCTCCCATCCTTTTGTGGGAACTCATGTATCACAAATCACTTTAATCATGCTTAGTATTTCTATGAATTAGCTAAATATGTTTTCTTAAGCATAATGACTACACAAGTTCTTTAAAGAGATGGAACTGATCTTCAACAAGGTCAATGCTATGGGTATAAGAAGAAAAACCAATAACATGATACCAGAGCCAAGTATAGACAAACCCACCCACAAAACAACACCCAAAATCTAAAATCTCTTGATAAGTAATTTTACTTTAAATACTATAGATGAGTGTCCAAAATTTTTAGGTTCTCAACATTCATTGCAGATGAATTCTAAAGAACCTAGAGAGAACCAAATAATCACAATAGGGATAACAAAAGTTAAAAGATTAACCAATGTAGGATGGAATGATCACATCTAGCCAATAATTAAACTATCCCTTATAGAAAATATACGTAACACTTTTGGCTCTAATTTGCAATGACGTAATCATCTGGCCCTTTGAAAATCATCACTAAGGAATTTGAGAGGATAACAAATGAAACAGGTATGAATATGTGAAGATTTATCTTTTCATTGTATCACTATGAAAAATCACTATTCTTGGAGTGCCTTTGTACCATGTCGTGAAATCTTATATATGCAAAATTCCATAATATTTTCAATAAGTGAAAACCAATTACTCTCAATTATTTATATAAGTATATCCTTTAAGGTTCTAAGTTTTTACTTAGACTAGTTCGCCATTGTCAATGAACTATGGACAGTCTTGAGTCTGAGACAACACAACACCACATTATTTTTCTGTAGGAATTGATTGGAAATATGAAATCAACAAAAGTATTGTGAATTTTTTATTTAAGTATATTTATTCTAGAAATATGTTCATCTTTATCTATTGGTCACAATGTCAATACCATAATATTGTATTGCCATCTTTAGATCGTAACAACTATTGCAGGTCTCCAAACTACCTTTTCTGAAATAAGGTTGCAAAAGAGGACATTTAACTCGAATATCAATACATGCTATCGAAGCATGTAGAATTTATGTGGTATTTATAGCTAGTTAGCTTGTCTTGCAATGGGATAACATTGAGTTTACATGGTCTTTAGAGTTAATTAGCTTGACTTTATGTAGGATAACATTAATAAATGATCCAAGGTAATACTTTTCAGAACCTACTCTAACTTCACTGAAATCAGGTAACGTCATAGACTTACCTAATCTCACTCAGGTAAGGTTCTTATCTTACATGACTGAGATCTACTCAGATAGGGACTTTTACCTGTGTTAAAAAGGGTTGGTCCAACCATGATTAAATATGGAAAAAGGCTTGTACTTTTTCAATAAAAAAAGATAAAACTATCAAATAATAAGGTTATCACTTGACATTTATTACATAAAACTTAAAAGAAATATCATATAGATGCAAATGGAAAATAATTTCCACCTTATCTATAACTTTAACAGTGAAAAGTTGAAAGATAAATGACTCTAACTGCATGCTTAAGGGTGCCATGAAGCTTTCCAAATTATCATTGTACATTTGCATGTGAATTATTTGTAGAATCTATTATTAATATTTTTCATACACAAAATTAAGGATGTCATGGAGGTTTGAATATCAACATAGTACATTCTCATGTAGATTATTTGTAGGATCTAGTATTAATATTGTTCATAAACACATAGATAAGCATAGTATATAGAAGTTGTTTTAGATAGCAATTTACAAAGAGAATCCAATACCTGGGGTTTCAAATGAGAAAAAATAATGTAGAACAACCAAGTTATCCAACAATAAAACATCACCACTGTGCTAAGGGATGAAAATAGATTCCTCTTTTAAAATTATCATACAAGCAAGGATGACATCTTTTGGCAAGGTTGTTCCATCTCCAAATGTGACCTTTTTCTCACGATCATTTCAAGCATATTTTCAACTAGTAAAAGCATCCATCATGCTATTAAACCAAATCATACGACCCCTTGATGAATCAACTATTTTTGTTGGAATTGTACCCATAATTGTCTTAACACCGCCATATTCAAACCACTCCAACTGCATGCCTCCAAGCCTTGCTTCCTTGATCAACATGAAAACACATGCAAATAATATCTAGTTACGTCATGTATTTACCAAGATTATGTATAACTTGTTTGACATTGTTTTTGAAGTTGTCCCAGAGAGAGAGAGGTAGAACATACTATATCAATATACAAACCACGTCATTGTTTAAACAAATAGTATACAAACAAGAAAAAAAAAATTATACTGACATAACAATAATAATTACCTTTATGAAGAAGTGCCAATCATGCGTTTTGACCCACGCAAAATCACCTTTTTTTTAATGATATTCTTCATGTTCACACAAAATCCAGTGGGAAATTTAATTTTCCGCATTACTTCTTTGACAACATTGCTTTGCTGCTTCGTAAACATCCATGGAATTGATTTTCTATCAATTTGGTCTCCATTGCTATGAATTTGGATGACGTCTTTCATTGCAAGGTTGCCATGTTGAATGTCTTTGTAAGCTTTCACAATTTTATCTTTCTTCCTCCTTAACTCCAGCAGTCGCCATAATGTTTCAATCACATTATTTCCAATATGCATTGCATGAAACAAATGAGCAATTTGTAGGTGCTCATAGTAGGGAAAACTGTTGAATTGTATAGGATAAATTTTCATTCCTTGTGGAATCCCATTAATGCCTTCATGATCACAATGGACATCATGAATATTAGTTTATAAATAAATTATGTCATAGATCAAATATGGCCACTACAGTAAACATATCACAATAAAAATTAAAATACATAACAATTCATATACGATGATCCATACGTACCAGCTTGACGATTTCTATTGTATTGCATCTTCCAATGGTGAGGTGTCATTCTCCGTGGTTTTAATGCAGTCTCATGCTTCCCATTGAAAAGATATTTTTTATTTGTTCTATACCTGTGATTCTTGGAGAGGTAATTCCTATACTCATGAAACACCTCCTTTCATAATCTTTTTGAGCAACGAGGTTTTATCTTAGGACCACAAACTGGAGATGCAAATTTACCCTTTGTCTGATGACCTACAATATATAGATATGGAATATCTATGTCAATTATAATTATATATAAACTATATTAACTACTTCATATAATTAAATGCAGTTAAAGTGGAACTTAAAAATACAAACCACAAAATTGGGTTAACCCAAGGGCATCGTGTATTGTCCATACAACCATTGCATGAAATTGAAATTGCCTTTGTCATATCGGTCTAGATATGTCATGCATAGTGATGCCATTCCACAAATTCAGTAGCTCATCTATAAGTGGTTTGATATATACATTCATATCTTTGACTTGGAACTTACTTGATTGATTTGAAGTACATATAAAATATAAAATTATGAGAACCATTAAGATATATAAACCATGCACAGGAGTAAAATAAAAAATATACAAATGAAATTAGGAAACATAATACGAAAAATGAGATGCCACAACTACATTAGAAATAAAACAGTTGTAGACACAAAATACCTGGAATAATCATTGATAACATTATGTGCTCCCTCTTTATTGACAACCATGGAGGATTGTTATTGTTGATAACAAAAATAGGCCACACCGTGTAAATGGATTAACACCATCTGCTACCAAATGAATCCTAATATTACATGGTTCTTTTTTAAAGTGAGGCCACTTTTCCTCCATATCTCTAAAAGTAGAACCATCTACAGGAATTTGAATAACATCATCTTCACTTCTGTTCCTCGCATGGTAATCCATAAATTGTGCTATGTTATTGCACCTGAATAGCTGTTGCAAATGTGGAATGATGGGAATATAATGAAGAACCTTGTGAGGAACCCTTTTTGTTACTTGATCTGTTTGATATCTACTTATATGACATCCCAGAAATTCTGTTGCAAATTCATGTTGATTATAATATATAACATGGTCATCGGGGCATGCATGAATTTATTCATAATGCATTCCAATCTCTTTCATGATGGAAGATAAATCTCGATATGTGCAAGGTAAAATATTTGATGGTGGCAACAAAAATTCAGCTATCAAGCTATATCAAAAATAGATAAAAATATAGTTAATGTAATAAATAAATAATATTAACGAAACACACGTCATCCTTATGGTGATCAATAATGAGTTAACAATACAATTAGTAGAGGAATTTAGATAAAATTTATCACGATCGTATATATGTGATGGATTATTTTGCATACCTTAGCATCCATGTGACTCGATATGCTTGAAATACCATTCATAACCTTCAAGTTAATTATCAACAATACAACAGAGAGAAGATTTGTTCTGGAGCCTTCATAAAGGGGTTCATTTCCCTTATCAAGAAGAGGTATATCATGAACATCATCAAAGTAATCAATATTTTCATTATCATCATCATCGTCATCATCCATTCTAATATTAAATGAATTATGGATCAACGTAATTGTACCATCATCTTCAACTACGTTATCAGTATGATCATCTTGTTCAATGTGATCATTCACTTCTTCTCCATTAAAGATAGACGCTCCATGATCCTGATCCGGAACTTGTTCTAAAGGAACTTCCTCTGGACGATATGCCATAGGGTGTCTTTCCTTTATAAATACATGAAAACATCAATAGATATAATTTAATATAGGAAATATTAAAATAATCCATACATTTACCAAAGCAAAGAATATAAAAAACTTTATAATGCTAAGCCTACAAATGGACGATATTCATTCCCCCCCTCAACATGTCCATGTTACCGGCAATGTTTTATGGCTGTTGAGATCAATATTCTTCTCCTCTTAAATCCCCTGCATTGAGCACATGGACAATAACATTTTCCGTCACCCCTTCGTTTCGCTGCATCCCATAGTCTAGCAAGCAATTGTCGATTGTGTTCATTTGAATCAGAAATATTTCTATTTAATATTTTGTCACAAACTTCATGAATGAATACTATCGACAATCTTAAAAAATCAAGTTCCGCACATCACAATTTCCTCAAACGGAGGTTTGTGAAGAATAAAAAAATTCCTGAAAACTATCTGTCAAAGAAAAAAAATTTCCCGCAACCGCGCGTTGAAGAATAAAACAATTCCTCAAACCATCCATCGAGAAATAAATAATTTCCGCAAACCATCCGTCGCTTCTATAGAAAACATGTCGAAATGTTTAGAAATGTTTATATTTATAATTCGTTAGTCACCAAATATCCGACGATATGAACCTAGTTACCACTAGAAATATGGGTTTAAACTATTTGAAATATGTCTTTATATTATTTCAAAAAATAGCCCAAGGACATCAAAAATCAGACGACTCATCCTCCAAGTGTTGTCACAAATTCGACACACTATTTTCGGATATCCGATGAATCATCCTCCAAGTGTCATCGCAAATTCGACACACGTCCGTTGCATATCCGATGACATATTGTTGCAAAGTGCCGTCGAAAAACCTATGCTAAGGACATCAAAAATTTGTTGATGCTTAAAGAAATCGGAGGGTACAGTACTTTTCATCACTGTAAATAAAAAACATACTTTACGTCGAATGTCATTGGATTCTGGGTTTAAATTTTGTTGTGATTCGAGGTCAAACTCTTGCAAAATGACAATCCATTTTTTATATTCTCCCCCGAGCATTCATCTAGTCAAGACAATATGAAATGGATTGATGTGGGCTACGATGGTAGTATGGTGAAGCAAGATATAGTGTCACAAACACTAGACTACATGAACAGTTAGGAAGACTAACTTATCGACATGACTATATCAAATTTCAACACCAATGAGATTCTGGATAAGATAGTAGATAACGTGCTCTTGCAGCTCATCATCTGCTTGAACCACAAGCATACCAATAGTCTTTTGAGACGCGACCACATATAACAAAACATCATGGATATATTCAGGTGGAGTAAGAAAAGGGATTGATGCTAGGGATTTCTTAAGGGTGTTGAAGGACTCTTGGGCTTGCTCATCCCATACAAATAGAGTACCCATATCCAATAAGAGAATAAACCCCTTGGTCAAGTTGGCGTAATTAACGATGAATCGATGTAAGAAATTTCCAATCCCTTCATAACTTTTAAGATGTCGAATTATGCACAGAGGAGACAACTGTATTATTTTCTCAACCTTTAAAGGATCGACTCTAATCCCCTCCTTAGATGCAATGAATCTCAACAAATGAACAACTTTCACACAAAAGATGCACTTTTCAGAATTTAATCAAATTTTATAACGATGACATATTTCAAAGATCAAGTGCAAATGATTAGGGTGATCCACCCTCAGATGAGAGTGAGCATATAAATCATCCAAATGCACCTCTATAATACACTTTATCTTGTAGAAAGAAAAATTCATAGCCCGCTGAAAAATTTCTCCAATGTTTTTAAAGCCGAAAGGAATTTTTAGTTATGCAAAAGTACCCCAAGGACAAATAAACACAATATTATGTTGGTCCACAGGTTTAATTTGTATTTGATTGTACCTTGAAAATACATCCATAAACGTTAAAAATTTGTTCCCTACACACTCATCCAAAATCTGATGAATGAACGGTGTTAGGAAATTACCTTTCGAGCAAGCCCTATTCAGGTCTCTAAAATCTGTGCACACACGTATGGTTCCCTACTTCTTATCGAATGGAATGGGATTGGGTACCCATTTAGTTAACGGAATCATATAGATGAAATTAACTTTGAGCAATTTCTATATCTCATCCTTAATGGCAGGCTCTTTGCGAGGGTTCATTTTATGTAGGCGTTGTAGAATAGGTTTACAATTTTGATATGTTTTGATCTCATGATCAATAATGTGAGGGTTGATTCCTGACATATCTTCATACGACCAAGAAAATATATCACAAAATTATTTAAAGAGCTCAATGTATCTCTTGATTTCATCACGAGAGCCATATGCACCGATGTAAATGTTCTTGATTTTACCAGGAATTCAAGAGATGTTGATAGAAATTGTAGGGGATAAATTCTCTGTGTTCCCTTCGACATATATACTATAAGTACCTAATGGGATCATGGGATGATCAACACTCTTTATTAAGGTCATCCTAAATTCAACATGATCGACCTATTCGATCTTCAAGAGGAGATAATAACAATGATGCATCTCCTCCCAAGGTTAATCTAGACCAGTCATGGCCTCATGAATCGCTTTTCCTGAAGAAAAAATATCGTCGAGGAAATCATGTGAGCACGATGAAAAAACCACCCAAGAAGGAACTACAAGGAGATCCTACTCTTTCATCCACGAAGAGGAAGGACCAGGATCTACAATATTATCAAGTGTGTCTCGATACACAACTTTTGCTACAATCAATGACATTCTCATCCTAGTAGGTGTAGCATCTTCATACAAAGTGCTCGGAGAAGGAAGAGTCCATGGGTGATCCAAATAAATAGTATGAAATGGGACTAAACTCACAAGTGACAAATCACTACTAGAAGTAGAGATAATAGGTAGGATTGCTTCCGAAATATTAAAAATTTCCCATTAACGACAGATACATTCTGACACCAACATTCTAAGTTTCTAGATGATAATTATCAAGAGAAGGGATAGTCGATCTCGACGATGCAGAGGAACCAAAATGATCAAAAGACATATGCCCGATCATCACTATCTGATTCTCAAAAGGGAAGCACACCACTGGAAATATGGACTATACGATTTATTTCATAGTGTAAATCCAGTTTCGACCCACTAAAATATTGTAGTCAAGGGGAACATCAACCATCTCAACCTCGACCAAAATAGTCTTCTGTCCCAACTAGAACTGAAGAGAGGGAATAATTTCATGCGACTAAAATGAATGTCCATTAAATGTGGTCAGCATAGTCCTATATTTTGACAACACATGTGAGCGAAGGCCTTTCCAACAAACAAGAGACATCATGGAGGTCATAGCTCCTTCATCAATAAATGTACATTTAATTTTGTTGTTAAGACACTCGACATGCACTAGAAAATTCACATGGTAAGGAAATCAAAGATGACCCTCGTGATTTTCAATTCCAACTACTATGGAGTCATTAGGATCAACTACTTATAGAGAAGACAACAAGGCTCTCCTCGGTGAAGGACAAGTCTGAAGAAATTTCATGATGACATCGCACAAGGAATCTGTCCCAAATCCTAGGAAACAGAGCAATGTTAGGAAGCTCTGGATTTAGGATTGTGCCCCAAACGCTTGAGGAATCCCTTAGGTATATGAGCTATAGCTTCATGCTTTTCAATGCGCAATGGAATTTCTAGAGGTGCAAGCTCCTTCCCCATGTTGGGTTGTGATGAACCATAATATTTTGAGTGAGTCATAACATTGGTAGCTAGAATCATGTTCATGCAACCATGGCCACCTTAAGCTACCAGTGCATTTTGATGCCCACTAGAACTAGTTTCGGCGTCCATGGTCCTCAGCCATATTTTGATTATGAGGAAAAGGGTCAGTAAACACAGTTGGGCTCTGTGCGATGTACTTTGAGGAATGTTCAATATGAGGGCACATGTATGTGATACGGTTTCCCCTATAAATGTTGCAAGGGAACTTAACATTAGAATTCCCCCCCCCACACGATTATTCTCATTCTTGTCATCATTTTGATTCTTTGGGCCCATTCCCACCCTGTTGTTATTTCTTCCCTTTCTTTCGATTGTTTGGTTACCCTTTTTATTGGATGAATGCACTAAAATCACATACACTCATTGAGTGGGAGTGGACTAGGACGTATCATGTCCGGTCAGAGACTGATTGATAGACAAATTTTAAATTTGATGTGTAACCTAGTCTATGACCTTGATACTTGCAGATCCAATGATATCATCATCATGTTTCATAGGTTTAAACTTAGGATCAAAGTTAGACCGTGGCATGTTAGGGATAATATCATATAAAAAACCAAATTGAGTGTAGATGAAATCCAACTATTGATCCCAGAAGATAGCTTGTTCCTCATTATACACTCTGGATGTCGAAACATCTTTCATGATATAAGTAACTATTTTAGGAACAATTCCAATAAAAACTTGGGTGGAATGTTGGCCTTAATCAACCTTTCATCTACGCCACTCTTGAATATGGTTATAGATATGCGTGGATTTAACGTGGGGGATTCACCTTGTTGAGCAATATCTAATCATGTTCATTAAAAAATAAGGTCAATATATTGTAGGTATTGGGGGTATAAAATTGGGTTTTTAGTAAAAATAAGTAATATATTGTAAAAATATGGGTTTTTTAATTGGAAATATGTATTGGGGGGGGGATCAACAAAAATATTTTTGTAATTAATTATCGATATCTAGTAAAATTAGGGGTATTCTTTAATATCCCATGAATGAAGGCGCTATAACATGGTTTCACTAAGTGAAGACCCCGTGGGATTTAACCTGCCAAAATGTTGACAAGATCTCTTTGTCGACATCATAATAGACCACTAGTTGAAGTGGTTAAGAGAGGTCATGGCTAAGTCATTAAAATTTAGACAGGTTCCCCAAGGCGAATTTATATACCATTTCGTGGAAAAACCCATGGGGGTACATTGAAACAGTCATAAACGGATAGATTCATGGTTCAATGCTTTCGAAGAGCACCATATGTTGAAAATAGTAGCATGCTCTCCATTGTCCTCACCATTCTTACCTTCAAACTTTGAAATGTATAAAGGAAGTTTTGTGGGAACAACTGACCACATCGGATCATTGGTCAACTTCAAAAGGTCAGGTAGCTTTAAAGTAGCTGGAAAGGGGAGCCTAAGATATTCCATTGGTTTCCCTACCCCCTGAAGAGGGTAGTTCATATAGGGATGATTTTGATAAAGGTCGTATCCTTGATCAGATGAGTAATAACCAGCTCACATATGGCCCATATAAGGATACATGGGGATTTGATAAATAGGTATTCCTTAAGGAGGCACCATATAAACATAGTTATAAAATTGATGGGTCAGTTTCCCTCGAGACATATGAGGAGGCACATAACCTATGGATACAACTATATCGGCTTGTGAGGGGACAACGTAGTTATATGGAGCACTACTTCCTAAGGGATCGTGAGGGATATAAGGAGGGTTCAACATGAGAAAGGAATGTGAAGGAATGGTCATGGTGGATGATGGGACATAGGATGGAACACATCACTATAACCCACAAGAGAGTGAACCCTAGTGACAAGACCAGATGAAGGGACTTAAAATACACCACACAAATGGAGCAGAGGGTGAAATATGATCACTCCCAAACCTATGAGAAATATACGGGGTTATGTTCCCCCAAGTCCAACACCAAGGTCCACATCGGGACCAATGGTGGATGATGGGATAGAAGTAGTGAAATTTAGCATTTTGAATGTAAATGGACCTATGCTAGAGGGAGTAGATTGAATCTCAACACCCGACCTATCCAAGGAAAACTTTCTATGGTCAACTTTAAAATCTAATAGCTAATGGGATCATGTAGTATGGGAAGTACTAACCCCTGAAGGGTTGGCCTAAACGATAGTTATGGGTATCCATATGGTCACTTCCCCCATTCTAGATGATGGAGACGGAGGGAACTCCAAGTTCTGAGATGTAGTACTCATGGTGAGAATTGTATGTGAATCAAAGTGTACCAAATATTTTCTAGAATGTCTGGTCCTACTCCTCATCCTCCAAGAAGGGTAAGTATTGAAATCAATAGGGTGTCAGAAATCAATCAACAATGACTCAAAATAAAAAAGACTCAACTAATTACAATCTCAAAATCCAACCAGTGCACAAAGAGCACAACCCTAAGCAAACTAAGTCAAATACAGACAGGTAGAGAGGAAGGATAAGTGATCTCCTGAATGTACCAGGTATGTCTCGTATAGTAGAGGCCTGAGACTCCCATACACTACAAGCGGAAGTGTGTAACCAATTATAGTGGCCCTCAGCTTCAATGTGTATAGAGACTATGCTTTCCTACCCCTACTCATAGAATAACCTCTACAAATAATGCCTATGACACCTAAGTAAGGAAATTAAGGTCAGCGTAATATAACCAATGCTCAGGAAGACAATCATAGGAAGGATCTATTGTATGCTAGGGTAAAAAATCCCGAGCTCAAAAGCACCAAAGGTACCTCAAAATCCCCTATATATGAATAATATCTAGGAAATATCTTCAGTGCTCAACAGAAAGTGGCAAGGGTATATCCCCACCATAGACATGTGTGTTTCCTTGTGCTTAACTCATGTGTAAAAGGGTCCTCCTGAGAACACTAATTATACCAAGGATTTCACTTCTCACCTGGACATTCACCTAGTTGTTTGTTTCATAGTATTGGAAATATTTACTCACGAAACCCTATTCCAAGATCCTACAATCCTAACCTTGTGAGTGCACCTCTATCAAATAAAAATGTGTAATCAATTTTAATTTAACCGTTGATTTTAATGGCTGTGATTTCTCAAGAGTAATGAACATGCAACTAGTGATTTTATGACTCAACAATGAAATAAATATGCACACCTAAAAAAAATGACAAGTGCAGCTTGTTTTTAATCACGAAAAAGGGGCATGCCACTACATTAAATGAAAATTTTCATTTCAACTACCCATGCAATCATTCCTACATGAAATCCTAATCAATAATTCCATCTAAGAAAACCTAATGCAAGTACCAATTCAATGCATATGCATAATGCAATAAATATTCAAAGAATTTATTTTTAATTATAGATGCACTGAAAATGCAATAAGGAGACCCTACAAATTCTCATCACCCGCAATAGGAAGAAAACAATCCAAGAACGAAACTGAGACCAAATATTCCAATGCACTAATAATAAAACAAATAGGAGATAAATGAAAATAATAAATTTCAAATCAAATCAATAAAAAAGACGTCTCCGGTCACAACAGAAGCAGTCAACATGTAGCACTAGAACCCAAGAATACTTAGCAATCTCCACAACTCACCCAGAACCTCCACACATCAAAATCTCAAGCAAAAGGAGAAATGTATGCGGCTTTTTTAATGAACAATAGAGTATATATGCAACTGTATGTACTGCAGCTCGCACATATACGCGACTATAAGTTCTATGACCCGTTTGTACAAAGGAAGAGTTGGTAAAAAATAAGCTAAGACCCAAATTACTTCAAGGGACTGCTAGTAACTCAATCAACTTCTTAACGCGACACAGAAACACAAAGAAGCATAGGTCAAATCAAGCCAATTATGCATCCAAAACCCAAAAGAAAAGAAAATCCTTAGTGAAGTTGCCAATTCTATTACGGAGAAGATCTCCTATGGCTTGGGGTGGAACACGATAGATAGGATGACACTATAAATAAACCCATTTCCAAGCATACTAAATATATAAACAAAAATAACACTAAGGGACAAGAGATGTACCTTATTCTAGACATTCGAGGTAGATTCTCATTGAGCTTTCAATCAAACTTGTACCTACAAATTTCCCTCAACAACAATAAGATATGAAATCATGATATATGTAAAGCATTATAATCTAATCTATCATATTACATTCCAATACATAAACAAAGTAATTACATCCATGGATAAAAATATTCAAAATTACACATGCAATGGACAAGAAATGGATATTTCTATTAATATGGATAGATATACAAATGAAAACCCCTTTCAGCACCTCGTCGAAATCAAGAAACTGAGTCCCTCCACCTGGGCTTCCACCACTTCAATCCTCCATACAAAGGAAAGCTTGAGAAATATCACTAATGGATGCTTCAAGGAAAAAGGGATACACACTCAAATATATAAGAATAGGGCACAATTCCACTATAGTATCTCTCCTCTCCAAAGTTATCCTCCTCTAATGCTTCATAGTAGCTCAATAAATAGCCCCTCAATGGGATGTGAAGGGTCAAAATTGAGCGTTTCCTGACATATAGAAGGCCAAGGATCAAGTCATTTGTTACGTTATGGGGAAAACTCCAATTATTTTTTAAGCATAAATCCCAATGTATGCGGGTGGCCATGGTGCAATCTGTGTATACGCTAGTCTAGACTTGTAACCTGCGTATACATATAAAAATTCCCTTCTTAAAGGTTCCAGTGGAGCATCAGGTTCATAGTGAGCAAAATTGGTAAAAAGAGTGTACACAGGGACATGGATAGGCCATCAAAACATGATGTATCAGGTGTCGCAAATCACGCTATGACAATGGGACGTAGTGGAACTTCGAAAGGACATAAAATTTGTTGGTTGGAAGTGGGCCTACAAGCTGAAGAAAGGTGTTGATAACAAGGTTGAAAACACACAAATAAATACTTGTAGAAAAATGGTACTCTCAAAAGGAAGGTATTGATTTCCATAGATTTGTTCACCAATCATTAAGCTTGTTTATATTTGGTTAGTGTTAGCACTGGTTTCTTTACTTGACCTTGAGTTAGAGTAGCTAGATGCTAAAAGTACACTTCTACATGGATATTTGGATGAGGAAATTTAGATAGAATAGGTAGAATGGTTTGTTCAAAATCAGAAGGCGGACTGGTTTGCAAGCTCATAAATTCATTGTATGGCATGAAGCAGTCTCCTAGGTAGTGGTACAAGAAGTTTGATTCCTTCATGGTGATCCAAAATTTTACCAAAAGTGAGTATGATCATTGTGTTTACTTTAAAAGGTTGGAAAATGACATGTTCATTATCATGGTGTTATATGTTGATGATATGCTCAATGCAAGCAAGAACATGGTTGCGATTCACAAGTTGAAGGCTCAGTTGACTAGGACATTCGATATGAAGGATCTAGGAGCATCAAAACTAATCTTAAGCATAGAGATACACAGAGACAGAAAAAATGGTAAACTATGGTTATCACAAGAGAAGTATGTAGAGAAAATACTTCAACGATTCGATATGGATAAAGTGAAATTAGTTAACATCCCTTTGTCTTCTCATTATAATCTTTCTTCAGGTTTGCGTCCTAGTAATGATGAATAAAATCAGTATATATCTCATATATAATATGCTAATGCAATAGGAAGTCTGATGTATTTGATGGTCTGTACAAGACCAGACATTTCACATGCAATTGGTGTTGTTAGTAGATACATGGAAAATATAGGAAAAGAGCATTAGACAATAGTGAAATGGGTCCTTAGGTACCTCGTAGGTACAAGAAGTTATTGTATTAATCACCTTTAAAGGTTCAAGTGATGAAGTATGCGGTTACTCTCATTCAAATTTTACAGGTGACTTGGACAAGAGGAGATCCACTTCAGGTTATGTCTTTATGCTTGCTGTTGGTCATATAAGATGGATGTGAAAGATACAAGAGGTTGTTGCTTTATCGAGTACAAAGGCATAATATGTATCTCCCTCACATGCTTGCAAAGAGGCAATATGTTTGAAAGGTTCTCGGTGATTTTTGAAGGATACAAAATAAAATAAAAGTTTTCTTTGACAATCAAAGTGTTATTCATTTGGATAAAAATACATCTTATCACAGTAAAAAAACACATTTATCTGAAGTTTTATTTTGTAAAACATGTTATTGATGAAGGTGGAGTACTTCTTGAAAGTGTCCACATTCAAAAGAATTGTGCAGATATGTTCATGAAACGAGTCACATTAGGGAAGTTGTCGTGGTGCATAGCTTCTCTTAGCTTGCAAAAAATGTGATAAAAGAGAAAGAACAAGGTATTAGGTAAATTGTATAATGATGACAACCAATTTCTCAAAAAGATAAGAATTGATATTTTAAGTTTAGCAACAGCTAATTTTTTTCTTGATTTATGGATTTAGCATTATCTAGTTTTTTGTATTTTGATTTTTTGTTGCTTTAAGGCAACAAAAATTAGAATGAACAATTGTATATGGCTGTTTGTAAGTGCATAGAGGAAATAGATGATATTGAAGAGTTAATGTGAATGGAGAAGAGAAGAATAGCGATATATGTTGTTGTAAGGATTATTGTAATGTCCATCTTTAAATAACAAGGATGTTTCCCTCTCTCGACTTTAAATCTTTGTATTCATTATTATGTGTTTGTCATTATTCTGTGTTTATTTTGTCTAATCTTTGTATTGTTTAAAATTTAAGTTTAAAAAAAATCTAGTTAAAAAAGTAAGATAATAAATTGTTTATAAATAAATTTTAAAAACATATTTTTTAATTAATATTCATATCTAATTTCATTAAGTTTGGGTATTTATATTTATTTTGAATACAAACTTCCATTATTTAATTACTGCTCACATATCTATTAAGATGAGTGAAACTTTAATATCTATTAAGCTGACATAAACTTAAGGATGAATGCATCCGGTGGCGATGTTGTAAATAAACATACCTGCTATGCTATCAGGTGATATACCAAAATCCTGGCCTATACATCCTTTGGATAAACTATGGCCACTTTCTAGTCTATGCTGGCGAATTCTTGAAAATTTAAAAATGAAAATAGGCTACTTAAAAACCAAGGACAGTTTTTCTTTTTGTTTAAGTAATATTTTACCGGCTGTTTGAGTTTATTATGTACTTTTGATTGAAAATTAATCAACTTAAAGAAGAGTAATAATTGCTACAAAAAACTCATTGTTATTAGATAAAAAATATTAAATCCTATAAGCTTGAATTTTGAATTTTCATTTCAACTAACATATTGTACCCTTGTTTCAAGGAAGAATGTACTTAGGAGTGGGAACTCTTCCTTCTTTCGATCTTTTGTTATTTTCAATCCCCACATAAAATCCCCTTTTTCAAATCAGCCGTTATCAATCTATCAGTTATTATGAGCTCTAATTGACCTTACATTTCAAACAAATATTAATATTTGAAATAAGTGGAGAACATATAAGTTTACAATTTACCTAATGGTTAAACGAAATTAGCAAACTTACTGAGTATAAATTTATTCATTACCTTGGACGTCCCAGATCGATCATGGTGCCATCGCATTCTGTCTTCTGGTCTTCCCTATACGCAAACATTATTTGTAATAAATTGATAATTTCATATCGTGTACTTCATATGTCAACTTTAGACAGAATTTGATAATTAAAAAAAAAACATTTAAATGCATGAAATTCAGTTTAATGGTCATTTAAATCTTAATGGATTATTAAAATTATCCAATCCCGCTTGTTGGATGTGGAAATTAATTCTGTATCCAACGAGTACCCACATTGTATACTTTTGATAGACCCCTCTACCTCCAAAATAGGAAATACTTGAAAAAATGTAATGATGATGTCATCATCACATTTTTTTCAGGTATTTCTTGTTTTTGGGGTAGCGGAGTCCATAAAGGAGGAAACCTTGCAAACATCCTCAGAATAGTTGTGTCAGAAAGATAAGATCACAATATGGAATAACTGAAGAACAATATGTCTTCTACAGCTCTCTCTCTTCCTCCTCATTGTCCACGATATTTTTCCAGAAATGAGCTAGGAGGTCGCACAGAATGCGAAAACAACCGCAACCTGAGCTTTTGGGATGAAGTCACGCCTGTCTAAGGATTAAGTGTGCCTTGGGTGCACCTGTTTTCTCATTAAGAAAGGAACCAACTTTGCATTAAAGATGAAGAAGAAAGCTTACAACCTTTTCCTTAGTGTTGAGATGCTCCTTCACATGCCAATTCCTTGTCCCCAAAAGCTTCAACTTGATCCTTCACATGCCAATGCCTAGATTTGGCCAAAACCTCAATGCAACAGCATAAATTTTCTATCTCTCAACCATGGGGTTTGATTGAATACTAATAACCACTTAAACCCCAACCTAAAAAATTATTCTATACAAAATGACTCTATAAGTTCAATGATTTGGAGGTGTAAATCCAACCCATGATTTGGAGGTTATTCCTTGGCAGAAGTTAGGACTAATATGAATCCATCAAATGATTTGTGGGATGCGGCATCTTGAAATTTATTATTTGTAAGTTTCCAATCCCGCAACCTGCATTCCAAAATTTCGGGATGCGGGTTGTAGGATGACACACAATACTTACAAAAATGCTCCCACGTCCCGCATTTCGAAATTTTGGGATGCAGGTTGTGGGATGGAAAATTGAAAATAATAAATTCCAAGCCCCCGCAACCCGTATTGCGGGATTCAGGATTCGGGATGCAGAAAGATGATGTGGCAGGAGAGTTAGCAATGACGAGGTGACAAGTGGACCAATGAGATCCTAACACATGTATCATTATGGTTTGTCCAAGTTGGATTGGAATTTGATAAATCCTGTGGAGCATATTGAACATTGTCGTAAGAAATGGAAAGAATATCTGCGATACGAGTGGGTTCATCGGTTCATCCACACTTTTGAAATGGTACCAATAAATTGGTACACATCAGTTGAGTTGTCGACTATTCGACGTCGTAAACATAGTTACCGTTGAAAAATATGACACATGTTTGTCGGATATTCGGCACCAAAATTAGTCATGGACCCATCGCATAACCAACGTCAATGCGCTGTCAAAAAACCTACACACATGGTTTGAAAACCATGTGCATGGTTTTAAAACTATGTGCACTTGGTTTTAAAACCATGTGTAAGGCCTTCTAAACAACCCATGGTTTTATTGTACATGGTTTAGAAGGGCCTTGTAAATGGTTTTAAGACCATATGCAAGGCCTCCTAAATAACCCATGGTTGTAGGAGGGCCTTGCATGTGGTTTTAAAACCATGTATGGTGGCCCATTGGTGTTCCAAAAGTTTTGATTCCATGCATCACATTGTGAATTTGAAGGAATTTGGGAAGGCACCCAGGATACTTCCATCAAGTTATAGGGTTGCTACAAATTTTGATGAATGGATTACTGGAGACGAAGATACCCCAAGATGGTGTGCTGCAGAGAAAATCTGAGGTGGATATTGGCAAGAAAGTGTTGTTGGTATAGATTTTATCATGGGAAATTACAACAGGGAATGACGATGCCATCATCATCATCTTCACCAACATCATCATCGTCGTCGTCCTCCTCCTCATCTTCATCATCATCATCTTCACCATCATCATCATCATCATCATCAACTTAATCATCGTCGTCTTCATCATCATCTTCAATATCGTACTATTATATAGTATTTTTCCTAGGACTGGTCATTAATGAGCCTCATGCTCTTTAGCACTCATCAATCTCTGGTCAATCTGCTCATTAATCTCATCAATACTATTGCAACACTCTTCTGCTCAAGTACATCAACTTTGCTAGTCAACACTGCTCATCACTCTGCCAACATTTAAATTCATAATGCAAATTTGAATTCAGGGGATACTTTTGTGTCTATTCTCAAATCCCATAAATATTGCTTTCACATGCTCTTAATTTTATGTTCAATACTCAATTCTTCAAGGACTTTCCAGTAAAAGTATGCCCAAAACACTAATTTCCAGCTTGCCAAAATGAGTGTACAATCCCAAATGCAAGTACTAATGATAAGCAAGAGTTAAAATGGCACTTTGAATTAGTCAGATATTCATTTTGGACAAGGGAAGAAGAAATTTTATGCATATTGAGTAGTTACAGAGCAATTCTCATGTAACATCCAATAATGGGTATCCACGTACTATCCACTAGTGCTTTTTGTTGCTTCCCTTGGTCATAGTACAATATTTTAGGGTAGCACCTTGTGCTAAGAGAAATTTTTCCAATTTCTTTAAAATGTGTCCAACTTACCCTTTAAATTAACATTTCTACAAAATGAAAACTCACGCTGAACCGGTGCGACAACAGTAAGCATTAGATGAAATTTCAACTCAAAATGGGCCTTTTAACTTTAACTAAAATTCCAGCAAAGTCGTCCAAAAATACTTCGATAATTGATTTGAGATAATGGAAGATCAAGGTCATAGCCCGCTGAAATCCTCTACAGTATCTATAAGTCGTTTCATCTGAGGGAAAATGATGTCGACTTTGTCCAAGTTAGGGATAGCTTGGTGCACCCACTGATGAGCTTCCTGCTCGAGTTTCTACAGTTTAGTTCTCTCCACATCCAAGCCTAGGGGGAACTAGTGTACAGTACTCCTCGGTTACAATCACAACTGAATAATATCTCTAGATCTGGAAGATTAGGATCCACAACCAACATTGGTTTTTTTGTATAACTCCTTCAAAAAATCACATGCATTTGTTGGAGCCATCAAACGAAGGGATATTTAGTTTCCCCATCTTCCACTGCAAGCCAAAGTTTTGTTGCATCCAAGCAAAGTATCTAGGTTTGTTTCGATATTTAATATCGCAGAACTTCTAGAAAGACACAGATTGAGAAAACAAAAAATCTATTACTTAACATTAAAAATAAAACTCTCTATTATTGTTTTAATTGACATTATTAATTTTATATTGTTTTTCAATGGATATCAACTACATTGTTTTTATTAACACTGAATCAGTATAAATTTATTTTAAATCTAGATTTATGAAGCAAAATGATCAAATTTTTTAACTGATAATTATTGTTTTAATCTTAAACTCAAAAAATCTAATAACTCTCTTACTTGAAAAATCCGGTTTTTAGTTTTAATTTTTTATTGATAATATAATATAATGTTAATTACCTTTATTTTTGGTAATGTAAAATTACCTCTAAAACTCTTAACTCTTACTTGTCCTCCAATATTATAAATCATGTGAAAAGTCAGAGTCACATATTGCTGAAGTGTTTTGATAAACAACTCGGGCATTAAAAAAAACTGCATAGCTGTAGACCTACTTGAAAAGTGCTTACATTTAAGACCTACCCGAAGAGTACTTACATGGTTTGAAAAATGTCAATAAAAATTTAAACTAGTACATTCACATAGCTTGTGGTTGGATCACCTCCATAGAGATCAAATGGTTGAGAGATAAAAATGGAGAGGAAATCATTTTAGAATTTTCTTGTATTCCTCATATTCTTTTATTTAAATGGGTTCAACTCTAAGTTATCAATGCTAAGCTACATGTTATCACCAACATTCTTTATGTTTTCCATTTATCAACTATAAGTTTTTTTTTATCTAACAGTGTTCTAGTTATCTACCATTTTTTTATATAACTGTTTATTTCAAATTTTGAACAACTTCTATAGAATCAATCTCCATAGTACACTTATCTCATTCTCTTCCGTAGATGAAAAAACATAAGTCATAGTCCACCCCAAATCTCAAATAAAAATGTCTATCGACATAATAAATAAATAAATATAAAATGAAAACAATAGTCTAAACAAGAACTATCAACTATATAAACAAAATTTAATGCAATAAACAAGGACTATCAACTATATAAACAAAATTTAATGCAATAAACAAGGACCATCAACTATATAAACAAAATTTAATGAAATAATAACTAAGATGTTATAAACTATATATGTTTGTCTAATCACTTATTTAGAATTTTAAATTGAAATGAAAAAACAACTCATAAGGAAAAATTAAGTGAAAACAAAAAGCTTAAACATTATAAAAAGTGTAAAAAAAATCCCATACGTTATGAATAAAAAACTGACTTGTTTTAAAGACAACCGAACAAACTTATTGAACCACCGCTGCAATATATAATTATTAACTAGAATTTTCAATAACATTTGCGATGACCTTAATTAAGAAATTACACTATGTGAGTGGTGACTGCATGTGATGCAAAATCGACCACGATTTTGATCCCACCAAAACGTGATCCATTCTATGATCAGGGTCATGTACAGACAGCTCCAACTTTGACTCATTCTATGATCATAGCTTCTTTTTGTTCAGATTTTGATCCCACCAAAACGTTATCCATTCTATGATCAGGGTCATGTACAGACAGCTCCAACTTTGACTCATTCATCATAGCTGCTTTTTGTTCATCTAAAAAGTGTGGTATCATAAAATTCTCCACAGAGGCTTTTGGGGAGAAAAGGTCCACACTGTTTTGGATTGGCGTCCTAACTCCTCCATAATGCGAACATATATTTTGATCAAAATATTTTATAACTCCAGAAGAATGTAATTGTAAATTATCTATATATATAAATAAATATAATAAAAAATAAGCCTACTAGTTATATCAATATATAAAAGAGTAGTTTATTTATTTTATGTTTTATATGTTTAGGTATTTATTTTTGTTCAAATATAGTAAAAAAATTGGCAAAATTGTTTAGTATTTTAATGCATAAATATATTGAGCACCCTCAAAAACCTTTGTAACACTTACATTATCCAATTTCCACAAAATTCAAACAAATTTTCAAGATTTTCAATCATATTCAAAACCAAACAATATATATATATATATATATAAACTAACACATTAATATATTAAATAAAGCATGCATACTATTAAATAAAAGTACGATTTTTTAACAAGCAACAAAAACAACATTAAATTTAGATTTTGTTTTTTTATAAAAAAAACACTATTTTTTAAGATAAAAGCATTGAGCCCAAACTTCTGATACCTACAATCTAACTTAAGCAAAAGCAAAATAATTAACCATACAAGATTATAATGAATAATAATTCCCATATATAGCAATAGTAGCAATAATGGAAAACCCATAGTTATGTTCCATATCATACTCACCTATGTGATCATTTCAATGTCTTCATGGCTAATACCCATAGTTATGTTCCATTTCATACTCGGCCTCTGGGATCATTTCAATGTCTTCATGGTGGATAAATAATTTGGAATTAATATACACCATTGGAAAGTTATAATTATTGTACATATTATTGAGTAGATTATTGATTAAAATGTTTCAATTTTACAAATAGTGTTTAAATCATATAGATAGCCCCGCATGCGGGTGACACATGACACCTTTACATGGGCCATTTGGCGCTTAGAACATGTGGCTACGACGCAGGAAACGGGGTTGATAGCGGCATGGTTGAATTAAATGCCGAGGGTAGTGAACTGCTTGCCAAACTCGTAGGCAGTTGGAATGTCTTGTGTGAATTAAGTCCTGTGTGTGTTAACACGGATCTCCATGAAGCTGACATTTCAAACCATGAGGCATGTTAATGTAACCCACCCAAAACTGAAAAATAAATAGTTTTTATTTTTAAAGAAAACATTATATTAAAAGTTATTGTAAATTTTTTATGACCAAGGATGGTCAAGGGTGACTGAAATTGAATATTTTATTTATTTAACTAATTAAAAGAATAGACATGTATCCAAAGAAGATTGTTAAAGAGTGCTCACTAACCCACTAGGAGGAATGATCAGCTGTAGGAAGCCAAATGACAAGTGGTATCAATAGAATTTCACTTTCTAGTTGTTGCAAAAGGAAAAATCCCTGAAATTGTGGTCATGTTCCGTTAGAATGGGAACTGAGCAAGTGGCTCATTTAATTGCAAAACTGATCCAAAGACCTAGGCAATCTTATAAATACTATCGAAATGAGAAGGAGGCTCATTACATTCTATCCCAAGTGATTATATCCTTGTGAATTTGTTGAAAACTGAAAAGATAGGCACACAAGAGGAATTCGATGAGGCGATAGCTAAAGTGAAATTGCTAAGAGTTAAGTCTGCAAGTTAGTTTGCTAAGTTGCAGAGATTACTATGTAGGTTGTTACACAACATCTTTGTCCTCGTGGTTCAGTGAACAAGCTCATGGGTCCTAAAGTAAGTGATCTTGGCTTCTTTCACGAGACAGTTGGGAGGAAGGGTCTTCTTTAGGTGTTTCCCCCTTCTACAGTTACCCAAGTTCTAAAATGTTTTGTTTATTTTAAGTAAAAAAAAAATTATCTCAGAAGTTTTATGAATGTTGAGGAAATATCTACGCTATTAATTATTTATGAATTAGAGAAAGTTAGAAAGATCTTACTTCTGTGTAAGAATTTATAAAAAATGCTACAATCTTTTTTTTACAAAGTTTAATGGAAACTGTAGATTGTCGTTATTACTATGTAAAGAAAACCTCAGTATGTATACAAATAATTTCATGAACAGTTTTCTGAGTTATTTTAAAAGATACTCACTTTCTTAAGTTTCATCTTATTCGCATTCATAGGTCATTACAATCATTGTTAAGCTTACAATGAACCAAATGTTATTTACTTTTATTCTAGAAATAGAGTTATAATATGGTTACTACAAATGTAATCTGAGTATGGTCTAAAGGACTATTTATTCTTTTAAGGTAACCCATCATAGCCGCCGAAGGGCTTAAAGCATTACAAAAGTTAAAATAGGTTTTTAGATTCATTCAAAAAATTACACAAAGGTCGATTGAAACTTCCATAAGAAATTATTATCAAATAATGTAAATACACACACACACATATCTATATAGTCAAATTTTACCAAATTAAATAAATAACACCTAAATACTATCTAACCATTATTTCAGGGTTTTAACTTGAAAACACTAAAAACGATTCTTTCTCTTAAAATGAATTACCATAATTACATCTATTTTGACAGAGATAGGCGTAGCCATTGTATTCAATTTAAAAAATGTAGCTAAGATAAATTTTATGTTTTCTTCCTTATCCAAATACTTATTATAGTAATATAAAAATATGCTAAAAACTGTAATAGAAGAATGAGTTTAGAAATCAATAAGTCGAGGGTTCAAACCCTATATTTATCTGGTTTATAACCGTTCAAACTCAAAAGGCCCTCTATCTCTTCAAGGGTTAAGTCAACCAAAAACTCAGTAAACAAAATCTATTTTTAGCCCACGAATGCAATGCATTTTTTAAACAATCATTACATTCTTTTCCAAATCTAGGAGATCTAAGGATCAAAACTTGTTAAGAGAGTCTTCACACCTAGAAAGAAACAAAGAGAACCGATAGTCTAAAAATACTAAGAGAAAACCATAACCTTTCATACAACCCTACCAACAATTTGATGTTGAAATCTCTTTAAAGAAAACCTAACAACCTTACGGATTAAAATAACTATCCAATGATTCTCTTGATAGAACAACACCATAATTAATAAGCTCAACAATACAAAGGCATACTTCCTCATGGCCTTAAACATTCAATTTACTGACTACAGTAAAAACCATGAAGGGAATTATATACAAAAATCAAAATTACATTCACAAATCAGAGTGATTGCCAAAGCATGACAAGTTAAACAATTAAGAGTATACCACAAGAATCCTTTCAAAATAAGCCACAAGACATAAAGAAAATCCCTACGAAAAAACTTATACATTAACCATCGCAAGTAAAGGAAGAAAAAATATGATTTAGATCGAAAAATCCAGTAGGGTTAAGCAAATGCATTACATTATAGTCCCCTTTATAGTCCATGGTCTCAGGGATACTTTTTTTTTTTTAAACTGTAAAAACACCTTAAGGAAGAAACCATAATAGGTTTACCACTGCAACTGAAGAAACATGTATTTCAATGACTCCAAACCCATGAGAATGCTAACCCAGCCATAGCATCACAAGGAGAAAGGAATGTGGGGTAACAGGTCTTATCAGAACCATGGTTCCTTCTTCGTGGAGACATGCCCATATCCACTACAACAACCTAAGTCGTAACCTCCTGCAAGCAAATAATTATAGAGGTTAAACATGAATTTTAATGGTATATCTTAAGAATAATGATAATATAAAATAACACAACAACAATAAAACTTACCTTCGCAAAATCGTGCATAGCAAGGCTAATGCATATGGGTGACAGTTTCTAACGCTGAAAGAACAATGATGATGAATCATAGAGCCAACCCAAAACATTATTGTTTTTGTATCCTGCTCATGAGTTCAATGTGTAGCTTCTATAGAACATGTGAATGCATGATGGACCGGGACTTAGAGAAAGTGAAGCGCAACATGGTCTTGTTGATGTTGCAGACACAGAGTCTTGTCGTGTCGAAGGTTGAGAGCCTTGGCTCTTCCACCAACGAAATCACAATACAAACTAACATCCTCCATACAATAAACCCTTCAGGTTTCAGTGAAGGCTCAGTGCTTTATAGCTGGAGCTGCAAGCTTTCACCTTGGCTCCTTAAATGCCACGTCATTTCTATTTTTTATTTTTTTTAAATTTATAGTTCAAACACCATCGAAAACATTTTCTTATACTTGTTCCATGTAAACCTTAGTACATACTTGTTCCAATATATGTTTAGAATTGGATAGATTAATGATGTTTCTCTTAGCATAATTAGGACCAGTTCTTGGGTAGTTACCTAGGCATGTGGAATGTTATTAGGACAAGGCATACTCGCCATTGCTATCACCTACAAAAAGGTTTAAGCAGGTTTTGTGTTAGCACAAAATCTAAGTAAGACCTGTAGAAACCCACTACCCTCGCATCCTATTAAAGAAAATAATTACTTTAGAACTTAACAAGACAAGCACACCAACTCTATTTTTGTCGATAAATAAACATCACTTTTGTTTATGCCTTGACGACAAGTAAACCAGTACAATAAAATAGTATGTTACAAAGTTAAATATCGCTGCAACTAAGTGGTCATGTTCTTTGGATAAGTGTTAGTTCAAGTTAAATTATTTACTTTATGGAGTTACAATTGGATATTCAATTTATTTTTATGAATTTTGAAGTTACATGTGGTATCAGAGCAAGTTTCCAAACACTAGGCCTAAATATTGGCTCAACTTTCATACAAATAAGAAAAGAAGAATATTAATAATGTTTTAAAAACTATTTCTGTACAGAAATATAAATTTGTATTTGGCAGGAAATGGAAGGAGTAGAAGCATATGCAGGATATGGATCCCATCATAATAATCGAGATAACATATATGTGGAATTAAATAATCAACCATCTCCACTGCTTCAAACTATAACGGATTTAAGAGCTTGATTACAAAATGTAAAGGAATATAACAAAAGAATCTTAAGGGTTGAAAAGGAACTAAATCAGAGAGTTCTAGATAAAATACACAATGGAGGCAAAAATAAAAGAAGAGAGCATGAAATTGAATATGGAAGAGTATCATACAACCATAAAGGTAAGAAATTAAAATTTTCTAATTGTGAAAGTAAATCTTCTTCAGGAATTAAAATAAGCTCACAAAAAGAAAAGTATAAATACTCTAGTCAAAGTAGTGATAGCGATAGTGGTCCCAGAAAAAGGAAATATAAACCCTATGAAGAATTATCAGGAGAATTTAAAAAGATAAAACCTCCTATGTTTAATGAAGAAGTAGAAAAGGCTGAAGAAGTCGACGCATGGCTATTGGATATGAAAAATTACTTTCAAATTTATAACTACTGAGATAGACTGAAAGCTCTGATGGATACCTATAATTTACCGAAAAGGATGACATTTGGTGGAAGGATATAAAAAGAGTTTAAAACCTTAAAGAAAAATATGTAACCTAGAGAAATTTGAAGAAGTACTTCAAAAGAAAATTCTTATCTGAATAGTATTATGAAGAAAGAGCTAAAGAGTTTTATGAACTTAGAATAGGTTCAATGACTATGAAAGAATTAAGTAGTAAATATTTAAGTTTATTACGATATGTACCCTATATAATTGACAAAAATCCTATGATACAGAGGTTTTTGAGTTGTTTTCCTATTAGTTTCAGGGTGTAATTAAATTTGATAATCCCAAGACCTTTGAAGAGGAAATGAGAAAATCTAACTTCTATTACGAACAAATTAAAAATAAGAGAGAATGCATACCTAACTGGATAATTAAAAGAACAAGTAACATTTGAGTAGAGAAGGAAAGGTTTTAAGCGTAATAAAAGCTTCATGAATCATTTTTGGAATTTTTCTAAGAATAATTATCAAGGAACAAATTTTAAAGGTAAAAGACATCAAAACATTACAACACCAAAAGGGAGAGACATGCCTAATAATTATGTTAAAAACAATGAACAAAAAGAACTCGTGAAGTGTTGGGAATTTCGAAGCCATTATTATGTGGAATACTATCCGAACAGAAGGACATATTACAACAATGTGCATACCATTCATGAGGAAGAAACGGTTGGTGAAGTAGCAAATGAAATGCCTAGAATTAATGTAGCCTTGGAGAATCGATAGGCTGATCATAAAAAATCCATGGTGGAAATAGAAGGTATTATAAAGAACAAGTCTGTTTCTATTTTGATTGACGTAGGTGCTAGTTTAAGCTATGTGTCACCTAGTATAGAAGAAAACTGCAATTTACATTTGAAAAAGTTTGAAAAGTCTTGGTTTGTTCAGTTATCTACAAGAACCAAAAGAAAAGGAGTTAGTTATGTTGAAAACTATGAAATATTTATGAGTCAATTCAGAACTCAAGCAAAGTAAAATGTATTACCGTTAAGGTCTTATGATGTTTTAATAGGTATGGAATCGCTGAAAAAACATAAAGTAGTTTTAAATTGTTTTGAGAAAATATTTACATGTTTAGATGATAAAGGAGAAAGAGTTACAGTCAAGGGATACCTAGAAAAGTTTTTGCTAGACAAATTTCAACATTACAAATGGAAAAGGATGTCCAAAAAGGTTTTATACTTTTTGTTGTACATGTAATAAGTGACGAACACTTGGACAAAAAATATAAGTTAAAATTTGATGATGTTCCATTTTTAAAAGAATTCTTAGATGTTTTCACGGGAGAGATTCCATGATTACCTCTGAAAAGAGAATTCGATTTTACTATTGAGTTAGTACCAGGATATGTACCTACTTCAAAGGCTCCTTATGAGATGAACATATTAGAACTTAATGAATTAAAATTACAACTACACCAGATGATAGATAAGAATTATATACGACCAAGTGTATCCCCTTGGGGAGCACTTGTCTTTTTTGTTAAAAAGAAAGATGATACATTATATTTATGTATAGATTACCATAAGTTAAACAAAATGACGATTAAAACCAAATATCACTTTCCCCCCATCGATGATCTATTCGATTATATACACAGAGAAACGATATTCTCCAAAATAGACTTCAGATCTAGATATCATCAATTCAAAATTAAAGAAGAAGATATTTTTAAAACTACATTTAAAACCCAATATGGGCATTATGAGTTTGTAGTTATGCCATTTGGGATAACAAATTCTCCAACAACCTTTATGTGTTTAATGAAAAGTGTTTGAAGTAAATACTTCGATAAACTTGTAGTCGTCTTCATAGATGAAATATTAATTTATTCAAAAACAAAAGAATAACATGATGAGAATTTGCAGATAATACTACAGGTTCTGAGAGAAGACAAACTTTATGCTAAATTAAGTAAATGTGAATTCTTTAAAGATAAAATACAATATCTAGGTCATCCGATATCCAATGAAGGAATATTAATAGAACTCGATAAGATAAAAGCAATAATCCAATGGCATGTTCCCAAATATGTATCGGATGTAGGATCGTTCATGGGAATCATAGGATATTACCAGAAATTCATAGAAGGATTCTCGAAGATCGCAAATTCCATAGCATCCTTACAAAAAAGGAAAAAATATTTGTATGAGATCTAAAGTGTGAAGAAAGTTTTAATAAATTAAAGGAATTGTTAACTAATGCACTTATATTAAAAATAACATATCCAAACATGAACTTTGTTGTAGGCACTGATGCATGCAATGAAGGTTTGGGTGGAGTACTAACACAAGAAGGTGACGTAATAGCTTATGAATCAAGAAAGTTTAAAAAACATGAAAAGAATTATGCCACTTATGATTTTGAGCTAGTTTCCATAATACATGCTTTGAAAATATGGCGTCATCATCTAATCGGTAAAATATTTTTATTAATTTATGTTAACATAAGCTTGAAATACTTGTTTGATCAACAAAATTTGAACGCAAGGCAAGCAAGATGGTTATCTTTCCTTAGTGAATACGATTTCGAGATCAAACATATCAAAGGAAAGGAAAATAAAGTGGTTGATTACTTAAGGAGATATTCAAGACTGAATTTAATGGCCACCATTAGCAGCTACAAAAAAAAATTAGATGATAAATTGGAAGAAGGGGTAAAAATGGAAAAAGAATATCAAAATCTAAGAGAAAAGGTAACAGAAAACGAATCTGAAAAATGTAAAAACAAATTTTAGTTTGAACGAAAAATGATTAATGCTATATAAAAACATAATATATGTACCTAACATACCATAAGTTAAATTTCTGATTTTAAATGAAGTACATAAAAGTCCTTATTCCGGACATCTCGGTTATCAAAAGATGATAACAATGCTAAGGAAATCTTATTTTTGACCTAATTTAAAGAATGAATTTGCTGAATATATAGCTAGGTGTATAGAATGTCAGCAATTTAAAGTTGAACATCGATACCCAACGAACTTTTTCAACCACTACCAATTCCATATTGGAAATGAGAAATTATCAGTCTCGATTTTATAACTGGACTACCTAAAAATCAAAAGAAAAATGATTCTGTAATCGTAGTAGTAGAGAGACTAAGCAAGGAAACACATTTTATACCTCTTAAAACTACTTATAAGGATGCTAATATTGTTCATATCTTTACGAAGGAAATATATTAGTTGCACAAAATTCTAAAGGTAATAATTTTTTAGAGAGATCCTAAGTTTACTGGTAATTTTTGGAAGTCATTGTTTAAAGGACTAGATACTAAATTAAATTTCAGTGCTGCTTATCATCCGTAAATGGATGGACAAACAGAAAGAGTAAATCAAGTTCTAGAGGACATGTTAAGGTTATATGTTAGAGATCATCCAAAGAAATGGGAAGATTATTTGCACTTAGTCAAATTTTCATATAATAATCAGTATCAAGCTTCAGCTAAACTTAGCCCTTTTGAAATATTGTATGGTAGAAAATGTAATACTCTCAATTCATGGAGTAATATGGTTGACAGACTAATGTTAGGACCTGACTTGCTAAAACAATTGGAACTAACAGTGAAGTAGGTACAAAGCAATCTGAAAAATTGCGCATGATAGACAAAAGAGTCATGTAGTCCTTAAAAGAACTTAGAAAGGATTCAAAGTAGATGAACATGTGTTTGTCAAGTTAAAACCGAAAAATATCTCCTTTGAGTTGGGGAGTTGTGCTAAATTAGCACGTAGGTATTGTGGATCGTTTGAAATATTGGAAAGAGTTGGATCAGTGTCTTATTAGTTATCTCTGCCACCTAATCTTAGAATACATAATGTATTTCATATTTCCATGTTGAAACGTATGTGCACGATGCTACTCATGTGATTAATTGGAATGTTATTTAGGTAGAACCCAGATCCTGATTTTCAAGTGGAACCGGACTATATCCTTAATAAGAGAGAATTTTTTCTCTAGAATCCAAAGATGGTCAAGGATGAGTGTAATTGAATATTTTATTTATTTAAATAATTAAAAGAAGAGACACCTATCCAAAGAATACCATTGAAGAGTGTTCACTAACCTACTAGGAAGAATGATCAGCTGTAGAAGGACAAATGACAAGTGAAAGCAATAGCATTTCAGTTTCTAGTTGTTGCAAGAGGAAAAATCCCTATAATTGTGGTCATGTTCCCTAAGAAAGGGAACTAAAAAGGTGTCTCATTTTTTTGAAAATTTGACCTAAATACCTACGAATTATGATAAATACCATCAAATTGAGTAGGAGGCTCATTACATTCTATTCCAAGTGATTACAACCTAGTGAATTTATTGAAAACTAAAAAGCTAGGAACACAAGAGGAATTCGATGAGGGGATAGATAAAGTGAAATTACTGAGAGTTAAGTCTACAAGTGAGTTTTTCTAAGTTGCAGAGATTACATTGTAGGATGTTACATAGGATATTCATCTTGGTGGTTCAATGAACTTGCTCGGGGATCCTAAATCTAGTGATCTTGGCTGATTTGAGCAGACAGTTGAGAGGAATGGTCTTCTTTGGGTGTTTGTCCCCTTCTATAGTTACCCAGGTTCTAAAATGTTTTGTTTATTATATGTGAATATAATTTTATTTGAGAAGTTTAATGAATGTTGAGGAACTCTCTAAGATATTAATTATTTCTGAATTAGAGAAAGTTGGAAAGATCTTACTTCTATGTAAGAAGTTATAAAGATCGCTACAGTCTTATTTTTCTAAAGTTTGATGGCAACTGTAGATTTCCGTAATGATTATGTAAAGGAAAACCTTGGTATGTATACAAATGATTTCATGAACAGTTTTTCTGAGTTATTTTAAAAGATACTGACTTTCTAAAGTTTCATCTTATTCACATTCATAGATCATTACAATCATTGCTAAGCTTACAATGAACCAAATGTTATTTAGTTTCATTTCAGGAATAGAGTTATAATATAGTTCCTACAAATATTATCTAAGTACGGTATAAAGGACTATTTATTCTTTTAGGGTAACCCATCATAGCCATCGAAGGGATTAAAGCATTACAAAAGTTAAACTAGGTTTTTTAGATTCATTTAAAAACTTACACAGAGGTCGATTGAAACTTCCATAGGAACGTATTATCAAATACAATAAATATACATATATGTATATATAGTCAAATCTTACAGAATTAAATAAATACTAACTAAATACTATCTAACCATTATTTCATGGTTTTAACTTGAAAACAATAAAAACGTTTCTTTCTCTTAAAAGGAATTACCATAATTACATCTATATTGATAGAGATGGGCGTAGCCATAGTATCTAATTTAAAAACAATAGCTAAGATAGTTTTTATTTTTTCTTCTTTATCCAAATACTTATTACAGTAATATATGAATATGCTAAAAACTATAATAGAAGAACCAGTTCAGAAATGAATAAGCCGAGGGTTCAAACCCTGTATTTATCTTGTTTATAACCTTTCATAGCCAGAAGGACCTATGTCTCTACAACAAAGGTTAAGTATACAAAAAACGCAGTAAACAAAATCTGTTTTTAACCCAGGAATACAATGCATGCTTTAAATAATCATTACATTTTTTTCCAAATATAGGAGATCTAAGGATCAAAACCTGTGAAGAGAGTATTCAAAGCCAAATAGAAACAAAGAGAAACGATATTCTAAAAACACTAAGAGAAAACTGTAACCTTTCATACAACCCTATCATTGATTTATAGTTGAAATATCTTTAAAGAAAACCTAACATCCTTCTGGCTCAAAATAACTATCCAATGATTCTCTTGACATAACAACACCATAATTAACGAACTCGACAATACAAAGGCCACACGACCTTAAATATTCAATTTAATGACTACAATAAAAACCATCAAGGGAAGTATATACATAAATCAAAATTATGTTCACTATTCAGAATGATAGCCGAAGCATGGCAAGTTAAAACATTAAGAAGAGATCACAAGAATCCTTTCAAAATAAGTTGCAGGCCATAAAGAAAATCCCTACAAAAGCTTATACATTAAACATCGCATGTAAAGGAAGAAAAACTCTATTTTAGATCAAAAAACCCAGGAGGGTTAAGAAAATGTATTACATTATAGTCCCCTTCAGACTCCATGGTCTAAGGGAGACTTTTTTTTCTTCCCAAAACTGTAAAAACGCCTTAAGGCAGAAACCATAAGAGGGTTTACCACTACCACTGAAGAAACTCATATTTCAATGACTCCAAACCCAGGAGAATGTTGAACAAGACATAGTGTCACAAGGAGCAAGGATTGCAGGGTAATAGGTCATATCGGAACCATGGTTCCTACTTTGCGGAGACCGGCCCATATCCAATGCAGCAACCCAAGTCATAACCTCCTGGAAGCAAACAATTGCAGAGGTTAAACACATATTTTAATGGTCTATCCTAAGAATAATGACAATCTAAAAAAACAGAGCAATAGTAAAACTTACCTTTGCAAAATCAACCATAGCAACGAAGGCCAATGCAGATGGTTCATAGTTACTAATGCATAAAGAACAATGATGATGACTCGCATAGACAAACCAAAACATTATTGATGTTGCAACCTGCTCACGAGTTCGATTTGTAGATTCTATAGACCATGTGAACGCATGATGGATGATGCCTTAGAGAAAGTGAATCACAACAATGTCTTTTTGTTGTTCCAGACACAGATTCTAGTGCTGTCGAAGGCCAAGAGCCTCGACTCTTCCACCAACAAAATCACAATACATAATAGAATCCTGTAGGGAATAAACCCTTAGGGTTTTAGTGAAGGCTCAATTCTTTATAGCTAGAGCCGTAAGCCTTCACATGGGCTCCTGAAATGCCACATGGTTTCTAATTTTTATTTTTTTTAAATGTATAGTTCAAACACCATCGAAAACATTTTCTTATACTTGCTCCATGTAAACCTTAGTACATACTTGTTCCAATGTATGTTTAGAATTGGCTAGCTTAATGATTTTTCTCTTAGAATAGTTAGGACTACTTCTTGGGTCCTTACATAGGCCTATGGAATGTTATCAAGACAAGGAGTACTCTCCACTTCTATCACATGCAAAAAGGTTTAAGCAGGTTTTGCGTTAACACAAAAGCTAAGTAAGACCTATAGCAACCCACTACCCTGGAATCCTGTTAGGGAACAAAATTACTTTATAACATAACAAGGAAAGAACACCAACTCCATTTTTGTCGATAAATAAACATGGCCTTCTTTTATGCCTAGATGACAAGTAAACTGGTACAACAAAACATTATGTTACAAAGTTAAGTATCGCTGCAACTAAGTTGTCATGTTCTTTGGATAAGCATTAGTTCAAGTTAAATTATATACTTTATGGAGTTACAGTTGGATATTCATTTTTTTTATGAATCTTGGAGAATTTAGAGCTAACCTCCATTCTCCAAGCATTATTGTCTTCCTGCTTCTACTCCATGTTCATTCCTCTGTGTGCCTACCAACAGAGTTGAAGGGAAAATTCCCAGGTAATGTGGCACTCCACGTAGAGGAAGTACAGGTCGTGTATGAGGTCTTCATAAGGAAAATATCAGAGATATAGATGGTTTTATAACACATGTTTCCATGCATGCTATATGTATGATAGATCAGTGGGAATCCAAGGCGGTCTCTAAGCATTTATCCTCTGGAAGAAGTGGTGGTAGAATAAATCACTATTGGATGATGAAAAACATATTTGTGTTGTTGATGGAGGACATGACTACCGAATGGAATGGTTCCAGGGATTTGGCATAGATCATGCGAACCAGCCTCAACCAGACTTGTGTGCAACTCAACACCTTGGAAGCAAATTTTAACTGGTAGCACTATTCATTGTTTCCCTGCACAGGAAACAAGGACAGACATGGAAAGGGAGGTCAGACCTCTATGAATACAATAAATTCCACTAGTCTGTTGCAGGAGCATAGGGATAACACGAGAATCACTATGCTTGTAAAGCGTTCCCATGAGTCTCCAACTAATTTCATTATTTCTCAACCAATGCAGGAGATGCAACCTACAGTCCGACAAAAGCAAGTGGATGATTATGGACCGTTCCCGATCTTGTAGGAGACACCAAACTTCTTTTTGGGATATGCGACATCCTATATGCTCCATTATCGTCCGTGGCTCCCTCTGCGACTCATCGTTTTTCTGGTTCTCCTTGTTTTTAAAATGTGTAATTTTCATGTCTGTCTACAGTCATTTTATAATTTGTAATATTTCCGTAAATGTGTATAGCTCTTGAAAGAGGAGGCTCTCCTTTTGTTCAGAAAACTCCAACTCTAGTTTTTTTTTTATAGAATGGGTGTGTGGCCTCTTAGATTAAGGACCACGAAGTTAGTGTTTAATAATTCATGAATGTTTTAAAGAGTTATCATAATTTATTAAATAAATAAATAATATAGATCAATATACTCAATAGAATATTGGTAAACTTTTACTTTGAAGAAATATTTCTATTGTCTTAAGGTGTTATTTGTATGAATTTGTTTAGGTAAAAGTAAATTTAGAAAGGGGATGTAGCTTTTTAATGCGATTATCTTAAATTTAAATGGAAATTAGGGATTTGGTTTTGTGTGAGGGATTGGTATTTCCTCAAACATGAAGCATGAGTATTGATAGTTAACAAGGACTTGTTTTATTCATAGTAAGTGAATAACACTTGTGTTTTTTTTATGTAGAAGTGAGGTAGTCTATCAAGAACTTATTGATAAGAAACTAGTTTCCTACAAAATAAACCCTAGAAACAAAAACAAATACTATGTTTGATTAAAAGAAAATAATAGAACATGAGAAGCCCGAGGGAGATTAGAACAACTTTCTTATATATATGAATAAGTCTAATGGCCTTTTTATAGGCTTGCTTTGTCTCAAAGTCAAAAAACCTAATCTATGGATGCACATCACTAAAGGATAAAAAAGGGTATAATATGAGTAATAATAAGTTCCAGACTATAAAGAGATGCCCTACTAACTAACTCACACCACAAAAATTAAATAATGCATATTCCTCTAGAATGTTGTGCCCTTAAGTGGGAAGCACTCCTCAAACTCTTGATTGGATTGTTGAGATGGATAAGTTGGATGAAAATTTTGATTCACCATGGAGGAGCACTCCTAAAACCCTAGACTTATTAGTTGGTTAGTTTTCTAAGTGAGTTGAGCTATATGGATTCTCCTTAGGATTTAATTACCAAGTTCCTAATTAGTTTCCCCCATCTTAGCTCAAAAATGTCCATACATTCCTCCAAACATCAAAATACATAAATAAAATGCAACATGCCTTGAATATAGATATAGTCTAGTTTAGGTTGGGATTATATGTATGTATGTATGTATGTATGTATGCATGTTGTGGTTTTCAAATTCTAATAATAATCGAACAAAATAAAATGGTGCTACTTGTAGCATCTCTTTCTGATTTGGGGTTTGCTTCTGCTATTTTCATTGCAACAGTGATAGATGTTAGGGTCATGATTTCAAACATGTTGTGGTGCAATTTACCCCGCAAGTTAGACCAACAACAAGATAAACAAAGATAAACAATTTCCATAAAATCAATATTATAAAGAAGAATAACTAAGTAGGAGAATAAGTAAGGGAAATGCAACAAAATTGACTCATGTATTATCAAAATAAGAGATGGAAGAAAACTTTACAAACCTCTTTAGGTTGGGAGACCCTTCACTTGAAATGGATTTGATACAATATTTAAAAAAAAAATTCATAGACTTCTATCTCTTCAAATAAGGTTCCAAGATCCAAAACCCTAACTACTTGGAATAGTCAAATATTTAATAAGTACCAACTTCCTATTGGACGTTAGTTAATACATAGACTCTTTTTACATTGATTGTTGACTGCTAACTACTATTCCTTATTCAAAAGAAATAGATGTATTAGATTGAATAGTTACTACTACTTCTCCAAGCTTGATATCTGGGTACATTTAGTGATACATAGGGGAGATATTGTTGATTCTAATACCTTGTTGTTTTATCTTGTCCCATCTCTATTTTAGTCTATCTTTGACATAGAATGAGGTTTTCGTAGTTGTTAATAATGAGCTTTCCTTATTTGATCCCATCAACGATTTCCTTAATTTATATTTCTATAATTTTACAGCATGATATGGCCTTTCAATATACCTTGGGATCGCTAGGTTTCCCACTATGCTAATAAGTGGGGGGGGGTTGTAAAAAAAACTTGAATTTGAGGAGAAAGTGATGTAAATGGGTAGAGATAAAGGTGAAGTTAACAATAAAAATAGTGAGAAATTTAAAATGAAAATAATGGGGGAATGGTAGGTTTTATATCCCAAAATGGCACATCTATTCCTGTGACCACTTTTCCATAATTATGTCGCATCTTAACACTTCCATGGTGACACTTCATGAAAGTCGCTGGAAAAAAACCTAACTTGTAGGATCCATATATGTATATGTATAAATCCATTTGAAAATTTGTTTTCTCCATTTGAAAGGTATTTGAGTTAGCTCAAACTTTCCAGAAGACTCCAAAGTCTAAAAATGCTTAGAAGTACACTCAAATTGATCATCTTTGAACTATTCAAGAACTATCCTACACGGTACCCGTAGATTCCCCTAACTTCTTTTGTATTCGTGACTATTATCACTACAACCCGTGAATTCCCTAGCATCTGTGACTGTTTTCAGTGCAACCCACAAATATCGACTTGCATTGACAAATGCTGTCATTGCAACCAGCAAATACATCTTGTACATGTCAAAAATGGATGTTTCTCAAATTTTTGGTAGTTTGTGTGGTTATGCAACTGACTCCTTCAGTTGTAACTAGTTTTTCTTCTACCCTATCTCTTGGGAAACATATAAATTGAGGCAGAGAGGTCCATGTGAATGGAATTAAAATTTTGCATTTTTATGTTGGATGAATTGGGACACTCTTTCCCCCCACCGTTTCCCTAGAATCTATTCCTTGTATTGTAGAGCTTGGAGGATGAGTTCCTTGGAGAAGAGAAGCAACAGAACCAGATCAAGATTTCAAGAGGTTCCTAGCTTGAAGAGAATGTATAATTATACTTATTTTCGTGACTAATAAATATCTGATGTCCTTCTTCTTCCCAAATCATTGTTCAATGTGTACTTGAATCTCTGTTTTGATTATATGATGATGTATATCAGTTTAGGGTTTCATTTTTTATTGAACATAATCTTCGTTCATATATTCTATTTGGTTTGAGGAAGGTATAGCTTGTTTTTCATGTCTCTTATGGAAGAGGTCCAAGAGAAGGGATAGAGAAATATTGGACCAACATTCAGTTAATTAGGTATGGACCCTGCTTTTATCTCGATCTTGCTTATATATGCTTGCAGAACTATATGCATCTCTCCTTCAACCCCAGTACGTTGATAGCCTCTTAAACCCTAGCCATAGGAATACTTTCCTCTACAATAGAACTGTCAACTCCACTTGGGAGATCCTTTTCCATTTTGGGTGTCTCTATCTTTCTTCCAATCGTTTTCAAGGTTTCAGGTCTTTCTTGCCACTTAGGAACACCCTACCTTCCTAACGCAGTTTTTGGCATTTTTTTGTCCTTTTCCCACCCATTCGTGAGCTTGAGACTCCACAGTTGTGTGTTTAGAATGTACACATGACCTGATATACTGTCAAACTGCATACGATACATGACCTATCAGTAGGGAAACTCTTGAATTCCCCTAAAACAATTTTTTTCCTCATTTTTGTGATTTTTTTTCTGTTGTTTGAAGGTTGTTCGGTAGGTATTTTGGGGTCCTATGCAGGTGCATGGATCCAGGGAGTTAATTTCATCCCTTTAAGGCATTGTTTATATATGTGTTAAGTCCTTTAGTATCATTAGGATTTGTTCTTTTCTCATCCCCCCTACCCCCTTTGCTTGGTTTGACTTTTGTCTTATGTTTCTGGTCAGCCTATGTTACTGATCGTTGTCTAAGTTCATAAGCTTGTTGGTGTTTGTTTCCTTCTTCTTCTGTTGGTTAGCTTCACGCTACCTAAGTAGTTAGCTTGTCTCTTATGCAAGCTTCCCTTCCAAGTAGGGTTTATATAGACTTTAGGAAGTCTAGAGTCTGTTTGGTTGTTGTATAGTGGAAGCCCTTTTGCTTTGGTATTGGCATCTGCATACTTTAGTTTGTAGGTAGTTTTTATTTTGTATTTATAAAAGAAAAATAAAAAGAATATATATTTATTTAATAAGCATGTAGGTTAGGGTTTCGTGTTTAATGCATTGCATATTAGTGTTCTTGAAGAAATAAAAAGAAACTTTTCTTTTGTGGCTTTCATGTTTCTATTTGAAAAAGAAAGAGAATAGTTTTTTCTTTCCACATTTCATTTCTCTTTGCTTAGTCATCTTGTTTCAACATTGATTCAAAACACCACTGGTTTCACCTTCACCACCCCTCTTTGAGTAATCAACAACCCTTTAAAATAAATGCTTAATATTTAAAATTTATTAGTAACTGTTTGTTTCTAGGGACAACACACACTAGTTTAGGATAGTGTTTTGGGTTAGGGATATATTAATTTCCCAAAAATTTAAACTAAAAAGTAGTGGGTTATCTTTTAGGAAATTCAACTTCATTGAGAGAGACACCAGAAAGCTCCTCTCACATAGGAGTCAAGCACGAGGTCGTGCGATACTGAGTTGTTGGAGATACCACTCCACTTCTTAGTAAAGCATACACCAGATCTATTGCACATTTTGGGACTCATCTAGTACCTCCTCTCGGATCTGTGTGGTTCCTGGTACTGTTTTGGTTTCAGGCTTAGCTACCCTACCCATGTGCATTGGCTGGACTAAAGAGTGTTTCTCCATACTTTTTCCATGATTTTGGTAGCATTAGTATCTTGTCTGCTAGGATCTTACATGAGTGGCATTGGAAGGCTATTTCCCGTGCACCTAGGGTAGACTTGGAAGGTAACCCTAGTTGACAATTTGGGAGAGTGGTTGGGTGATTCCAGCGCTTGTACCCAGATAAATCTTCACTAGAAACCAAGTAACTACTCTCCTTCCTTCACTAGTTAGTTATGGGCCCTCATCATCCCATACTTTCCTTTGGAAGGCATATTTGTTTCCCTAGATTGATGCTTAGGTCTTTTCTTCTAGTGTTGTCTTCTTTGTACTGTAGGTTTCTTGTCAACCTTATAATTTGTCTTCTTGTTTGAAACTATGGCTAACACCCCTTTGAACACCAACCAAGAGATCCCCATGCTACGAACTCCTTGTATTATTCCTCTCATAGGGAATGTTGGTGTTCCTTTGATGGCCACCTTGAATCTACTTAGATTCACCCTAGGGCTACCGGTGTGGTTGTTTTCCACTCCAAATGTCATGAATGCTCCGGATTCTTCTCAACTAAGCTCCTTATATCAAGGGAATCAAAACATCGCTTACCCTTCACTTGTAGTTGCCTCTTCTCCTCCTTCTACCTCATGCGGTGAAAGTTCTGACACTAGTAATCGATAGTATAAAAGGAGTAAAAGAAGGAAGAATATGAAGAAGACTCAAAAGCAAGGGGGAACATGTTCAACCTCTGCATGTCAATTTGAACCTCACCACCTAGCCTCTATGGTTCATGTTGGGGGAACCTATCCAACCTCTGTAGGTCATGTTGGATCTAAGCACTCAACCTCTGCAAGTCAATTTGATCTTCACCGCCCAAACTTTGCAAGTCAAGTTGATATTCACCACCCAACCTCTGTAGTTCATGATGGGAGCACCTATCCAACCTCTGCAGGTCATGTTGGATCTAGGCACTCAACCTCTGCAGGTCATGTTGGATCTAAGCACTCAAACTCTGCAATTAAATTTTATCTTCACCATCCAACCTCTCATGATCATGCTAGTGGAACCTTTCCAACCTCTGTAGGTCATGTTGGATCCAGTCACTCAGCCTCTGTAGTTCATGCTAAGGGAACCCACTCAACCTATGCAGTTCAATTTGAACCTCGATGTCCAATCTATGCTATCCATGATGGATCCAGTAACTGAGCCTATGCAGTTCATGCTGAGGGCACACATTCAACCTCTACAGCTCAAGTTGAACCTCCTCGTCCAACCTCTGCTAGCCATGTTGGACTGAACCACCTAGCCTCTGTAGTTCATGCTGGGGGAACACACTCAACCTCTGCAAAGCATGTTGATCCTACCCATACAACCTTTGCAGGTCATGTTGGACCCATTTTCTCAACCTCTGCAGGTCGTGCTGGGGGGAAACTCTCAGCCTTTGTAGGTCATTTAGAGGGAAATCAATTGGCCACTACGAGTCATTTTGACATTCTTGAAAATACTAACTGTTCAAAACACAACCCTAATTTTCCTTGTAATATTTGTGAGGGAGACCACCTTACTTATATATGCCCCACCATCGCAGAGGTACAAAGAATTTGGTTCCAAGGTTATCCCGTTTTTTAACACCCTGAAGTTTTTTAACAACCAGCCTCTCTTAATTAGGTTGGACCGAGTCACCCAACATGTGATTGTCATGCTGGGGATAAACAATCAGCCACTGCTAGTCATCTTGACACTATTGAGAAAACTGGTCGTTTGAAAGGAAAAATTAAGTTCCATTATAAGCTATGTGAGTGATATTATCTTACTCACCAGTGCTCTACTATCACAGAGGTGCGAAGAGTGTGGTCTAAGACTCAAGAATATCCTATTCATGAACAACGTAAAGTTTCTCAACAACCTACTCAACCTTTATTTTATCAAGTGGTCGAAGCAATCTTAACTTTGCTCGATTCCACTCTCCCTTTAGAGAGTGACCTTCCTTATGTGATTGAACCAATGTCATATATGGCCCATCCCACTCTCCCTTCAGAGAGTGACTTTCATGAAGCGGTTGAATCGATTCCATCATCGATCAATCCCACTCTTCTTTTGGAGAATGAAATGTATGCTAGTCACATTTTCTTCACTTCTAGTTCAGATCTTACTGAATAAGGGGGAACTAAACTCGCTTTAGATGAATCCCCACCAAGCTCTCAGATTGCTTCCTTTTTTTCAGGATAGCCTAGTTGAGTTGCTCCTTCCTTCTGATGCACCTTTCCAGATAAAGGTAAAAGTTGGACAATACACAATTTCTCGTTGCATTGTTGATGAAGGAGGCTCAATTAATATCTTGTACCATCGTGCTTGGTGATGCATGGGATCTCCTATCCTTGTGTCATTTTATAGTCAGTTATTGGATTTTGATAGAAGAACTATTATAGCCTTGGGAATTCTTGCTCAAACACCTGTTACTTTGGGTGGGAAGACCATCTTAGTTGATTTGATGGTAATTGAGGACCCCTTGGACTTCAATATGATCCTCGAGGATGATTATGTTTATTCCATGTAGGCTGTGGTGTTAAAATTATTTCTTGTGATGTACTTTAATCATGGAGAATAAATTGTCACTACTGATCAGTTGGATTTTCTTGATCCCTCTCCTGACCCAAATAGTGACCAATTTTTTCCTTTATTGTTTTCTAGTGTCTCTGTAGACACTACCGTGACACGGGTGAGCTATGTGGCCTCATATCCTTTGCTTTCAAGTGATACTGAGAATAATCCTATGTGTTCATGTGTACCTTCTTGGGACTTTTTTTTGGAAATTGACCAATTTTTTCATCCTATACATACTTTGGATCCTTCTCTCCACTCTGTTGATCCATTTGAATGTCTAGATACGTGTCCTATCTAGGATGGTCAATTTCCTTTCAATGAATTCTTCCTGCAATATTTGATACAGTATGACCTTCTTTTGGATGTTGGTTTAGTTGTGACTAAGTCTAACCCTAAATTGCTTCATAATCCTTATATTTATGTTGATCGATCTCCATATGTTGGTCTTATTGAGTCTTTAGACTCTCCTTTTAATCAACAAGTCATTGATCCTGATGAGTTTGTTGTTTTTTATATATTTCTCAACTTCCATGATACTGAGTTTGTTGAATTCTATTTTACTTCATAGGTTGATATTAATGATTATAAACCCTTGGGCCTTATCACCATACAATATCCTTCGGTTGATTCTGCCTTGACTTCCCCTTCTATAGAAGATAGCAAGTTTCATGTGTTTCTTCCAGAATGACCTGCATCACCTCTTTTCTTATGAATATGATCTTGATGTTGTTGTTTCTTGGAAACAGGATTTGTAGTTGGATCTGTAATTGTTTATTGAACTCACCTTGTTGTTCAAGCTGTAATTGCATTCGCATGTATCGTGAATGCACTTCGGAGCCTGATGCTGACTTCCATGCTCTTAGCTCATTGTATAAGCCACTATCTCTGCTCTCATCATCGCTCATCCTTGCATAAATTTTCCTTTGAAACTTGACACCTTTTACCTTGAGGAGACATTATTCGAGTGTCTTTACATTGCTCATGTTCCTTGCATTATTTTAGGTCTGTTCCTTACGCTTGGAACTAGTTTCTCCTTCCTTTGACACTCGTCTTCTTGCACTATGAGCATTCTTTCTCCTCTCCTTCGAGCTCGTTAAAAATAGTAAGGAGGCCACAAGTTTACTTTTTCGGACTCATTACAAATTCACGGGAAAGATATGGATTTATCTTTAAGCCTTGTTCTAACTCCTTAAAATTGACTAGATTGTCAAGTAAACTTGTTTGTTCAGACTCATTAAGGTAAATTGAACAATCATCTGCATTGGTGGTAGATTATCTCTTTCTCGGACCACGTAGATTATTTAGGAGAAAAATACACTCTCTTTTCTGTGGAATTGAGAAGAGTATCTTCAGGCATAGGTTTATCTCTTTTCTGGACCTAGAGGACTAAAATTATGGAAAAGGAACCTTTTCGAGCTTACTTTTCTCTTTTTCATGTTCTAGACCTAAACATGAAAAATATTCCGAGCATACTTTATGTCTTTGCCATGCTCTCTAAACCCTGAGAACAAAGCATCCAGTTTACTATTGTTTGTACCATTCTCATAAATAAATGGAACTTTTCGAGTGATCTTGCTTTCCTTCACACTTGTTAAAACTAGATATTTTGCTCACTTATGAAAGAGCGTTGGTTTGGTGATAGTTTACCCCTTTTACGGAACTTGTTGATTAACTACAAAAAAGGCATACCTTAGTTCACTTGGGCTAAGACAGTTCTTGTCTGTATTGTTTTACACTTTTTCGGACTTAGGAGACTAACTTTATGAAAAAGCACCCCCCTAGAGTCTTCTTTAGAGTTTTTAGACTCTCAAAAATATGAAAACACCATCGATCATCCATTAATTTGGGCTCGTAAAATTCACAAATCAATGCTTTATCAAGAATTATTTCATCTCTTCTTCGAGCTTGTCAAAAATGAAGAAGGTCTCGAGTTTTCTTTGTTGGAGTCGTTAAACATTTACACAAAAGAGGGAAGGGGAAGTTCATTCACATGTATTTTACACCATGGTAGCAAGTATTATTTCCTTAAACAAAGCACCAGTTTTGAGTCTATCAATAGTTGGGTCTCAGTTTTTGACCTTATCCCGATTCATATTTTTTACTCCTCCAATTGGTCTCTTTTCCAATTATATCGGGAATTTGTCAATGTCTCCTACATTTAAGAGTTGCATCATTGGTCTCTTTGTCTCAAAATATTCCTAAGTCACTTTTTTTTTTCGTTCTCATTGTTCAAGAATTAAACCTTGGTCATCCATTCTGCAGTTTCCTTGACCTTTTGTGTCAGCCATTCACTGGTATCACTTCATTACATTATGTCTTCGACAGTCCTTGTCATAAAATTTTGTACCAATTCCAGATCCAATTAATCTTTCACTTACTTCGTGTTGGATGATGAAGTATGCCTTAATTCCTTCCTTCCAATGGATCTCTTCCTGTCGATGTCAGCACCTCTTTCTCTGGGAATGAGATTTAGAGTTTATGACAATACGTTGGGTATTGCGGTCATTAGTGGCAATTTCTCTCACTATTGGCTAGTGGGAATACCTTCTTGTCATCTACCTGATGGATTCTTCAAGGTCTCAACTTTAAATCCTTTTATCCACACTTGTTAGAATGTATTAGGTACCTTGGGGACCATTTTCATTAATGGTGGTTTCCCTCGCATTTGTCAATGGTTCTCATCAACGTCCGGTAATCAAACAACTTCCTCCATGTTCAACTTCAAATCCTTTATTCACATGGTTAGGATTCGTACCTTTGGGTGGTTTGGATTGAATACCTTGGGACAATAGTAGCATCGTCATTTTTTCTATTGCTTGAGTTGTGCAAGACATTATCACACTTTATATACCATTTTCTAAGACATAGATCCACCTTGTACTCTTGTGGCTATAATCGATTATGGAGCATGGATCCAGCTTGTTCACTTGTGGCCATGAATATTTTATATTTTATATGGATCATTTTTGCATATTGAGCGAACATGATAGTTGCATCAGTTATACTCATGTTATATCCACCTATATCCTTATGGGGATCTTTGGTTTACAGACTTGTATTTCCCAAATATCAGTTTTGTCCAACATCTATCTCTCTTTCAGGTACCTCTGTTCGAGACTTTTGATCTTGGATTCTTTGCTCTCTCCATACTCAGTTGTTTCCTTTATAATGTATTTCAGCTATAATGTTCCCCTCTAACCTTGTACATTAGGGGGAATCTTTTATATCCCAAAATGACATATCTTTGTCTGGAACCACTTTCCCATGATTCCGTCGCATGTTGACACTTCCATGATGACACTTCATGAAATTCACTGAAAAAAAACCTAACTTGGAGGATCTATATCAAGAGTTTTGTAACTTCGTTTGAGATCTTCTTTGCACCATTGGAAAAGTATCTGATTCAGATAAAACTTTGAAACAAACTCCAAAGTCTAAAAATGCCTAAAAGTACCCTAAAAATGAGCATATTTGACCTATTCACAACTTGTCCTACATGGTACCTACGAATTTCACCTTGTATTCGCGACTTGTCCTTCATGATACCGATGAATTCCCCTAACTACTTTTGTATTCATGACTATTGTCACTGCAACCATGAATCCCCTGCAATTCATGACTGTTGTCACTAAAACCCACGAATATCGAATTGCATTAGTGATTGTTGTCACTGCAACTCGTGAATACATCCTGTACATATAAAAAATGGATGTTTATCGAATTTTGGGTAGTTTTGGTGGTTATGCAACTGAATCCTTCAGTTGTAACTACTTTTTCTTCGACCCTATCTCTTAAGAAATGTATAAATAGAGGTAGAGAGGTCCATGAGAAGGGACTTGAACTTTTGCATTGTTATGCTGGAGTAATTGAGACTCTCTTTCCCCCACCTTTTCCCTAGAAGCTATCTCCTTGTGTTGTAGAGCTTGGAGGCTGAGTTCCTTGGAGAAGAGAAGCAGCAGAACTAGATCAAGGTTTCGAGAGGTTCCTAGCTTGAAGAGAAGGTATAATTGTACTTCTTTTCATGTTTAATAAATATGTGATGTCCTTCTTCTTCTAAAATCATTGTTCAATGTGTATTTGAATCTATGTTTTGATTATATCATGATGTATATCAGTTTAGGGTTTCATGTTTTATTGAACATAATATCGTTTCATATAGTCTATTTGGTTTAAGGAAGGTATAACTTGTTTTGCGGGTCTCTTGTGGAAGAGGAGTAGGAGAAGGGCTAGAGAAATCTTGAACCAACCTTTAGTTAATTAGGTATGGACCCTAGTTATCTCTAAATATTGCTTATATATGCTTGCATAACTATATGTATCTCTCATTCAGCACCAGTACGTTGATGGCCTCTAAAACCCTATCCATATGAACAATTTCCTCTACAACAATAGCAGAGGAGGTTTGTATAGACTTCATGAATTGGATAATTGGACTCTATCAACTCCCTTTTTTTGTCTGCATTAGGAATCTAATAAAACCTCCACCATGGCTATGCTTTTTGGCTGAAAAAGGTTCAATTTTTCGAGCACTAGAAGATTCGTTTGCTGAACTTTTTTCTTCTTACTAAATACTTTTGTTGAAGATATGGATGAGGTAATATTTGCATTTGTGTGGGAGTTTCCTCCACTAGTATCATTTTGAACATGTTTCTAAGAATCAATATTTGTGAAATCTGTGGGTATCTACTAACCATAAAGTAATCCACTTTTACTCTTCCTTGGAGTACGTGACTCTTGCTTAGAATTTTCATCATTCTCATTTTTTTACCATAAAATTATTTTTCTTTTGGTGACTCAAGTGGACAGTCTTGAGATTCTTTACTTGAATTTTCAGGCTTGCATGTGGTCAAAGAGACAAAAACACTAACTTATTCTTGAGTAAATTTTTCAAGTGACGGGGAACCTGAAGATGACTGAAATGAAATATCTTTAGCATCACTTGGATAAACAAGAACATTTAATTACTTCTCTAAAGCAAGTATTATTTGTTGGAATTTACTAAGCTTCTTGGTAACAACTGAAATATCTCTTTTCTGCATACAAAATTCATTTAACAAAAGTTAGGAACACTAGAATATGTTTCCTTATCATGTCCAATAGATGTTGATATTAAACATTAGAAAAAAAAAATTTAAAAATCATCAGACAACATTTTGTAAGTCATATCCATACTCCAAACTCCAATTGTTTAAGAGTAAATTAGATGTGGTTTACAATATTTATATTTCAGTGAAATTTCATAAATTCTATTTAAGCTAATAGTATGGTCCTCTAAAGTCCTGATGTTTGTGAGTAAATTGGATCTAGTTTACAATATTTAAGCTGAACAGGCTGACCATTCCACGATGATGAACCCACATTGAATCCCCAGTATCCTATTGAAAATGCAGTGCATCAAAAGTATATTTTTCCACACCACCTACCCTATCCCCTAAATTTTGACCTCAAAACCTGTGGGGCTGAAGCCCTATGTGTTGTCACCGGATCGTGCATGTCTATTTTGAAAATAGAGGGATTTCAGTAAATGTCCATGAAAAACCAGGTTGTGCATATGAAATTTTAGGAGGTCATACACAATAGGTAATTGTTGTGCTACAAACATACACCTACACACATATCGTGTTCACCCAATTTTAATGTAACATATGAGTTAGGTCAACACATAACTCATAATAGAGGGATCTGTATTAACAAGGGGGATACACTCCAATGAACATCACCATGTGGGACTTAATCCCTGTTGATGTATTTATAACTTCAGAATGTATTCACTTGTATATCTTATGTATTGTATCCCAATGTTTATTCCAGGAAGTGTATGTAATGGATTTGAGTCATGTCATGCCCATATGTTCCTCTTGGGAGATTCAATAATGTAAACAAGTCATGTAAATTCATTGTTTGTAACAACCCTATTGATCAAGGGTTAACGTCCCCACAATTGTGGGGCACTAGGGTTATTAGACTCTCCTAGAGATGTCGGCCCTAGTAAGTAATTGGTAAGTGGGGCTGACATGTTAAAGTGAACACTAAGTGAATGAAAGAATATAAATAGAGAGTGATCCTCTCTATTTATCACACACACACTCACTCACTGGGGTGCATGAGTGAGAGAGAAGTTGATGGGACAAGAAAGAGACTACTGCTGTCGGGATATCATCTTTATGTTTTAGGGTTTTACTTTTGGTGCTGATTCTATCTCTGAGGAAGTTGCGGGGTTTTCTCCTCTACGGTTTCCTTGAGTAAAATTCTTTGTGTCTCTTCTCTCTTGTGTTTTATTGTTGTGCATATTATTCTCTCGGTTAAAGATCCTAAGATCATTATGCTAGCTTGAATGATAAAAATATAACATGGTATCAGAGTTAACCTGAGAAGCAGAAATTGTGCAGTTATAGAAGCTAGGGCTTCTTACCTTTTGGGTCTCTCTCCACAATCCATCATCAAAATTATGCTAGGCCAACTCTCCATTGAAGGGCACATCTTTCTGTCGAAGCATAATTCGATTTCGAGCATTTTGAGTTTTTGGTGCGGGATTAGGGCTTCTTACGGAAGAGAAATTTTTGAGTGAGCCCAGAATAGGACTTCTCTCCTCATCAAAATCTAATTTTAGATACCTAGGTCAAGATTTTTGGTTGGGTATAACTCCGGGAAAGTCAAACCCTAGTTTGACCCTGGGCCGAAAAAACCCAAAAATCCTAAAACTGATAAGTTTTGGTAAATTCTCTATATATCAGGATTGGAGAAGGATCATGAGCTAAAAATCACACAGGAATAATATATAATCCTTATTTACACCGTGTCCAAATTTTAGCCTCAAATTCACTATATTCTAGGAGATATGATTCCTCCACGTTAGGGCTCCAGCCTCTTCTAGGATTCATCCCTAAACACGACACCTAGGAAGAATTGCTATATCTCTGGCTATAAAGGTGAAAATGAAATTTATGAAGATGTTCCAAAAAGGGAATGGACTATAATTTCTGTGGTAGAATTTTTAGAAACCGGAGAAAAAATAGTGACACGTGGCAGTCTGTACAACTTTGCTATGCTAAACAGTCTTGGAACAGGTCACCTTGGGAAAACGATCATAAGTCCCAATTGGTGAAACCAATTCTGATGAAACCTATGGTGTTGGAACAGGGACAGGTGAGGCTACGTCAATAAAAAAATTTGGACATAGAGGAGCATTAATTTCATAGATACCATAGAGACAGTATCAAGAATTTTTGTAGAAGAAATTGGAAAACTAGGGCTTCCTATTCCGGGAGCTTCCCTCAACTGTTTTCAGAAAAGGAGTACATTGGATAACTTTCCTTGAATAGGTCTATATTTATATTGAATCAAATCTGAAAGATTCCAAGTTTTTAAAATTATGGTTTCTCTAACAAACCCCAGATCAGCGAGCTCCGGAACGAGGACGGACACCTCAAATCGGTAAGATCTAATCTTTTTCTATTTTTATTTGAGGTTCTCATTTCATAGTGATCTATCACATCAGCTTGATGATAATCTTGCTGAATTTAATAAATTCCAAGCATGGAAGTATATGATCTCTCTGAAGAAAATGAATTGGACACCTACATGAGTAGAGAGGTTCCAGTTCCAGAGGGAGATGAGACTCAAAGCCTTACACAAGAAGAACTTGGTCAAGGCCAAGAAGATCATTGTTGATTCAATCACGGATCACCTTATACCACAATTGTCTTCCCTAAAGACACCAAAAGAGATGTTTGACTCCTTGATTAAGCTATTTGAAGGGAAGAACATAAATCAGAATATGAATTTGAGAAAACAGTTGAAGAATGTGAAGATCCAGAATCCAGAGACCATACAGTCATACTTTATGAGGGTCTCTCAAATCAAAGAACAACTAGTAGCAGTAGAAGAAGAAGTCGAGAATGCAGAAGTTGTGATAGCCACCTTGAATGGCCTCCCGGGATCATGGGATTCATTCATTCAAGGAATGTGTGCCAGAAGGAAGTAATTACTTTCAGCAAGCTCTCGGAAGAGAACACATAAGAAGAACAAGCTTGACTCATAATAAGAGAAGAGAAGATGGGAGCAACTAAAGATCAAGATCTCACCATCCAAAGAAGATCCCTCAAGCGATGATGAATACAAAGGACTGAACTCTTGAAGAAACTCGTATCCATCTTAGCATTTGGATAAGAATTGATGAATGAAGAAGATGATGAAGTTGAAGGCTCAAGAAGGAGTCTACCTACGAAAAAAATAAAGATAAGTATTCAATTGTCATTTCATGATATTGTTTTTGTTATGCATTTGTCTATATTTCAGTTGATGTATTATGCATGATAGAATATTTGCATTAATGACAGTATACTACTAATATGGATGTGATGGGTAAGTAGCTCATGGTGCTATACAACTCTCCATTGCTACTTATCTAGAATGAAACCTCTTTGCTGAAATATTGGATTAGTGCACAATCTCAATGTTGTCCCGGTAGAGATGGAAGGCATCTAGAAAGTTTTTGTGAGATATGGATGAATGTATTATTGGCTAAAATAGTTGCATGATCATATATTTATGCATAAGAATTTTCCATTATGAATATTCCTTATGAAATGTTTTTGAACATACAAATGCATTTGACTTGTAGGAAAGATCGCATACATAACCGCCTACAAGCAAATAAGGATGAGACTTGTTCCGAAGAACCAGTGACGACAGAGAAAGAATAATATGACGAATGCAGCGACATCATTGATGCAGAACCTTCCAGCTATGAAGAAGTAACCAAAGAAGAAAAGGGAAGACCAGTTCAAGAAGAATGATGTCTAGGATGCAGTATCGATACATGAAAGGAATTTCGTAGTTCCATCATGCAGTAGATGGAAACATCATGGGATACAAGGAAAGATTCGTAGCACGAGGCTTCTCATGGAAAGAGTGCATAGAGTATGAAAGACAAAGGGAGAATGATGCTTCGCTTCATAGGGAGTAAATGTAGTAGAGATTCTGAAGAGGTTCAGGTTGATGGATTGTAAATCCATGACCACACCTATGGCATCGAACCTGAAGCTATTGAGTGATGCTTCATCGAAAGAGGTTGATGCTATGATGTATCGGGCTGATGCACAATCATGGACTCCTTTAAAGACACTTTCAAATGCTGGCATAATACTGGAATAAATGGAAAACTCTGACTTTACGTGACAATTAGGGGTACTTCCCTAACTTATTTGAAGATGAAGTAAAAAGAGAAAATATAGGTAATTGAATCATATTTCATAATATATAGCATTTATGCAGAGAATATGTGTGTAAATGATTGTAGAATTAGTTTCCGTGAAATTGAGTTTTCAAATTTTCAGCACATCTTAACATATATGTTTGTGTGGGTGTAGCAATATATGAGGTAAATGATGTCAATTTGGGAGAAAATATTGCCGACATATAAAGGACATATGGGCCTAGCACAACACTATTTATTCATAATTTTTGATGAATTATTTTATTATTATTAATTATTGAAGTCACAAAAGCTTGAAATTAAAACGTTATGTGCGGGTGCAACACTTTAGGGGCAAGAATTAATGAAATCCTTGATTTCTAAATATAAGATCGTAGAGCTTGATCTCATCTAGTGCACCATATAGTTTTATTGGGAAATGGTGATGGAAATCAAAAGCTATATAACAAACAATCGATGTATCTATTTTAAAAAACTGACGTGTGTCATTTAGAAAAATAATTATAAATAAATAAAACATAGTTTTGAAGGAAAAAATTACCTATTCAAAATTGTAAGATCGTACTCTACAATATTCTAGATTTTCATAAAAAAATATTGTGTATGTCATAGAAAAACACACCATCTAAACTAAGCATATTGATAGAGTTCTAAAAGACAAGCAATAGCCCTAGTTTATTTGTCCTAGCCAATAGGTTCGGTAGTCCGATGTAACACCCCGCTTTTGACCCCATTTGCATTAAAAGATACATGATGTATATATTGTAATTAGTCATGATGTGGAGCCAAAGGAAAAATCCCCACCATCGATTTGTTTGTGTTATGTTTCGGCAATTGGGATCATTGCCGATGGTATAGCATGCTATTCGACACATTATAGTTTTGGCATCATGTAAATATGCACATTAATTAAAATGAACCTACATCCAACTATGACAGTGCAATGATAATGAAAAGGGAATGATTTTCCTAAGGATAAGGAGGGGGAATTATTAAACCTTGGGCCTATGGGGAAAATCCATGTGTCAGCTGTTAAACCCATGATGTAGTTGGGGAAGTTACTGCTGAGTAGTGGTGGGTGTGGCAGGATTGTCAGTCCTTTCCCACATGCCCACTCCACCAGTAGACTGTTCATCTTCACGTCGTGTGGGAAGAGAAGGAACCTTCCCATTCTCTCCACTATCTCATGACTCCATTCTGGCATTTACGGCCGTAGTCCATTGGGTTTTCTTGCCCATATCCACATAGGGGATGGATTGGCCCATCCTCACATAGAGATTCATTCTCCACATTGTTTTGTTTTCCTCAGGCACAGGATCTTCGGGGCTTTTACTCACACAGCGAGTTGGAAAGCCGAGCTCTGTCACCATGATTTACTGTGAAGGACCCTTCGCATTCTGGGGGTGTGTATGTGTGTTTCCATATCGATTTGGGGTTCTGTGTATGTGTTTTCCCTGCCCAGCTGAGGACTTGACTTTCCTCTTCAATTTTTGGGCTGTGTAATTGTCCCGTTGCCTCCTTGTTGAGACTGGGGCTGTTATTTTGCCACGTTGTTCGTTTGTTATGGGTTCAATCACGTCTTAGCTTGATGTGTCTATTGTTGAGTCATTTTGGCCACAATAGGGCCAAGAATGACTCAAGAATTGTTTTCCCCTATATAAGCTATGAACCGCTTGTTTGGCTGCATGTATGCAGTGGTTGGTCTTCGGACTGTGTTAGAGTGGGGATGAGGGCTTGGTTTGCTTGATAAACCTGGGGTGTTTGGGAGCCACATAGATAGAGCTAGATGGCTGGATTTATTCTCCACAACCCTAGAGTAGCACTAGAAAGGGGGATCAGGGCCTGAGGGACTGTGTAGTAGAGAAGGGACCGATTTCCTGGTGTTAAGTGTCTGTGGTTGTCCTAGAAGTCATTCTAGTTCTGGTGTAGGATTCCTTAGCTCTTCAATGAGCTCCCCACCTTAGAATTCGGATTCTCCCAGCTCCTTGATAGCCTGATAAACCCTACTATGTTGGCTTGGCTGACTTGTGTACCTTTGTTGTGTGTAAGCCTTCTTATTCCCTTATTCCTTGGGGAACCATGCCCAGCTCTAGGGTGGCAGCGTTGCTAAGAGACTAAGGAGCACGATGGCCTATGGTTGAGTGGAACGTTTCAATGACATAGCTAGTTGTGGGATGACTTCTGTATAAGATGAGTATTCTTGACCATTTCATCTGTGCAATTATATTTAATGTTAATGAATTATGGTCAACATGTTGAATGATGGAATGTATGATTTTGCTTCCACTATATGTTAAACAATTATGTGTCTCTGGATGTTTTTACTTCCAAGCATTTTATTTTAGTTTATATGTATGCACATGTTCATGGGGCTAGATGCCTAGATGGTTTGTGTTCGGTAGCGTCCTCTTCATTGGTCGGAGGGTTGGGGAAGTTAGAGAGTGGTATCAGAGCACATGTTGTAGCATCGGCGTAAATGGGCCATGAAGATGCAGTGACAGAGCCATCATTGGAGCATTGGGCTTCATAGGGCCATGAAGATCAGGTAGCATAGGCAGGTTTCCCTCTGCCCAGCAGAGATCATAAATTATGACAGAAAAATCGTCAGAAAAATTTTCTAAGTGCCTGAGCTGTTAGCTCATTGAGAGATTTAGTTGGAAGCTCCTCCGATGCAACAGAGAGCTAGAAGGAAGTTCCCTTGACGAAGGACAGTTGAAATAAAAATTGTGAAAATGTATCTAAGTGTCCGTCGGTCGTCAGCGGAGAACAATGGAAGTTGGAGCCGTAGTTTCGGCGAAGGTCAGCTGAAGACCGCCGATACGCCGGCTCAATTAGTTGAAATATCCTCCGGTATCGACCATTAGTGATTGACGAAGAATAGAGGAAGGCAGAGTTGATGAAGTGGTGGCCAAAAGGAGAAAGAAGATTTTTTTTTGAAAAAGTCTCTAAGTGTTGAGGCCATCGGCATCAGTGAAGATTAGTTGAGTGGATTGATAAAAATTTGATGATGGATTCGCTGAAACGTCACCGCTGTCAGAAAAAATTAGTGGATGTAGGCGCCGATACATCGGCGGCAAAGAGAGGAAGTTAGTTGGTTGAGCCACCGACATGGTGGTAGGAAGGAAGAAATTTTCACCGAAATTGTTTAAGTGTCAGATTGTCGATGAGAATTAGTGGATGGAACCGCCGATACGTAGGTGGAAAATAGGAGATGGGATCGCCGACAAATAGATTGAAGGAGCCGACGTGGTGGAGGAAAAGGAAAAAAATTTGGTGAAGTGTTAAAAGAATCGGAAAAGTTTAGTTAATGAGGTCGCCGATGAACAACATCGGAGAAAGTTAGTTGAACGGACCGCCGATGAACGTCGAAAGAATTTAGTTGTTTGTGAGTCCATCATTGCGGCTACCTAAAGAACTATCCACCCGTGCATAGTGCTTCTGACCGCCGATACATCGGAGAAGGTTAGTGGATTAGTCCACCGATGCATCGAAAGGAGTTAGTCATTTGGACCGCTGATGCATCGGAAGAAGTTAGTTGTCTAGATCGCCGACACATAGTGTTTAGTGGGTCCAATTGTCGACAGGTTTTATGGTCTGCGGAACCCACAGTTGATTTGTTTCCCACCATTGCGGATGCGTAAGGAACTATCCACCCGAAGGAAGGATAGTGCTTCTGATTGTTGATACCGCGCCATGGAGTTCATTTCCTCGTCGATGCTTTAGGGGTTAACGGTTTCGATTGCCGATACAGAGACGTTACAGAGTCCTTGGCATTGTCAATAAAAGTTCAGAAGCTCAGACAAATAAGGATCTGACACATCAGAGAAAAATAGACGATCTGACCATTGATGGGCATCGGAGAAAACTAGTTGTTTTGACAGCCGAAGTGTCGTAATTTTAGCTGGGAAGAGGTCTGATTGGGAAAAAGGAAATTTTGAGTTTTTCAAGTGGGATTTCTCAGCGAATTTCAGCAGTTTTTCAGTGATATTTTCAGGAGTTCTTCAGTGGATTTTAGGGCTGAAAAGGAAAAATTCTATGTGGCTGAATTTGGCACTTCACACCAGAATCCAACTGTGTGTAAGAGTGCATAAATTTGGTGGAAATCATCATTTTAGAAGTGGTGTGGTTTTCACATCCGAGGTCAGAATGGAGCATGTGGATAGGCGTTGGAAAGCTTATCCAGCACGGAATAAGGGAGGATCAGTAGAATTTTAATGAGGATCTCCATGAAAATATGAGGGACTTGAAAAGGGAGATTTCCTTAACGCTATCTTGCTAACTATATTTATATTTTATAAATTTTGTGTACATAAGAATTATGGCATGGGGATGCTAAAAATACCTGGGGATATGTTTGCGTACATAGGATATTACATATTGGTAAAAATAGTGAGAATTATACATTTATAATGAACCACTAATGGTAAATGTTGCATTGGTGTTGGCATTAGTGGAAAAACCAATGACAACATGAGCATGGCTAAATATGTTGCTGATGCTGATGAATGTGACCAGCAACCCTATGGAGGGGATAAGGCAAAAAATCTAGGATCAAAAGTTGGTGAGCGAATTCTGCAATCTCCTGCAAGCGACCAACAAAACTAGTAATGTCAAAGGTGTAAGTAGGATCCATGCAGGAAATGGATTAATTATGACCTTTCCATGGATTGGTAAAGGCAAGAGATCTCATACCATGTGGTTATTTAAAAATTTATACTACATTCATATAGAAATATATCCCTCCCTGTGAATGTTGATATGAACTTAATAACCAGAGAGTGAGTACTGGTGGTCTTGATTATAGTAATGCATCCTATATGAGGTAGTCATGGTTACGCCATAGTATGTTTGAATGCATAGTATTCCTAAATACAAGGTAGCATTGAGTGGATATGCATTAAGAGATTTTATAAATCTTGTAGTTATGCATTGAATGGATGCATATGAAAAGTTTGAGTAAACGTTGTAAATATGCATACATAAGTGTAGGTGCAACTGTTGTGATGCATTGCATGAATGCATCGAGATAATGCTTGTTTATCATGACTAACTAATGGCTGAAATGATGAATTGATGATAATTCTAGATCCATTTCAATAGATGTTATGAATGCAGGATAGTAAGTGCATGAAGAGGGTAGTCATGATCGATTGACTACTGAAAATGCTCTATGGAAGGGCAAGGTGGTACAAATGATATGCTTGTGAAGTAAGGAGTATCTAAACACTTCATTTAAATTGCATAAATGATGTGACTTTGCAATTTTAGTATGATAATGATTCATGTGAAGTAAATGAGTTTTGGTAATATTGATGCAATTAACAGCTAGAAGTATTTGAATTCTATAATTCTGAAAATGCTTTAGTGATTGTTGCAGCAATGAAAAAGTTATATGCATCAAGACTTACCAAGTGTTTGGCTAATTGAAGTTTAGATTTCAAGTAGATTGTTTGGGGTGTGGAAATATAAGTAAGACCATGATAAAGGACGAAATATACCCTGTGAAAGAGCCAAAACTCAAGAGAAGAGTATCATGGCTGTGAAATTAGTCTGTATGCAGAATGAGTTGTCAATTTGAATTTGTAAATTTCAGATTTGAGAAATTGCTGACAATTACTAATCACTATTGGCTTGCATAGAATTGTGTCAGGAGGACGCATTATAAATGGGTGTTCATGTTATGCTAGTAACCATAAAATAATAATGGGCATAGAGGTGCTGCTTACAAGAGACCAACAAATGAGGATCACCTCATTGCCAAGCAAATCAATTTATGTAGTAGACAGAGTTACAAATTCACATTGAATTTAGTTATAAATGCCATTGCTTGGTTATGGAACAATCAAATTTGGATTGTATTGTTAGACAATGATTGACTGTTTGGCTACTTGATGAATGTTCCAGGGGTACACATTGCAGGAATACCATGTGTGATGGCCTGTAGGAGCTAAAATTCATCCGAAGGTTTTCCCCTATCTTGGAAATGGGTTTTGGGTGAAACTCCATTGGACATTTTGGAAATGTCCCATCTGCACTACATGTTTGGTAAGAAACATGAGTGAGATGGTATATATCATGTCGGTAAGACATGTGTGCGATATGGAATGTAAAAGGGAGTTGGGGATGGAAACCGAGGGACTGTCAATTTAGAGAAGGGAGCCCCCATTCCTCCTTAACGAAGGAATAATGCATCGGCAAATGGATAAGTGTTCTATGACCCTAGCTAAGAATATGCATGTCAAACTATTAGATTCAATATGCAGAGTATTTTTTTATTTTATTTCCATTATGACAGATTGCTTGAGTATGAATAAGGCCTACATTGCTCACAATGGAAAGGGGTGCACACTTTTCCAATGTCAGGTCATGAAAGGGTTTTTCGATATTGAATACACCCTAGGGAGTGGATGCATTCCTGGTGTTTCAATACTTGATAGTCCATGATATGAAGTATGATTACAATCTTAGAGAAATAACGCTGATGAGTTTGCTTATATTGCTTGTGTTGACATGCTAAACATATGCAGTTTGGTTGTTGATATGAGTGCCTTATCGATATAAGTGTATTATTGATATAAGTGCATTGTTGATATAAGTGTATTGTTGATAAAGTGTATTGTTGATATAAGTGCATGGACTAATAAACCCAACTGTGTTGGCTTGGCTGATTTGTTGATGGCCTGATAAACCCAACTGTGTTGGATTGGTTGATTTGTTCCTTCCCAGTCGGCATGAAGGTGTACTAGATAGACAGTAATTATTTGATGTTGAGGAGTAGCCTACGAGGTGACCTAACATCCAAGTCCATAGGCAATCCAAAGGCTTATAGAGCAAAGCTGGACCCTGTGGACCAACGAGGAAATGCACAATACAGATAAGTATTGGATTATTTTGCAGCTTATTGCTTATGAATATACATGTGTATATGATCTGGTTATGATATTCTAAGCTCTTGTTTAAGAGATACAAAAAAAACTGATGAGAATAAACTAAACATGTGAATCTATTTAATGTTTGAATATAGGTATCGCTAGGAGCGAGGACTATGAGGGAATCCTAGAGGTGCATGTGGACATGTGACTGTCCTAAAGAGCTCAAAGTGAGCAATAATGAAAAAGGTGCTAGTGGAACTATGAAGGTCCTAGCAGCTGAGAGTTGTAGACAAACCATGTGGAGAGACTCCATGGTTGAGAGGTCTAGAATAGACTAGAGACACTAAGTGTCATGGCCAAGAAGGGTTGGTCCAACATTCATGGAGAAGTGAAAGAGGCTAAGAGCATCAAAACCATAGTGGTGGTGTGGGTTCCAGAATGGAACAAGACAAAGAGGGAAAAAAATCGTGTCTCCTTCCTTTTTTTTGATTATATATATATATATATATACTTATGCATTTGTGAAAATAGAAGGTTGTTGAATGCATGTATGGTTGGAAATAGAATGTGGCTATTTTCTTAAAATAAATTATGAATGCTGGAAGAGTTAATTCCCTGCTGTCAAAACCCCAAAAATTTCAAAAAATTTAAAAACTTTTAAATAGCATAAATGTATGTTAACACAATCGTTAAATACTGATTAGTTAATGCTATTTATTTTGTAACTGTAAGATATTTACTTGGTTGGAATGCTAGTTGAGTTTTTCTTCAATTTTTTGATTGTTCTCTGTTTGCAACAGCAAGTGGATATGCTACGTTAGACTGGGCTTACTTAGCTGTAAAGCTAACGCACATAGTTTTCATTTCTCTTACAGATTGACAGGTAAAGTTTTTGGGATTGCTGCTAACAGATCATTCTAGAGTAAAATAAATCATATGCTGTTATCAAGTGCTTTCAGTAGAGAACTAAATAAATAGATCGCATGTTAAACGGACTATTCAGCTTCTACAGGTATAGCCTCCTTTATTTCACTTTTGATATAAAGCAAAATATGATGAGAAAGGTTAAAAGACACTAAAGAAAAAGATCGTCATTTCCAGTTATATCTATGAACTTTTCAGTTGAATGAACATTCAGAGATAAGGATGGCAGTTTACATAGATTTCTTTTCCAATATTGCCTATAAAAAAATTTATTGAATTACTAGTACTAGGTAAGGGCTACAAAAGTGATGTTCAGTAGCGAAATTAAAAGCTGAAAAGGGGCTCTTACAGGTTTCTAATGTTGCCCTTTTGAATGGTTAAAATCACTAGTTCAATTCATGTAATTAAACAGAGTTCTTTGAATAATTAAGAACATAGACATTTATAATAATATCAGTTATGATAAATGATCTACGTCCCATGTTGTACATGGTCATTCCTCGAGATAAATAACTCACAATAATGAGATCATTTGACATGTAAAATAATATAGATTAGACTCCTTGTTACATTATTACATTAAGTAATTGGTCGCAAGGTATATACTGTATAATTTATACGACTATAACTCTACACTTAGATTTCATTGTTCTTGTAATATGAGTTCATTGATTATATTATAATCAAATGAGATAACCTCATCATAACCTCAGATGAGGTCTCAAACCATAACTTTTACATTTCAAAATGTTTGAACTAGACTTAACAAATTACAAGTCTCTTGTAGTTCATGGTTTTTGTATGAGGAACCAATATTAATAGCTTAAACATTACAATGCCAATATTCCAAAGTTATAATGTCATTGTTGAATGTTATTACAATGCACTAGTGTTTAACATAAGTTGGATATAGCTTATACTGTTGCAATGTAATATTTGTTTTTATATTTGATGATTAACATTATGTTATTTGACCTTAAGCAGGTCCAGGTCGAAAGGTGAATATATGGAACTTTCCACCATGATTAAGTTGGCAATGCAACGATACGAAACATTAGAGTCCGACCCACTCATTGATAATAATTTAAAGGTTTACGTGGCTGCCTCCTCGCCATGCATTGGGAAATATAAGTTGACTTGCCTGCAAATCGATTCATTCCTCCTCTCGCCTGCGGGCTTTGAGCTCTACTCTGCCAAACCCTAGTGGTTCTTGCTGGTCGATTTTGCTTGGAGACAGCCTGGTGTGTAGCCCGTCTTCGTGGTGCTACCGCGTGGGTTGTGTTGAGTTA
>LPNX010310503.1:0-98119 GCA_001517045.1 Pseudotsuga menziesii | reverse complement strand
AAACTCCTCATGAAAGTCACTGGAAAGCAACAAAAAGAATACTTCGATATATTCGAGGTACAATTCAGTTTGGGATTCATTACAGTACAGGGGGGAAACCATTGTTGATTGGTTTCACTGATTCAGATTGGGCCAGTGATCCTGATGATAAGAATTCTACTGCATGTTATGTTTTCAGTTTGGGATATGGACCTATCACTTGGGCTTGTAAGAAACAACAAGCACTTGCTCTTTCTTCAACAGAAGCAGAATATTGAGCCGTAGTTAATGCCAGTTAGGAAGCTTGATGGCTTCGACATATCCTTTCAGAGTTTGGATTCGAGCAGCAGTAGCATACTCCACTTTGGTGCGACAATCAAAGTGCCATCAAGCTTGCCAAAGATCCAGTTCTACATCAGCGAAACAAACACATTGAGTTACACATGCACTTCATAAGAAATATTATTCATGATAGTGTTATTGAAGTTCTCTATTGCCCTACATATGATCAAGTTACAGACATCTTCACCAAGTCTCTTACAAAAGCGAAGTTTTCTAAACTTCGATCTATGTTAGGAGTTTAGGAATGTGTCCTTAAGGGGGGATAGGCTCTAATGCCTCCTTCCTTCTCCTAATAGTGTCACTTTTTTAAATCCTTCAATCCTATACCAAGTTGTTCTTAAGGGGGGATGTTAGGATATTTAGACACATAGGAGTTAGTTAAGATCAACTTGTGTAATATATCTGTTAGGTAAAGGTGTGTTTCTTTAGTATGCATTAGTATGCATTTGTAAATATTCTAATCTGACGGTCACGATATGTTCTAGACATAGAGTGATCCAACGGTTCAAATTCTCTTAGATCATACCTACCATTGATCCGTGGCTTAACACCCAATTGGTCTATGATCTCTATTTAAAGAGCATAGAGGGTCCTTGGCTAGTTGATTGATTATGAGAAGCTCATGTAACTTTCTTTCTTTTGCATAATAAATTGCTCCAAGTAGCTATTTGGTTGGGGCCATGGACTATTTCCCTCCTAAGGTTTTTAACCACGTGAAAAACATCGGTGTGTTGATCTGTGATCTATTTGTGTGAAGCGGTTGCTCAAGGTGGTCGGTCTTTTGGGAGTACCCTGTTTACCCGAACACTGTCTTTGTTCATTGTACAAAGTGTAAGATTATTTTTGCTTCTCTCCAATGGATATCATGTGGATACTCCATATGTATAGATGATACACTAACTGCATAAGAAATATTAGGTCTAGTGTGAGTCAAATAGAGAAGACAACCAATTAGTTGTTTGTACAAAGTATTGTTTTCCAAGGGAGTTGAGTTTGCTTCTTCAAGCTTAACTCCTGAGAGGAAAAGATTCTTGCTTGGATTACAATCTTTCATTTTGAAATTACTTAGCAGGTTTGAATTATATTTGGATTGATGTACTTTGATACCAATATATGATTGAGAAATATCAAGCCCCCAAAATTGCCTTAACAGTCCCAAATAAGTCATGGAGAAGGCATGGCTCAAAGCATCCTTCAAGGAGGCAATTTATTTCATGGAACTTCCTATCATCAATAAGTCATACACATACAATACAATAATAATGATTGAACCATGAACTAGCTTCAAATAGACATTTGGATCAAATTTTCATATATTAAGGTTATGTGATAGCAGAAAGCCATCAATCTTGGCATACCAATCTTTGGGAGCTTGTTTTAGCCCATATAATGATTTATTCAATCTGCACACAAGAGATGGCTTAGTAACAAAACCTTCTGGCTACTGCATATACATCTCTTATTTGAGATATCCATGTATAAAGGCACTCTTCACATTGATCTAGATGTATATCATTGGCCACCCACCTATTCCACCAACTCAAAACAATTGTCCATTGTGGAAGTTTCCTAGTTATTTTTCTACGGTTTTTCGAGTCCCAAACTTTCAGGGCCGTTTTGAGGCCCTGAACGAAGTTTTTTGGTGATTCGGTGGATCCAAATTGATGCCCACAAAATTTACTTGGCTCGATTCAAAATATGTAAAGCACGGATATACCTCTCCAATGAGCAATTGAGCACCCAAATTGGAGATCGTATGCAAATGTTACGACCCAGGGAAGTTGACTATTCAAATAACCACCTTGGGGCCGCAAACTTTATGATGGTTCATCTTCTAGGGTTATGTTTTGGACTTTTGGGATTCCCGCCCTCATTTTTATTATAAATAGACCCATTTGGCCTCATTTTGTATTAATATTGGCATAGATGAGCGTATCAACCATATCTCTTCTCAGAGATAGCTACCACCATTCTAGCTGTTGTATTTACAGTCTATTCTATTTCCACCATTTAATAGAATATGTGTTTATTGTATCTCTGTTTTCATTGCAAAATGTCTGTGTTTATAATTCAATATCTGTTATTTCATTTCATTCACACATAAATCCATATCAGTGATATCAGAGCAATCTGCTCTTTGATTGTTTCTCGACGCATGCCCCCGACAAGGTCAGGGTATAGAGAGTTGAGTCTTGAACTAGTTTCACTTGGGTAAGATCACTCTCTCCACCCCAAATGACCACCCATGATAGAAAACAAGAGAGATGATGAAGCATGAGCTCCTATCAAGTCGTTGCTCGAGGAATCCCTCGAGCGATAGAGGAATGAGATGATGTATATTTTCTCCCAAATCCTTTTACGAATGTCGGCAGTGGTAAGTGCACCTTCAATGAGAAGTTGTTTTGGGGATGCAACTCCCTTCAAGGTACAAGTTAACTTTGATATTCCTTTATTTGAAGGCCAAATTGATGCTGATGCCCTAGGTAAGTGGTTGAATATTCTGGAAAAGGGTATTTCTCTGTCCACAATTTTTTCGATAGGGAAAAGATCACTTTGCGCTCCTCAAGGTCATCCCCCATGTCAAAAATTGGTGGGAAACTTATTGGGAGAAAAAATCATCATATGAGTAGACAAATTCCACTTGGGCCCTTTCATAGATGTCGTTAATGAACAATATTACCCTATGGGAAACTATGATGACCAGTACACCAAATGGACCATTATGCGTCAAGAGAGGGACCATATAGTGTCGAAGTACACCAACAAATTTCATACCTTGCAAACAAAGTTGGGTATCAAGGACTTTGAGCGACACTGGATATTGAAATATCACAATGGACTACATCTGTACATCCAAACTGAGATGGAATTCCTAGACATCACTTCAGTTGGATCTCCCTATCGATATGCTGTCAAAATCAAAGAAAAATTTCAGCAAAAGAACAAGCGAGACTTTGGACCTGCAAATCCACCGCAGAAGAAAGGAAAGGGAAACCCTGCCCCGTAGAACATAGGACAAGGAAAGAATGACCAATCCCCACCACAAGCAAAGAAGTGGAATGTAAAGACAAAGAAGGACACCTGGAAATGGTACAAGTTCCACAAAATCCCTTGGCACAATACTGATGAATGCTGCTCAAAGTAGTCATTAGTGGCCGAGATCAAATCTTCAAAATTAGATCCCGATTCTGATTCTAAACCCAATGTCACATCCACATACATGGGAAGAGGATCATTGATGTATAACCCAATGTCATTATTTCTAGCATACATATTCAACCAAAGGAACCTGATGAGTCAGAGGTATAGGGACGTCTCTTCCTTTCGGAGATGTGGGTGAAGGAAATGACACTACATTTTTTTGTTGAAAACAAGAACCAAAAGAAACTAATATTAGCAGAAGTGATCAAGGGATTGGAGATTCTAACAACACCACACCTGTAACCATACAACATTGGTTGGCTGAGCCAAGGATGCGGTATCCACATTACTCAACAATGTCACCTACCATATGGCATCAAGCCTTTTAAAGACGAGGTACTACGTGATGTGGCCCCACTTGAAGTCTGTGATGTTATTTTAGGACAACCATATATGTGGAAGCGACATGCTATATATGAGTCACGAACTCGCAGTGTCATTGTCACTTTGGGAGGAGAACTCTATCGGATACCAGAGATAGTTACACCTTCCACAATCTCACAGGTTAGGATGATAAGCTCCCACACCAGGAAATTATCCATCTTCAAAATTGCCTCTAAAGGATAACATCATATCACAGGGACCTCCACATCCTCTACACAAGGTGTCTCCACTCAGTACAAACAAGAAGAACACAGAGTCATTATTTCCTCATATACCCAAGTACCTCTATGATGCAAGGCCACACATTCTAGGTGATCCTCTAGGCATAAATCATCCATATCAGTTTAGACAAAGGATAAAACGACAACCATAATTTTTGAACAACTCCAACACATCCATAAAAAACAATTACAACCCTCTCGGGATGTCAAAGAAATGCAACCTCTTCACTTCAACAAATGTCGCACCAGGAGATCATCTCAACACACAGTTCGAGATATGTTACGAGATTTGATGCAATGGAGACCATTGATTACTAAGGGGGGAGAATTGATCCATATGGATATCGATTTCCACCATTATATACCACTGGCTCAAAACAATTTTCCATTATGGCAGTTTCCTAGTTAATTTTCTACGGTTTTTTGGGTCCCAAACTTTTGGGGCCGTTTTGAGGCCCTAAACGATGTTTTTTGGCAATTTAGGGGGGAAACAGAGGGGAGAATATAACCACAAGACATGCATTTGGACTTATTCAAAAGATGTAAATCTTGTATATACCTTTCCAATGAGATATCGAGTGCCCAAATCAAATATCGTATGCAAAAGTTATGACCACGGGAAGTTGACTGTTCAACTAACTACCTTGGGGGCACAAACTTTATGATGGTTCATCTTCTAGTGTTTTGTTTTGGGATTTTTGGGTTCTCTCCCTCATGTTTATTATAAATAGGCCCTTTTGGTCTCATTTTGTATTCATCTTGGCACAAATGAGCGTTGCATCCACATCTCTTCTTAGAGATAGCTACCACCATTCTAGCTGTTGTTTTTATAGTCTGTTCTATTTCCACTATTTAATAGAATATGTGTTTACTTTATCTCTGTTTTCATTGAAAAATGTTTGTGTTTATAATTTTATATCTATTCTTTCATTTCGTTCACACATAAATCCGTATCACACATCTATGTGATGGCTCTCCCATTGCTTGGAAGTTGCAATGGCAAAAACTACTCTTATAGAGTCCATCTTTGCCACTTGTACAAAGGTCTTATTGTATTCAATGCCTTGGAATAGGGAGAATCCCTTGGACACTAACCTTTCCTTGTACTTTAGAGTATATCCATCAGAAACAAACTTTGTCTTGAATACCCTTTTGCACTTGACTAGTTTTATCCCTGGTGGAATATTGACTAGTTCCCATGTCTCATTCTTCTGGAGCGAATGGTATTCCTCTTTCCTGGTTGTTTTCCATCTTGGATATTCTGAATATTCTTTATATGTTTTTGGATCAGATTCAATAATTATATAACACTTCTTAGAAAATCATGGGTCCTTGACATAAAGAGCACTGTCGAATTGAGATCTAGTTCTTCTAGGATCATGAGGATTCCCATCTAGTTCCCCAACTGTTTGAATGGTATTTGCTTCCCACTTTGGTGTTGTATGAGTGTTAGGATATGAAATTAAACATTCTTTATCAGACATATCAGAATCATAAATTTTATTAGAGTCTTCACTTACAATCATAGGTGGTTGTGGTGAAGAGGATTCTCCAATTTCTGTTGCTGGCATATGCTCTTCTTCAAACTGAACACTCCTTTCAATGAAGGATTTTTGAGTGATCATGTTGATCAAATTATAATATTTGGAATCTTTTTAATACCCAAAAAATATGCACTCTTGACTTTGGGGTTCCAAATTCTTCCTATTTTTTGGTGGAATTCTAGCCCAAGCTTTAGAGCCAAAAATTTTGAAGTGTGACACATCAGGCTTGTGTCCAGTCCAAGCTTCGAAAGGAGTGATTACATCAAGATATTTGTGAGGAAACCTATTCTGGATATAGGATGCAAAGTTGATTGATTCATCCCAAAACTTTTGTGGCAAAGATTTAGAATCCATCATGCAAGTGGCCATCTCTTTGAGAGATCTATTCTTCCTCTCATCAACACCATTCTTCTGAGGCATGTAAGGAATAGAGTGCTGCATCTAGATACCTTCATATTCAAAATATTGTATGAATTAAAAATTTACATATCCACCACCATTATCAGATCTAAGGACTTTGAGCTTTCTTCTAGACTGGTTCTCTACTGGGGATTTAAAACCCTTGAAGAGGTCAAAAACTTCTGACTTGTACTTGAGAAAAAACACCCAACAATATCTAGAAAATTCATCAATAAAGGTTAGGACATATTTGTCTTCACTCACTGACATATGAGGAAAAGGACCAGCTATATCACTATGAATAAACTCAGGGGGTGTAGGAGTTCTCTCATGTATGACTCTCTCATATTTGTGCTCTGGGTGTTTTCCTAAAATACATCCTTGATAGAATCCTTTAGAAAACTTGATTTTGGGTAAACCATGACCATATTTTTGTCACATAAATCAGATAAATATTTTTAGTTAATATGTCCAAACCTTTCATTCCATATCTTGGTAGATTCATAAGCATGAGTGAGAAGAGCAGAGGGATTTGAGTAGGGCATGAAGGGTGAGAATTTGTACACTTTAGAGCTATGATCAACATAACCTTTTTCTATGACTCTACCATTCTAAATTTAAGTGATTTCAACATTATTGAGGGTGAATACAACCTCCTTAGGTGACATAGTGTGAGTCATCTGAAAGACTGAAAAAAGGTTGGCAACAAGACCTAGGACATACAAAACATTATTCAAGGAAACATGGTCAAGATCTATTCTACAATTTTCTTTACATTTAGTTTCAAAATCACCCCTCAATACAATATTAGGACCATAAAAATCATCAAGAGAGGATAAGACCTCCCTTTTCGAAGCCATGCGTCTTGAATCTCTAGAATCAATGATAAAGGAAGAGAATCTTACAATGCTTGCAACCAGTGCATGAACTCTCTCATTGTCTTTGAAATTTGATTCTCCTTCCTTCTTCATTTTTCCTTCAATAAGAGAGATGTTGTTCTTTTCAAAAAATTGAGTCAACATATCAATTTATTTCTTCATTCAATAGCTCTCAGCATGGTATCCCTTACCACTGTATCCGCACTTGCTCATCTCACCTTTACCTTTCTTCTTCTTGGAATTCTTCTTGGAGTTTGAAGACTCCTCATGAGGCTTGGACTTGTCTTTCTTTTGATCAAGAGGCTTCTTTGGATTAGCCTTCTTCTTGCCTTTGGAATCCATATTTGAATCTCCAACAACCAAAGCTTGATCTTTGGAAGGTTTGATGGTTTCCATCATGACTAACTTTTCTTTCTCCTGAGTCAAGGATTCCATGAAGTCTACAAGTGAAGGCATCTTCTAGTTTTGAACTACTTACTTGGTGGCATGGAAGGTTGATACAAACACATAATAGTAAGGGCTAAGCTTCGAAAGTATGGCCAATACTAGTTGTTCATATTTATTTTCAATACCACGCTTATTTAAATGAAGAAAACAAGCTTGGAAATTGGAGAAGTAGATTTGTAAGGATTCAAAATTGCTTGGAATCAATGATACAAGCTCATTCTCTAGGGAATGTCCCCTCATTTCATCTATCTTTCCAAATAATGTTTGGATTTTCTCCCATACTTCATTTGGTGATGTCAATCCATCTAGATGGAAAACAAGGTCTCTGGAAATGCTGAGACACAAGAGACCATAAGCCTCATCCCTCCTATTATGGGGTATCCAAAAACTGTAGTGGGGATATCTCCCCTAGTACATGCAAAATAACCCCATAGATCATCCAGATCCTAGGGTAGAGTTCAATGGTGCAAAGGATTACTCGACTTTGACTAACAATAATAAACAATAACAATTTTATTTTTTAAATATATTCTACTAACTAATGCAAAACAAGCACAAAAAGTACCTTTCTTTTGAATTTGGTTCCACAGCTCCATAGTTTGGGTCTCTAGTATTAGAGTCTACTCCACTAGTGGTAGTCAAATAGGGGGAATGGATCCAAATGGGTATGGATTAAGCTCAACATACACCATGGAAAATGATATGGTAAAATATGGGGATAATGGCGAAAGATTTGAGAGTGAATGAATGAATGCCAAAAAGTGTAGGAATGTTTCTGGAATTGCCAAAAAGTTCAGGAATGTGACAAAAAGTGTGACTAAAAAAGAGTTTTTGGTGAGACCTTCACAATGTATTTATAGGATGGTCCAAGGTTTCTTGACCCATGGTATTTTATTGTGCATGGTATTTATCTATGGTTTTTTATCCATTCTCATTTTTAGGGTTTTTTGGTCCCTTTTGGAGAGAGTGGGGATAAATCACGATATGCTCAACTTTCCTTCTACTTTGCGCTCTTCTTGCAACTCATCCTCTACCGATCTACGCAATTCAGCTTTGTTGTATATGCTTCTTTTGTTATCAACGATCCATTGATACCCCAAGAATTATGAAGCTTTCGCAAAATAGATTCTCTCCAACACTTCTCACTTCAATCTTACTTCCACACATCCATCTCTTGCTAATTTATACTCTTTCTAGTAGAAGTGATGTGTCCACTTGTTGTATCCCTTAAACTTGGTGATTCCCCAACTTGTTTGCTTCTTGACCAAATTAACTTCCTCGTCAACATGTAACTTTTCACAATTCAACATTTTGGGGTTTAACACACATATGCCATTGTCTTTGTGGTATTTTCACATATACGTCCATATATCTTAGTGGTATTTGCGCACACATATTCCATGTTTTAAGTTATTTATAGACTTGTTAAGAGTTACGTTACTTCAATTACATACTTGCACATACACACATTTGTTTTGTTTTAAGGATGGATGTATCAAACACAAAAGAGAAGCATTTCAAGTAATGACATTTTGAATCAGTGCAACATTTGCCATTACTTTTTATTATGCCTTGTGACAATACAAGTTTGACATTAATGACTATGCTATTGTTCAACAACTAAAAATGTTAGTCATGAGAGTGTTTTAAAATTAAATACTACTAAATTTAATAAACACAACTAAAGGTGACTAAATTAAATGATTAATTTAGTCACGCGATAAAAAAAGACTTAACAATAAGTGAAACAACTAAAATGCTTAATAAGTTTTTAATATATAATATGTTTTTAATATATTAATATTATGTAATATATAATATAATATTATTAACCAATTTTAAAATGTCAAATTCGTGTGGAGGGAAATAAAATTTGTGGGAAGAAATTGGGGGCAAAGAATAGCAGTGCCAAGCATGATTGTTTTATGGTTTGTAGAAGAATTGGACACATGGATATGTTGGTAAAGAGTTGTTTCATATGGATATCAGGATGTCTAGGAGAAATCCATGAGAATAGAATCCATGGATGGATACCCAAGGTAGTAATGGCAAGCGTGATTGCTTTCAAGATTTGTTAAGGAATTGGCCACATGGATATGCTCATAAAGAGTTGTTTCAAATGGAAATTAGGATCTCGAGCATCTGTAGTAGTATGTTAGTGTGTTTGAATATGGACCTCTCTATCAAGGGAACATATGTACAACACTATGCCACTAATGCTGAAGTTCAGTTGTAACTAGGAATGGGATTGGAAGTGAACCATTTTCTAGTGATTTTATCCTTCATTAAATATCCTTGTCGAATCCTTAAGCGTGCTCTTATAAAATTGATCAACCCATACATGTAATGTTTCTTCCTCATGGCCAAGAGGCTCCCAATCATTCTACTGAAGACTTACAATTACAACCACTTAAAAGTTGTTATAGGTGTATTTCCCACATAGAATAAGGGTCTTGAAGACAAAATCTATTTGGATTGTTGCATTCCCCATAGGATGAAGAAGAAGAGAAGCCTTAAATTCGTAGTAATTCTTAGTGTGTATTTCCCAATCATTCTACTGAAGACTTACAATTACAACCACTTAAAAGTTGTTATAGGTGTATTTCCCACATAGAATAAGGGTCTTGAAGAAAAAATCTATTTGTATTGTTGCATGCCCCATAGGATGAAGAAGAAGAGAAGCCTTAAAGTCGTAGTAATTCTTAGTGGAGGTATTTCCAACAATGTCTCTCTCAAGCTATGGTGTATTGTAGGTCCCTCTTGCACCGCTTTCTACTTGAAAATTTTGTTCTAGGTAATACACAATTTCACTGGAAATAATTGTAAGAATTATGAGTTGTAATGTTTGTGAAATCATGTCTTTGTAGCTCTTTTATTCTCTTTGTCAGTGTTGGGGAAAAATAGGAGGAGAGAGCGTGTCTACCTCTCGTGTTAGGCCTTTTTTGTGAGATTTGAAACTACAACCACCAGTTGGGAAGTTTGTTATTCTTAGACATGTACTAATTGAATATAGATGTTGAGAAGAGCCAAATAACAAGTGAGTTGGGTCTTCATTCATAGGTTAGGATTGATTCCTTGCTATAATGCACACTACCATGCGGTACCTTTTCCTGCCCGATGACAAGGATGCCTCTACCATGTTGCAAGCATCCAAAAGGTATCTAAATCTTGAAAACCACATTTGATTCTTATAACCATTGGTATTGTTTATGTTTTGGAAATTTAATTTTGCAAAACACTTCACTTGATGGGAAACAATGTATGGAGTGTAATAAAAAATGTTGTAGTCACAATTTATTATGAGGTTACATCAATCATATTATTAAGAAGTTTGCCCTGATGTATAAAGAAACATAGCAGTTGCAATATACTGAGAGGGAAATGAAACAAATAAGGGAGAGAGGATTTATGTTGGATTTTACAATGTTGATGTAGTTGAAGCAATGTTATTGGAATTGGTTGGATTAGTTAGGAACACATCAGTTTGGACTATTTTACCTTTGGTTGGGCCTGAACCAGATCACAAACATGTCGGTTTTGATCTGGCTTGTCCCTATTTTGGCCCTTTTTTTATCATCATCTTAATGTTTCTTCATCCTAATTTTCCTTTTGGCTCCATTCTAATACTTGTCCAATGCCTATTCTGATGATATTGACTTACATAAGGTGGTATCATTAGAAAACAAAATATGTTGACTACTTATTTTGATTCTTTACATAGTAGGTAACCTATTAGATTGGTCTTTTGTTAGTAGGACCTTCATAATGGTTTCTCAATGACGGATGGAAAGGAAATTCAACATCAATTTCAAGATGCTAACAACATAAGAGTGATGCTGACCTAACGGGGGAGATATGTAGGAGAGCATAAAAAATAGTCTATACTTTTTATGTTGAAGAAAAAACATGTACTTAAGTTGATTTCCCATATGATGGATTAGAATCATGATTGGTTACATAAATATCTCGTTGGATATAAGTCTATCATATGTGGTGTTCACATCACTCTTAAAAATTTATAGGCATGTTTTAGTTGTTCATTTGAGCTGTTCTTTGTAAAAGTATGAGTTTTTGTATTTAGGAGGGTTAATATTTGGAAATATTATTTTCATGTTGAGGACAGGTGTTGGAATTATAATAGGAAAATAAATATTAGAGATCACATCAAATGTTGGTGAACTAACATGTGATCAATATGAAATTCTAGATGCTTTGTTGGTTATGTGGATCCTATTTAATAGCCTCTGAACATGAGGATATGTAAGTATTTGATGCCATGGAAATTTGACCTATTTTTTACAAAATTCTTTGTTACTCACATGACTTTCTCTTCAGTTTGTGTGTTTGTTGTTAAAAAAAGTGTTCCTATGGCTAGGGTGAGGCCACCAACGTACTAGGGTTACATATAGACATGTAAAGTTATGCAAATACAGTGATTAAGAAAAAGTTCAAGGGTTAGGAGGGTTTGTACCTTACAAACTTAAGGTTGATCCAAGTATTTCCTTGAGTCCTCCTCTTTCTCTCTAATCAAGGGGCTTGCAAAACCACTTCAAACCTTCCTCAAACTAACTTGAGTACATATAAAACATTGATATTCAGAAGAACATGAAACCCTAATCTCATAAGCATCCATATATAATAAAAAACTGAGACATACACAGTGATTTGGAAATGGAATAATGTCAAATATTTATTAGCCAATGAAACAAGTACAAAATATACCTTCTCATCATTCAAGGCAACTTGTGAAACCTTCAATCTGGATCTCTCACTTCTATCCTCCAAGAATCCCAACCTCCAAGCTCTACAATAAGGGTAGATGGAAACTACGAAACAGGTGAGGGGGATGAGAGTCTAAATTCTCACAACATGACGATACTATAGGAAAATTCCCTTTCATGGTACCCTCTCGCTATCTTATATAGAAAATGGAAGAGACATGGTCGAGGATGGAGAAGTTACAATCGAGGAGGTAGTTCCGAAACCACCCAAACAGCCAAATTTGAGATTTTTTATATTTTTGGGAATTTTTGGATAAAAACGGTAGTATAATAGTATAAAATCATGTGTACAAAGTGAAAAACGCAGGTGGAACACCGACAAGGGGTGTTTTTGTGAAAAAAATTCATTTTTAGGGTTTTTCAAGGGGTTTTCAGGAGGTGATTTGGTCTAGAAACTTGTTCATCAGCTTCCTAAGTATCCAATGAACTAAGAAAGAGGTAGGGGGATGTTACAGAAGTCCCAATATGGATATTCCATCCATTGAATTTCCTTTGGGGGAGCGATAATAAGTTTATGAAGTGTTGTCACGCGACCAAAACATGTAAGTGTCGTCACGAACAGAGAAGTGCCAATTTTGGCTATAACAAATACCCGCTAATGTATGAGGTTAGAGGGTAAGACGATGGCCGAAATATATTATAAATAAGAAATGGTTGGATCATGGACTCAAAGAAACTTGAGAAGCCAATATCGTAGGCGCAAACGAAGGTACCTAAAAGAAAGTAACAATGTCAAACAATATTATCTCTAGGACATACATGTCCATGTACAAATGATTGCCAGAAAGAGACAAGGCGGATTCAACATGTGTATAAATTATTGCATTGAGAGTCATATTCTACAGCCCAGTAGCGGGGGATGTGTAACTCCTTCCATGCTTATAATCGGCTAAAAAAATAAAAAAATAAAAGAAAATAATTTGAATATACCAAAAAATTGGTTGGCTTGATAAAAATAAAATAAATATCCAAACATAATAAAATTATGTCGGCTTGATAAGCGAATTAATTTTTGAGTATATATATACCGAAATAAACAAAACATTTATCAAATTAATCAAATAAATAGATCATAAATAAATAATAGAAAATATGTCTGCTTGATAAGCGAATTAATTTTTTAGTATATATATACCAAAATAAACCAAACATTTATCAAATCAATCAAATAAATAGATCGTAAATAGTTTATTTATTTGTAAGGGCTTCCATGAATTAAGAGATATTATTAATATAATTTATTTAAAAAAAAATAGATCGTAAATAAATGATCTATGGCTTAAATATCCAAATATCCAAACTGTATGCCAATGCATGGAAGAAAAATACAATACCTACTCTACAGATTATATGATCACTCTAATTGCCAACAAATAGAAAAATGTGCAGGCGTATCTAATAGAAAAGTTGAAGAACAAAGATTAAGATCACTTACTCTGTACTATTTATGTTATTTGATATCTTTATCATTTCACTTCATTATTATACAACTTCTTAATGACTAAACATTATTTTTGTATTATTATTCAACTTATTATTGACATAGATAAATATTTGCATTGTATGCAAATATTTTGAATATACCAAACTGTATGTCAATAATTTGAATATACCAAAAAATTCGTGGGCTTGATAAAAATAAAATAAATATCAAAACATAATAAAAATATGTTGGCTTAATAAGAGAATTAATTTTTGAGTATATATATACCAAAATAAACCAAACATCTATCAAATTAATCAAAAAAATAGATTGTAAATAAATAATAAAAATATGCCGACTTGATAAGGCAATTAATTTTGAGTATATATATACCAAAATAAACCAAACATTAGAATTTATTAAAAAAAAGAAATAGATCATAAATAAATTATCTACAACTTAAATAACCAAATATCCAAACTATATGCCAATGCATGGAAGAAAAATACAATACCTACTCTACATATTACATGATAGCTCTAATTGCCAACAAATAGAAAAGTGTGCAGGTCTATCTAATAGAAAAGTTGAAGAAAAAAGATTAAGATCACTTACTCTGCAATATTTATGTTATTTGATATCTTTATCATTTCACTTCATTATTATACAACTTATTAATGACTACACATTATTTTTGTGTCATTATTCAATTTCTTATTGACATAGATAAATATTTGCATTGTAAGCAAATATTTTGAATATACCAAACTGTATGCCAATAATTTGAATAAACCAAAGTATATGCCAATAATTTGATATACCAAAAAAATGGTCGGAAAGTTTAAGATCACTTACTCTCTAATATATATGTTATTTGATAGCTTTATTATTTCACTTCATTAGTATACAACTTCTTAAAAACTAAACATTATTTCTGTGTTGTTATTCAACTTCTTATTGATATTGATATATGTTTAAATATCCAATATCCAAAAAGTATGCCAATAATTTGAATATACCAAAAAAATGGTATGATTGATAAAAATAAAATAAATATCAAAACATAATAAAAATATGTCAGATTGATGAGCAAATTAATTTTTGAGTATATACATATATATAAACCGAACATTTATCAAATTAATCAAAGAAATAGATCATAAATAAATAATAAAAATATGTTTGCTTGATAATCCAATTATTTTTTAGTATATATATACCAATACAAACCAAACATTTATCAAATTAATCAAAGAAATAGATCATAAATTGTTTATTTATTTACCAAGAATTTGGTAAATAAATAAACATGTTTCAAACATATGTTTAAATTCCACATTGCACATAGGTCTATGCTTCCATGAATGAAAATATATGATTAATAGAATTTATTAAAAAAAAAAGAAATAGATCACAAATAAATTATCTATTGCTTAAATATCCAAATATCCAAACTATATGCCAATGCATGGAAGAAAAATACAATACCTACTTTACTTATTACATGATCACTCTAATTGCCAACAAATAGATAAGTGTGTAGGTGTATCTAATAGAAAAGTTGAAGAAGAAAGATTAAGATCACTTACTTTGTAATATATATGTTATTTGATATCTTTATCATTTCACTTTATTATTATACAACTTCTTAATGACTAAACATTATTTATGTGTTATTATTCAACGTCTTATTGACATTGATATATGTTTAAATATCCAAATATCAACACTGTATGCCAATAATTTGAATATACTAAAAAATTGGTGAGCTTGATATCTTTATTATTTCACCTCATTATTATACAACTTCTTAATGGCTAAACATTATTTCTTTTTTATTATTCAACTTCTTATTGACATAGATAAATATTTGCATTGTTTCACTTTGTTATTATTCATATTCTTCATGGTGTTATTTACTATCATGCTAGACTTGTTTCCCATGGTGTATTGATGTCAACAATATTACTTCCTACTCCAATGATGTCACCAATATTACTTCCTACTCCCCCCATGCCCCCATGCCCACGATTGAAACAAGCATAGATCCATCTTAAAGGTGGCTCAACAATGCACCGAGAGCGATCAAATATCTGGAGGTGCAAACCATTCCTTTGCATTTACACTCTAAAAGGGGTTTGCACCTCGAGATATTTGATCCCTCTCGGTGCTTGGTAGAGCCATCTTTAATATGGATCTATGCTTATGTAACTATCATGGCCACAGAATATGCAAAAAGGCACCATGTAAAATATAGAGGAGTCATGGTCAGAATTGAACAACGTGGATCCATTCTCAATAAGTGATCATAACCACAAGAATACAAGGTGGATTTATGTCTCAGCAGGTGTCATATAGGGTGTAACAAAGTCTTGCGCAACTCATCAATAACAAAATATGATCCAAGAGGATTTCAAAGTTTGACCAGAATGAAAGTATTAAAAAAATAAATTAAAGAGTACAAGTGTAAATAGCTCATCAAGATCTTTCTGGCAACATTTGTTTCACGTGAAACAACCTCTGGATGTAAAATTTATTGAGTTTCAAAACTTCGACAAAAGGGTAAATTGATGAAAAAAAATGGCAAAAAGGGGGGGCACATGGCACACCCATAGAGTTCCATGTGGCAAATACAATCAGCATATGGAGGCTATGTGGTGGAACCACAGGGTTCCATGTGGACAAGACCAGTGATGTGGCAGGTTGACACGGTGACATGTGGCACTGACTTGGAAGACGAGGGTACATGTGGGTTAATCAGGCATTGCCACATGGCATCACTATTGGTAGGTTATTGTATGGTTAATAAAAATTTGTTGGATACCATGGGAATTGAATCCACAACCTCTAGGGCCACCAACATCTCCAACAAGACCGCTTAGCCAGNGGGTCGAGGGATAAGCCCTCAACCCATATGCCAACACCGAGGAAAGGGATAAGTCGCATGTAACCAACAAATTCCATATGTGAACACCAAGGTTTATCAAAAGATGGTGGAACAAATGTGGAACCAACAACAAATCGCCAGCACACAAGCCAAGTCACAATCCAACAAAGCCACCACAATATGAACCAACTTCCAAATGCAATGTTTCAAGTTAATGTCCAAATAGGGAGGCCCACAGGTTTGAACCTAGGAGATCTTCCCCTAAAGGCGTAGAGTTTACCACTGGGCCACGACCTATCTGTTGAATGAACAATGACGAAAATTTGTTAACAATTTGTTCTAGATATTGGGCCAAAGGAGGGGTGTGTGGCTCCTCCACATACACCCATAAGTGCAATATAAACCCCTTTCAAGATCCATAAACTAGAGTTCAGAAACCATATGTACAGAGCACGTTATTGGCATAGATACCAAGACATCATAGTGCACATATCTCGAGGTCCGTATAGTCATTAATGGGTGTGCTTCTTGAGGTGGGAATCCATATATCCATACAGTTCCAGGGAATACTTTTCTCAATTTTCATTCCATAGGAGGCCTTAGGAAAAGGTAGTCGATTTTATACTCATTTTTCTCAAAATTTCAAGAGGATCGAAGTGTGTTGTCTGTTTTTGTTGGTCATTGACATAAAACAAAAGTGGTTCCAGAAACCCATTTATGTAACCGTTGAAGACTTAATAAGATCGACCTTCCGATTGGAAGTGGCCCAGAGACATATTCCAGGAGGGGTGAAATCTATTACCAGTTCTTATCTTTCAATTATTTCATGGTTTGCATACTGCTTATTTGCTTATGTGTGTGTTTTAAGAATTTACAAAATCAATTTTTAAGCATGTTTATGAGTTTTTAACATACAAATTTCACATGCAATTTTTAATGGTTAAAACGATCCTGAAATTTTAGATCAAGTTTGGTATCAGAGCAAATTAAGTATTGCATTGTGATTTTGTAAATTTTAATAAGATACTAGATACAACGTGGTGAAGGAGAACTTGAAGAATTTGATCTAGAAATCGGTTGAACAAGAGGGAAAATGGCTTCACCAAAAGGATAAGAAGTAACTTCTTCTATCTCATATGAAGGGGAATTTCTTAAATCTTTCATGAGGATGCAAACAATAATAGAGGAGATTTATCAATATAAGAAGAAAGGTGAACAAGGAGGTCCATCTCATGTAGAAGGTACAAAATAAAGAGGTGGTAAGGAACCTGTTAAAACTCCACTATCTTCTCCGTCTTATCTTGATGGTTTTATACATTCTCCATTTGAAAAGCAAAAGAAATTAGATGGAAAAATTGACTTTAATGTTCCTCAATTAAAGCTAGATATTAATTTTGAATTACCCATGTATAGTGGAGAAATTAATGCTAGGAAATTAGACAATTGGATTCGTCAAATTGAAGTTTATTGTAGGATTCAAAAGTTTACTGAAGATAACATTAAAATTCAGTTGGATTCTCTCTGACTTGGAGGGACTACTCTCATATGGTGGGAGATCATATCTCAAGAGGATCTTGCCACAAAAGATAAGATCATCTCCTCTTGGTATGAGTTCACATCAGCATTAAAAAAATAGTTTTATCCATTTGGGTACATGCAACAAGCTATGATGGATTGGCAAAATTTGAGGCAAGATAAGGATCAAAGTGTGTAGGAATACACACAATAATTCAAGAAAAGAGAATTGGTACTTGGTATACCTCTCTACACCTAAGAAACCATTCTCAATTATATAGGAGGATCACATGGTTATTTACGCTATATGATATTAATGTTTAATCCGACTAACCTTTAGGAGGTATGTGTTCAAGAAACTCATATAGAGACAAAGGGGAAGAATATAAAAGAGAAATTTTCCAAGAACCTTTCAAACCAGATGAAAACAAGTTTAAAGGTAAGGGAAAAGGTAAGCAAAAACTATTGTGAAGAAAGAAGGAGAAAAACCCACATGCATTCATTGTCGAAAAAAGGTCATGATGCTTCCAAATGTTGGAAACTTCATCTGGAGCTCAATCCTAAGAATTTTTGGAATAAAGAAGACAAAAAGACTACTACAAAATTAGTCCAATATGATTTCGGATCTGATTCTGGGGATGAAACTAAGGTCGTTGCTACAAGCATTTAAGGTAAAATCCTTCTAGTTATGTTTCAAAGAATGAACCTATCATTGATGAAAGAAACAAGAGTGAGTTATTTCATATTGAAGTACTCTATAAACATGCAAAAAATGATACTCTCTTTGATAATGGATTACAAGCAAACCTCATTTCAGAATAAATAGTTAAGAAATTACACATGGAAACTAAGTTAGACCCTAAACCATATCCACTTGGATGGGTATGTGATAATGCACAATTGCAAGTTACAAAACAATGTAGACTTAGGTGTTCCATTACTTATGGATTTGTTGATGAAGTAGATCTAGATGTGGTCCCATTGGATATCTTTGGTATTGTGTTGGTTAGTCCATATCTGTATGATAGGAAGGCTATCTTTTACAAGGAAGATAACATGTATCAGATCACTAAAGATGGTATTGAATATATTGTCCGTGCACATCGCATGGAAACTAATCTTTCTTTAGTTTCTACAAATAAAATGAAGAGGTTGATAAATGCAAGTAAGAACTTTGTTCTTATGATAGTAAAAGAAAAAGATGTTTAACAAACTGAATCTTTTAAAGGTTGTGATCCAAAAATTAAAAAGGACTTGATTAAAGTGGTATTTGATTATGTTATTTTGTTTCAAGAACCTAAAGAGTTACCTCCTAAAAGATAAATTCAACATGAAATTCATTTATAGCTGGATGCACCTCTTCCTAATATTGGTATGTACAGGTCTTCCATAATTGCGAATGCAGATATAAAGAAACAGGTTCAGGAATTTCTTGAAAGATGGGACATTTGGCTAAGTTCCTCTCCATGTGGTTCACCAATTGTTTTGGTGCCAAATAAAAATGGCACATGGTGTATGTGTGTTGATTACAAGGAACTGAATAGAATCACAATCAAGAACATGTATCATTTTCCTCAAATTGATGATATTTTAAATCAGCTTAAGAACGCAATCTTTCTCAGTAAGTTAGACTTACGAAGTGGCTATCATCAAATTCATATTAATGACAATGATATTTGGAAGAACACTTTCAAAACCAAATAGGGGTTGTATGAATGGATGGTAATTCCATTTGGCCTGTGTAATGCACCTACAACATTTATGAGGGTGATGAATGATGTGCTTAGGCCCTTCATTGATGACTTTGTCATAGTCTACTTAGATGATATTTTGATTTTCATTCGAACTTGGGAAGAGCATGTCAAGCATGTAAAATAGGTGTTGGATGTACTTGTAAGGGATACATTGTACTTAAATATGCCCAAATGTGAGTTTGGAAATACATATTTAGTTTATGTAGGTAACATTGTAGGGGGTGGTGAACTGATTATTGATCCCTCTAAAGTGGAGGTCATTGTAAATTGGCCTAAGCCAAATAATGTAACTAATGTAAGAATATTTTTGGGAGAATCCCAATACTATAGGAAGTTCATTGCGAACTTCTCCTTCATAGATTTTCCTTTACATTCTTTAACAAGCGTGAACAAAGTCTTTCAGTGGGAAGGCAAGGAACAAAAATACTTTGACACACTAAAAGAAAAGATCAACACAACTCTAGTACTTTCACTGTCGGATCTATAGCAACCATTTGAGAAAGAAACTAGTGCTAGTGGTTATACAATGGGGGAATTATTAATGCAACATAAGAAACCAATATGCTATCATTTTGAAACTTTCTCTAAAACAATAATAAACTATCCTACCTATGATAAAGAGTTGTATGCATTAGTACAAAGTGTAAAGAAGTGGAAACATTACCTAATGGGTAAAGAAGCAATCATGCATACTGATAACCAACCACTACAATATCTACAATCACAAACTAAAATACAACAATCAAGGAATTTCAGGTGGATGGGTTTTCTACAACAATTTCATTTGGTTATTAAGTATAAGAAAGGAATTTCGAATAAATTTGCAGAGATGTTATCTAAACCTCCAACAAATGCTTCTATTGTCATTCAAAATAGTACTCTATTACATGCAAATTATGTTGAAAAATATACTGAGGATGAAGACTTTAAGGTAATATATGAATCACTAAGGCAAGGCTATCGGAATGAAGAATTGAACTACCATATCAATGAAAAGTTTTTGTATCATCTTAGAAAAGTATGTATTCCACAAAGTGAAAGAGTGCATGTGATAATAGAAGCTCACACTTCTCTCATTTCAAGACATTCTGGAGTAGGAAAATCTGTAGCAAAATTACAATTTTTTTGTTATTGGCCTCAAATGAATGATACAATATCCAAATATGTAAAAGGATGTTTCATGTGTGCAGCAAGTGAACCAAGTAACAGAAGTTAGGCTTGTACACTCCACTTCCAGTTCCTTCTCGTCCATGGGAAAGTGTTTCAATGGATTTTGTAGGACGGTTACAAATGTCTAGAAAAGGACATGATTACATATATGTTGTTGTGAAATGATTTAGTAAAATGTTCATATTCATGCCTTGTAAAAAGAAGATCACAACTAAGATGACTTCTCATTTGTTCTTTCAAAATGTATGGGTCCATTTTGGACCTCCTAATTCTATTATATCTGATCGAGATTCCTTCTTTCTGGGGAAATTTTGGTCATATTTATGGGAACTTATGGACACAAAGTTGAAGAAAAGCACAACATTTCATCCACAAACCGATGGACAAACTGAAGTGGTCAATCAAACCATTGTACATTTTATTTGAGGGTATTGTGCTAAGCATCCTAAGATTTAGGATGAACAGTTGAATTATATTCAACATGCCTACAATAGAGCCATACACTCTTCAACCCAGAAATCTCCATTTGAGACATGTTTTGGGTACTTTCCAAAGTCTCCCTTAGAATTTGTTTTTGGGAAAGATTCAGTGGAATGTGGATAGGTTGATGCAGATAAAGCTTAGAAGTTTATTAAGTAGATCCAATTAATTCATCAAACAATGCAAGAATAGTCAGAATCAAGTCAAACCAAGTACAAATAAGAACATGACAAGCATCAGATAGATTGTTATTTCCAAATTGGTGATCGAGTATGGCTTCATATCAGCAAAGATCGACTCCAAGGTGAAGGTATAAAGTTGAAACCTATCATGTATAGACCTTTTACAATTTTGGATGAAGTCATTAATAATGTTTTTCGGTTAGAATTGCCTCCTTATATGCAAATGTATTCCGTTGTTAATGTGGAAAAATTGAAACTATATGAACCTCCTATCATTGTAGACCAATATGTATAGGTTCAAGAACCTTCTGTGGATGAGTTTACTCCTGGATATCTCAATGAACTTCAGGAAGATGTAATACTTGACAAGAAGGTCAGATATTCACGGAGAGGTGAAATGTAATTTATTCATTTGGGGATGCAAGGAATGCATCCAAGCAAAGAATGGTGGCTAGAGACTGGAATAGTGAGGGAGTTGTACTCTCACCTTCTTTCTGAATGATTCCATGCTTTTGGTGGCCCAAAAGCTTCAGAGTGGGAAGGTTTGATCCAGGAGGATCTCAAATTTTGATCAAAATGAAAGTATTAAAAAAGTAAATTAAATATTACATGTGTAAACAACTCCTCAATAGATTTTGGACAACATTTATTTCATGCAAAACAACCTCTGGATGTAAAAGTTATTGAGTTTCAAAAATTTGGCTAAAGGGTAAATTTGATGAAAAAAATGGAAAAAAGGGGGGGAACCTGGCACACCCATAGGGTTCCATGTGTAAAGTACAATCAACATATAAAGGCCATGTGGTAGAACCACAGTGTGTGACGTGGACCACACTAGTGAGGTGGTGGGTTAACAAGGTGACATATGGCACTGACTTGGCAGACGAGGGTACAGGTGGGCAAATTGGGCGCTTCCACGTGGAAGCCTTGTTGAAAGGTTATTGTATAGTTTATCAAGGTTAGTTGGAGGCCATGGTAATAAAACCCACTACCTCCAGGGCCACCAACGTCTCCAACAATATTGCCTAGCCAGGGATCCCAACATTAGTTCTTAACATGTATAGGTCTCAACTTGTATATAAAGTTGAACCAAATTTTAGTTTGAAAATGGGTGGGGTCAAGGGATTAGCCCTTAACCCATATGACAATACCAAGTAAGTGGATAAGTTGCATGTAACCAAAAAATATCCATATTCCAACACCATGTTTATCAATAGCCGGTCGATAAAACATGGAACCAACAACAAATCTCCAACACACAAGCCAAGTCATAGTCTAATAATGCCACTCAAATACAAACCAACTGCCAAATGCAACATTTCAAGTTAACGTCCAAAGGGGGAGGCCTGCAGGTTTGAACTAGGAGCCTCTGCCCCTAAAGGAGTAGAGTTTATCACTGGGCCACGGCCCATCCGTTGAATGAACAATGACAAAAATTTGTTAAGAATTTGTTCTAGAGATTGGGCCAAAGAAGGGGCGCATGGCTCCTTCATGCGCACCAAAAAGCATTATATCAACCCCTTTCGAGAGCTTGAAACCAGAGTTCAGAAACCATATGTACAGATCCCGTTATTGGCACAAATCCCAAGGAATCATATTGCACAAGTCTGTAGGTCCGTATGGTCATTAATGGGCATGCTTCTTGAGTTAGGAATCCATATAGTCTATATGATTATAGGGCATATTTTTCTTGATTTGTGTGCAGAGGAGGCCTCAAACAAATGTAGTAGAGTTTATATTCATTTTTCTTGAAATTTCGAGGGGACCATAGCGGTGCTATCTTTTTTTTTTTACTGACACAAAACATAAGTGGTTCCAGAAAACCATTTATGTAAGCTTTGAAGACTTAATAAGATCGACCTTCCCTTTGGAAGTGGCCTGGAGACATAGCTAGGAGGAGTGAAATCCGTTATCTGTTCGTGTATTTTAATTTCATGCTTTGCATACTATTTATTTGCTTATGTGTGTGTTTTAAGAATTTAAGAATTTAGTTTTTAAGTCTGTTTATGAGTTTTTAACATACAAATTTCACATACAATTTTTAATGGTTAAAAATATCTTGAAATTTCAGATCAAAATATGATGATGCTACTGTTGGCCCCAGGTATTTAATCCAAACCACCCAAAGGTATGAATCCTAACCATGCAGATGATGAGATGAATTCAAACATGGAGGAAATTGTTTGATTACCAATCATTGATGGAATCTGTTAAAAAGTGCGAGGGAAACCACCAGTAATGAAAATGGTCCCCAAGGTACCTAATACATTCTAACATGTGTGAATAAATGGTATTGGATTCAACCACCTAAAGAATCCATTGAGTAAGGGACACTAAGGTATTCCCACTACACAATAGTAAGGGAAACTGCCGCTAATAACTGCAATCCCCAAGGTACTATCATAAACTCTAAATCTCATTCCTAGAGGAAGATGAATTGAAGTCGATAGGAAGAGATCCGTTGGAAGGGAGACATTAAGGTATCCTCAATCATACAGCATGAGGAAAATCAAATATTGATTTGATTTGGAACTGGGACAAAGTTTTGCAACAAGGACTGCCGAATACTTGATGTAATGAATTAATTGATACCAAAGAGTGTCTGACATATAAATTCAAGGCAAATATAGAATGGTAGACATAGGATTTATCCTTGAATAGTGAGCACGACACAATAGTGACTCGGGAACATTTTAGTAACAAAGGGACCAACGATACAAATATACCATGTATAATACATTGATAGATTCTCCATATGATTGGAAGAGTAACCACCCAGAGGAGTAATAACTCTGAGATCAAGATTAATCCTAAGGCCAAAAACTAGAACCTAATTGTTGATAGAATCAAACTCATGCTTTGTTCAAGGAGACAAGAATTACTTCCATTATATAAAAAGATACTTGATACCCTCCCCTTCCCTTTCTCTTTTTTACCCTTCTTGTATAAGTTTAACAAGTCCAAGAAAGAAAACATGAAACCTTCTTCGTTTGTTAAACAAGCTCAAAGAAGAGAGAGAGAGAGAGAAACACTTGATAAAGCACTAATCCATGGATTTTATGAGCCCGAATTAATGAATGCTCGATAGTGTTTTCATAATTTGAGAGTCTAAAAATGCCTAAGATGACTCTGGTGGGGGGGGGGGGATTTTTCGTAAAGTAGTATCCAAAGAATGAAAAAGTATAAAACAATCCAAAGGAGAACTCTCTAAGATCAGGATAAATAAGGTATTTATTTTTCATAGTTAGTTGCTGAGGTCTGAAAAGGGTTAAACTATGACCATACCGACGCTCCTTCAAGCAAAAGTGTAACGCTTTCGTTTAACGAGTGTGAAGGAAAACAGGGTCACTCGAGTTGTTCCATTGATTTACGAGTATGGGGAAATAAACAATAACTCGATGCCTTTGTCCTATACTTTAACGAACATGACAAAAAAATGAAGAACGCTCGAAATATTTTTCATGTTTTAAACCAGAGCACGAAAAAGAAAAAGTAATCTCAAACAGGTTCCTTTTTCTTAAGTTTAGTCTCTGAGGATCGAAAAAGAGATAAACCTATACCTGGGAATACTCTTCTAGCCACAGTGAACTATAGTATTCATTTTTCATCAGTAATCCACATGGTCTGAAAAAGGGTTAAACTTATACCAATGTGGATGTTCCTATAATTTATTTAATGATTTTCAAGGGATAAGCAAACTCAACAATCTTGTCATATTTAAGGAGTCTAACAAGAGCTTTAAGGTAACTCCATATACATTTCCTGTAAAGTTTTAACAAGCCCATAAAATTCAACTTGTGGACTCCTTACTATTTTTAATGAGCTCGAAGGAATTCTAGAAGAATGCTCTTAATGAGAGGAGACTAGTGTTAGGGGCATGCGGATTGTTGGAGTCATTTACCCAACGTGAACACTTAATTTGGTCAATTTGGCCTTGTTAAAATACTATACTAACTTTAATTGACTTAATCAACATCAGATGAGCACTCTATGACATCATCATGAGCACACCCATGCCTACCTTCAATCAGGGAGGCTAATTGGGCTTCCTCCTTAAATCGGGGAGCCATTCTTGGGTGATCCGAGTGTCATAAATGCACCTAATTGCCAACTGATTGTTACAATAAGTTAATTTGAGTTGGGAAGGTGTCTCCAATTCATTTATTGATTATTTTTATTAATATTTATGAACTGGAGACAACTAGGGTGCCTCCAACCACTTCTGATGACCAGTTTGACTTCATTTAACCTCATCGGGGTTCATTGGAGTTAATGATTTGCTACCACTTGATGACTAGAATGAAATGACATGTGTCTGAGCTAATTTTAGTTAGACTCAGTCATCCATTGCACTTCGATACAGTTAGGGCTCGGTTGAGTCAATCACGGCTTGATCAGTGGGTTAACTAGGTGTGTTTATTGTGGCTGACATTCAGTTAAGCTACACCCATTCATTCAATTCGAATAACCTCCTTGGGAATTCGAATTGTCTTGGAATTCATGCACCTTGCATGATCATTGTATTGTATTACTCATTTTTTATTGATTATACAAAGCTACTACTCCTATTGTAGCACCATTATGCCATTTTCATGCTTAATTGTCTGAAATCTCTTATGAGACTGTGTTTTAGTCCCTAGATTACTATGACAAATTAATATGGCATCAGAGCTCATGGTGGGATGAAGCTCAGATCTCTCAAAAACATGGTTTTTGACAGATCTTGCATGAAAAATTGAGCAAAAGATCAAAATTGTAGCACTGCACCAAAAGCCAAGGCTTACCACTTAATACCCCAAGTTAAGGAATTGTTGATAACAATTGCTTGATTAATTATGTTGGGTGTGATGAAAGCCTAAAATGTGCAGGTTGTCCGACCTTACGGTGCCCCTTTTGTTGTGATGTGTAGGTTTTAACAAGTGAAAAGCATTCGCTACAACATTTTGAGATGGCTTCTTCCGTTGAACTCTTGACTCCGTTCAATTTCCATTTGATATGGAGATCCAGCTACGTTCCAGAGGAATCTACTGGGTCTCGGGATTGAAGATTCCAAAGGAAATTTGGGACAAATTGGACACCTTGAATGGAAAGCAGGATGATTTGAGAGTTTATCAGCTTGAAAACGAGTTGATCATTCTCTCCAACCTTCCAATTTTGAGACCTTAAATGATTTTTTCACAAAGTTCAAGCACATTGTCTTACTGTTGAAGCAATTTAAGGTGGAGAAGGAGGATGATCAACTCATCCTCTCCATTCTCTTCAAACTTGGAGCTGATTATTTGATGTTTGTCTCTACATTCCGTGCGGGGAAGCTCACAACCCCTGAATGGAAGATGCCTTCATTGAGTCCCTAAAAAGTGAACATGATAATCTTGTCCAGATGGGGATCATTAAATCCTCCCGTGATCAAGCCCTCTATGCTTCGGGCTCCAAAGATCTGAAGGGTAAAGGAAAGCGACAGAAGAACCCAAAAACCAAAATTGAAGCTCCTAAGCCTAAAGTTGAAAACCAGCAGCATGAAGAGCCTTCCAACTCGAAGAAGAACAAAAACAAAGGGCATCATGGAAAGGAAAAAGTCAAGTGTTCACACTGCAGGAAGGGATTCCACCTTGAAAATGCCTGCATGAAAAAGAAACTTGATGAAGCTACTTCTCTTCTTGAGAAAAATCACATCAATCTTCCAAAAATATTTCGGAGGAGAGATCATCAAGATCGGGAACCACAGCATGAAAGAGGCCATGCCCTCATGGAAAGCACTTCAAATTCCAAAGCTCTTTTGATAGATTCTAGAGCTTCGAATCACATGATGTCTGAAAGAGACTCTTTCTCATCCTTGGATACTGGCAAATTCATTCCCATCCACATGGGAGATGACTCCACAATCATATCCGAAGGACAAGGTACTGTAAATATTTAGCATGGTTATTTTTACAATGTTCTGTATGTACCATCTCTTGCATCAAACCTACTAAGTGTTTATCAAATGACACATACGGGAGTGCCCAAGAGAGTCTCCTTTATCCCAAATGATGTAGAGATCACATAACTTGCATCCAGAAAACTTGTCACAAAAGGCCTTGCAAACCATCATGCAAAAATCCTACGAGTTCTCCCATTTTGTGGCGGATGCAAAAGCCCACCCCATTGCTGATTCATGGAAATGAGGTTAGTAGACTGTGGCATTAGAGGTTCGACCACAGTGATTTTAATAGTGTAAAGTATTTGTTAATGCTTTCTTAATTTCGGGTCCTTTTTTGAAATTAAGCTAACCATTTTATTTTCCTTCTTTACAGTCATCTTATGGGTTTGTGGATTACTATGATCATAGATCAGATGCAATCTCAATTTTAAGTATTAATGAAATACAAATGTAAGCCATGATTTTCACTTTGAAATCTTCTTTTTTTCAATTTATAGTTCTACACTAATTTCATAACTATTGCATAAGTATAAATTGTTGATCAATCTTGTGTGGATATGATATTTTTCCAGGCTATTAAACTCAATTGGTCTTATGAAAGTGGGAAAAGTGAAGACACAAGAGATTAAAAATTGAGTATTTTACCCTGATATTTTTCATTCATTCAAGTAATCAAATTCGATGTTTGCAATCTCATACTACGCATGTATTTGTAGTGTCACTTTTAAATATGCCCTTGGTGCAATATTGATGGTGTTATTCATCTGCATATAAATGATTGCTAAAAGATGTTATTTATAAGTTGATTATATAGTCTTGATTATGTTTCCATCCATAGACCATAGAGCCCATTCCCACACAATAATATATTAGTCTAAAATCTATCATTTCAAGGGCTTGTGTAGCATATTGTTTTGTTCTTCAACCATCTTCATATTGTCACGTGTAATAATTATATCATTACCATATAACACTATTTTTAGAATATCATCACACTTAATTTTGTAAAGATATGGATTTGAGGGACTTACTCATCCAAATCTCCATTTATAAAGGAACATTTTGGCCTCTGTCTCATCAATGATCCTGTTGAGTAGAGTTATTATGGACAAGGCCAATGTGATTATAAATTTGAATAAACTTGATGAACAAAATTGACTTGGATCAAATCAATTTTGAATCAAAATGAATAGATATAATAAAATTCAATTTTATTACATAGAAATTATCTTGAATTTGTTTTATGATGTCATGCCAAAGTAAAATTTAAGAAAAAAAAGAGCATTATATAAATGAGAAAAATGAAAGATATTACAAAATGTAACATAGATATTAAAAACATAAAACATTAAGTCTAACTCTAAAAGGTTCATATTATGTGTCTTTACCTGACTCCCTGTTGAGATGACTCTACCATCCATGTCCCTGTCTGCAATTGCATGGAATTCTTATGAAAATTACCCTTCGAAGGATGTTGTGTGTTCGAAATCTACAATGTCCATAGCCATTAGTTTAGTACAAAAAATATAGTAATTAATGTGTGAAGTTAGACTTGTGGAAATTTTGTGAACGTTAGAAATAAACAAGCCCCATTGCACATAATAGTGGATTTGGAGATTTGTTCATTTAGATTTTTTCTAACATGAATGGGAAGCTTTTTTTATTAATAATAAACCGTTGGGTTTCCCTAGGCAGTAAATAGTACAAATTGGGCCTTTGGCCAAAGTCTTCCATGTCTTTCCTTAACAAGAGTTGTGCAAACAGACATTGATCCTATCCTTGTGAAGATATGACTATAATTGAACTTGACCATAATTGAACATTTTATATATCTGAACTTATACATATTTTCCTATATTTAACAACCAAAATTTGATGGTCTGTTGGACTTGAGTATCAGTATGCTATCTTAAAATGCCCTTTAGTATTCAAAGTACATTGTTGTTCTTAGCAGTAATGCAGTAACCAATTTTCATTTGGAGGCCTTGTGTGTTGATGATCCTTGATGGGGTAGCATAAGGAAGATATTCTCCCAGATTTATCATGTCATTTGACTAATGGACAATGACACATTCTCCCATGGGACCATGTGATTTGGTTTGGCCATGTGACTTTATCTTTAGCTCGTAAAATTTTATTTGGAAATGGATGTATTGCAGGACTAAATGCCTTTGAGTGTGTGTCATAGTTGTTGGTAGAATAAATAATTGTGATTCTATTTACATGTTATTATCTTAGAATCTACCATTTCCATATTAAACAGTGTGTCATTAGTTGTTTTGATAATATAGACATTTGTTATAAATTTTAGTGCTTGCCCTTCTATTTCAATGTTGTTCTAGTTTAATGATTTATTGATTTAACCTTCTTTGGTTGGATACAAACATGCATTGTGGCATTAAATGGACATTATTTTTTGAAAAATGATGGTCATTTTATATTATATATTATGATAAATATTATGATTCCCTTTATTTTACTTTTGAAGTAAATATGGACTTCATGCTTTTCTCTCATTTTTTTGTGTTTATTCCTTACTGTAGGAAAACTTCATTGACTCTATTGTACTAGAAAAATGCAATGTTTTCCCAAGAAGTTAAGAAGTTGAAAAAGAAACAAATATTTAATACAATTGAGCAGGTGACCTTAGAACCCTTTGAAAGAGACCATGCTTGTGTCTTAGATCACTGATGTAAAATTATATAATATATTCTATTTAAGGGTGCTAGCTCAATGGAAGAGCACATTCCTTATAGGAAGGAGGTTGGTGGTTTGATTCCTCCATTATCCACTAGTATAAAATGAGAGATAAGTGACTAAAAAACGACTAAAATTTGCATATAAATACTATTTTTGAGTTAGCGACTAGTGGTGTGAATTTTCAGTACCTTATCACGTAACAAAAAATGTGGTCGTATTTAGTTGGGTCATTTATAGCTTGTCTTGTAGTCATATATTTGGGCATTAATTTGGTCGTATATTTGGTATTTAATTGTAACTATTAATGACCAAATATACAAATAAATATATGACTACAAGACAGGCTATAAATGGCTAGCCTAAATATGACCACTTTTTTTGTCGCGCAATAAGATATTGGAAATATGCTACCACTAGTCGCCAACTCAAAAGTGCTCGTTTATATGTAATTTTTGGCATTTTTTGTCACATATCTCTCATTTTGTACTATTGAATTAATTCTCTTCACCAGACTCTTTATTCAATCCAAAAAGAAAAGTTTTACGAATTTCTCAAGCTGGAACCATTGATCCACTCTATTTAAAAAGTATCCATACATAACATAGGCCATAAATATTTTCCCTCCTCACATCTTACTAATCTAGGAAATAAAATTGGAGTCAAACAAGTGAATTACAAAAACAAGGGAAAGATGAGCATATATCACATCAAAGGCCTAAGGAGAATGCACTCCCTCAATATTGTGCTTTTGTTTGGACTATGCATCAACTTTACCAATCATGGAGTTGGGCATCAAAATACTTGGTATAAAGGAAACCTTGATATCCATAGATTTTGGAACTTTTAGAGCATAGATAGTTTCTTCCAAGGCCTTATGTATATTTGCAACCTTTAGTGATGCAATTCTCTTGAAATCTTTGAAATTAAAACCATATGAATTCAATTCCCTCCATAAAATGTAAATTGAAACTAAAGAATTGGGTGTCTATTTTGGGGGAGTTATGAGAAACTAAATCTGATTTTCCTAGGTTTTTCAACTTCTAGCCAACAAAAGTGATTTTTTTTTGTTTATAATTTCACTTTACAATAAAAATAAAACTTGTGAAGAATTATGTTAGCATTCTATTCATTATTTTTTTATTTTTTTTATTAATATTTGATATGTCAATTTAACAAATGTTTGATAGTATGTTCTTATAAAATGAAAGGACTAATAAATAGTCATGTTTGAATACCATCATGTATTCATTGTTAAACTTTTGTTTTCTAAAAAAAAATATGCCACAACAATTTAGACGGAGTGTATCAATGTATGACTATAATTTTATATCCAGCAAGTGAATATACTAATTATTCAGTGAATTGAAGCAATGTGGAAAAATTGTAGAATATAAACAAGTTTATGAAGAAACAACATCTTCCCCAATTTCCACTAAAACTAAAACAACCTAAAATTACCATTTTGAAGTTGACACTCTCACGATCAGTCCCATAATTTTTTAAACTTTTCCATTATGTTTTTTGAAGTTTTGATTTTTCATTTGAGTGAAATTTAAAACCGATCAAACCAGAACATGCACATGATACAAAAATAATTAAAATTAACATATCTCAATCGAATTCAACAAAATTTGTACCTACGGAAAGTAGATTCAATGAAAAAAATAATGGTATCAACTCCAATAGTCGATTTGTAGTATTGAACATCGTTTGTACCTTCTGAAGTTGGAGAAATGTGAAAACACATTGTTTTATGAAATGTCATAGGTTTTTTACAAAAATAATTAAGCAAAAAACTTTAAATTTTTTGGTTGAAAATGTTTTTTTTTCGTTACATTGGCCTTTTGATTTAACGAGGCCATTTTCTTAGCCGAAAACTTGATATTCAAGAAATTTCATTGGATGAAATAATGCAGGACCACGTTTAATAATTAAGCATCTTTCAAATCTTATTTATACACTAAGCCAAATCCACAATTTCGCATCTTTCCATTTCATAGTGAACTTTATAAAAGGTTTTTTAAGGGATTTTTTTAACGTTATTTTTTTTCTAAGACTCCTTTTTAAGGTGATTTTTCTGAAAGGCTCAAAGAATTTTTTTTTAGGTCAAAGTATCAAAGGAAATTTCTCTTAAGTTATTTTCTCAAAGGTTCAAAGACTCAAAGGAAATTTATTTTAAAGTGCTTTCTTAATGGCTCAAAGGATCAAAGGAAATTCGTTTTAAGGTGTTTGCTCAAAGTCTTAAAGGCTCAAAGATAATTTCTTTTAAAATGGCCTCTAAAATACTCAAAAGAAATTTCTTTTCAAGTGTTTTTCTTTCTCATAGATAATTTCATCCTTTTTTTTATTCCTTTTATAGTAAAAAATATCTTAGAGAATTTCTTTTATGGTAGATTTCTTCTTAAATGTTTTGTTATCAATTTTTTTAGGTGCATATTTCCTTATCCATTTTTTTGTATGGTGAAGGTTCTCTTAGCGAAATTTGCTAAATTGAAGACTCTTGCAAGTATTCTAAGGTGATATTATGAAATTATTTTATTTATTTATTTTAAGATAAAATTCTTTTTAGATATGATTTCAACTTTTCACAAATTTTTCATTTCTAAATGACTTACAATTTTTTTTAAATTTGATTTTGTTGTTGTTGTTGTTGTTGTTGTTGTTGTTATAATGCATTGATTTTTTGAAAACCTATATAGCTTGAACAAACATGGGAAATAAAGGACAATGCCAAAGTAAATGTGATCACACTCGAGATGATGTTCTCATAATGAAAAGTAAATACTATCATAACAAAAGATAGAATCTTACAAATATTAAAGAGACAGTTGCTAAATATGTAAATAGAGATTTAAATCATAATGTTGATGAAATAAATATTGGAAATCAAGTTCAAGAATAGGAAATTGAATTAGGTATGTATATATATTATCCATTTTTGAAATCCAATAATTTTTTATAATGAATTGTAATTTTGAAAATATTTCATACCAAACAAGGAGAGAATTGTGTCATAATGTGGATCAAGTTGTTGAAACCCATATTGAAGCCAATATTGAGTCAAGAACAAGTCTATACATGTGTGTGTGCATGTGTTTTTTAATACCAATTAATAAATGTGAAATCTATTTTATCTTGTGTTTTTAATTTAGTATATTCAATATGCTAAATTTAATTTAATTGAAATATATAGGTATTTTCAACATTTCTAATGAAATGTCGTAAAGCATTGATCAAGGAAAATTCAAGAACAAAATATCCGACCATGTTGCACAATATCATGCTCATCGGTTTTATGAAGATGTTCTTAAAAAATAATTAGCAGCAACACAAACTCAAATTTTGATATGTTTATTAGTGTCCAAAGAGTTAAAAGAATATATCATTATTGGGTATTCAAAATGCAACAAAAAAAATAAAGGTGAAACAAAATGTGTTTGAAAATATAAGAGATGCAATAAAAACATTTGGAAGATCCAAAAATATATATACCATCGCTGCATGTAGAGTAGTTCAAACAACAATTATTTCAGCTATTACTAGATAAAAGTATGTAATGACACAACTAAAAAAACAATAGGATCCTCAAGAAAAAATTGTACAAAGATGACAAAGTTTGCTTGCAAATAGATGAAAATGATAAACTTGTTTGTTGGAAAATTATTTGTAGACAACCTTATAAATATAGGATGGGAGAAAGTGTTAAATCTATGGCACATGAATAATTGTTGACAAATTCTTGAGTTTCACCAAATACAAGGGATGTGATACAATGAAGAGTATTACAGAATTAATATGAAAACCTTGCAAAACATATATTGGAAATAACACAGGTACAATTGGTCAATAAATTCAAAGAGGATCAATGTGTAATTAATACGTCGATCAATACATTTGTACAACATAAACCATGGTATGTTGTACCTATCACGGTTTGTGACACATGTTGTGGTTATTGTGTGGAATTTGAATTATAAATGACTCTTCTATTGAATTGGTTAAAATGTTCTGGTAAAAAATACCTCCTTCTTTCACAATATGTGTTTTCATATATGAAATTATATGTGAGAGAAAAGATGATGAATTATTTTTACCATAAGAAATGTGTTGACGAAAAAAAATGTGATCGTTGTGGAAATCTGGTTTTATATCACTAGAAATATCATATTGATAATGGTCAAGTGTTGTCAAATGTAACCATTGAACGGAAGAGATATGAATATATCAATTATGCTACAAGTTTTATTGATGCTCTTTCCAAAAGAATTCATTTGCAAAAAGATAAAATATGTGTGACAGAGTTTTTGAAGAAATTTATAAAAGATTTTTTTAAATACACCAAGCATTCACAGAGAGCACGATGGCAATATATATAGTTCAAACAATCTCACAAATTTTTTTCATTGGGAACAATTTTGTTTGTGGTTGATTTTGCAGAAAACTATACATTAATTGCACAAAAAGAGATGCAAAGTGAATACTATCATTCTGGACAAGTTTCTATATGTGTCCATGTTCTATATAGACATGCTCAAGATAATATCAATGGCATAGAAAGCATGAATGACAACTGCCATGTGATCAAAGAATATCACTTTTATATTAGTGATTATCATACACACGATACATATTTTGTACAACATTGTATTGAAAATGATTTCTACAAAACATTGAGAAAACGTAAAGTTGAATTCAATGAACATTGGATATGGTCAAATGGATGTGCAGGACAATTTAAATACTCACAATCATTATTTTGGTTATGTCGGATTCATAGAGCATCGAACATTAGACATCGTTGGAATTTCTTTGAGAGCGGCCTTGCAAAAGGAGAGCACAATGGTGCAAGACCATGTGTAAAATGAGCACTTCGAAAGTGGAAAATGAACCATTACGACAATTTATTTCAATCAACTGCTCAAGTTGTTGAATGGTGTCATTAAAATCTAACCCATGAGTATAACCAACAATCAAAATATGTGTGTAGGTATGTACACATATTTTGTTTTTTAAATTTTTATTAATTTTAAATTTTTTAAAAATTATTTATTAGTCTTAAATATATCTTTAAAACATATAGGCTAACATTAAAAATTGTCCTTCACGAATTGTTAACATAATAATTATTTTTGGCTTATTGAATCCAATTTATAGATAGATCAATCCCATACAACACTAGCACCATACTTGGGACTAGAGATTTGCACTCAATTAAAACAAAATCCTTCCAAAATGTGGTTGCATTTGATAGTAGAAAGAAATCATGATTTTATCCTATTTGCATAGAAAACATTGAATATACATAATTATGTGAAAACATAATGAACAACTATGTTAAACTCTGGAAACGTACAAAAATTAATCCAAGGGGAAAATGTCACTCGCAAGCTTGAAGGAGTTAGAATGAGGGGACATAGCAATTGACGATGATAGAATTTCTGATATTGTTAGAGAAGGTAATGTAATATAAATGACAAAAAGACAAAAAGAAAAATTCAAACATTGTTCATTGTATATAATATATATAAAGTAAAATTGTTGTTATTGAAAGTGCATTAAAAAAATGACATTAAATACAGGGGATGTTTTTGTTGTGATTGCACCCATAGACAACAAAGAAAAAGTGAAATGTTATTTGAAGCAGTGCACTCAAAAGGAAGATGAAGTTATTGGAGGACTACAATGACAAAATATTTATATACAAGAGATGATCCATTCTATTAAAAGGTTATTTTTTCCAAGAAACCCATTAAATTGAAAGTTATATTCAATTTCAAGACTATGAACCCTATGTCATATGTTGCCAATATCATTCATTTGGTATGTGCAAATTGGATAAAATTAATAGAAGTTCCATCGAAAAAAATAATTAAAAGCTAAAATTTGGAAAATGAAGAAAGTTGATAATGAACAAATAGTTGTAGATGGCATTCCATTGCAATGTTTCTAAACAAGATTGCAGACCTGTCTTCTCTTACATTACATATAATGGGCATGTAGTGTTCTATCTCATTATATTTAATGTATTTTGACAACTAAACATTGTGAATTTCAATAGACCAATGTATTTTTTATTTAGAATGTACATTGTTGATTGTTCAATTAGTGGTTGGCCTCTCTTGAAACAATTTTTTGTCCATACTTTATTTCGTTGTATTCAATTATGGTAGATAATGATTTGTATTTAAATGTTTACTTGCATATGCATTGTAATGGTTGTACCATGTCATGTACTTTGTATTGTGTCAGTTTTTCGGTTGTAAAATTGTTGATTCAGGTCCCCATATGTTCAAAAGGGCCTTTAAGGGACAAGATAACGATAGTAGATCCTCCATTACCGCCCCAAATATGTTTTTGAACTTTAGTTTCCAATAGTATTATCTTGAATGTTTTGTAAAGAGAACATTTTGATTTAAAATATGTGTCTTTTGATTGGATTCTAACAGTTAAACTTATTAAAAAAACATGTGAAATGAAACATTTAGAATTAGATAATCTATTGTGTTATGATTTGACCTATCTTAATAATGGAAAAGTACATGTATTCCCCCTCCCTCTCATACACACACTTCTCATAAGATGGTCATTTCATTTATTCATTTTTAGTTTTTTAAATTTTAAGTTTTTAATTGAAAAGAGAAATTTCTTTGAGTTAGGCAGCATTTATAATTTTTTTAATCATTTTTAATCACTGTGTAATTATAAGTAAATATTTGTATAATTCAATATATTTTCTATTATTATTACATTTAAAGCACATTCACTCACACTCAATATGTAATCAATATATATTCTTTAATACATCCTCTATTTCATATTATTAATCATTTTGGCTTTAGTAATATGGAAGCCTTTAGTATATACGATTTCACATTCTAACCTATGAGGCCTTTGATCTCATTTCCATTTAAAATTGCACGAAGTGCCTTTATATCTTAGATGATTCATCACTATTCCAAATCCCATGTCAATAAATTGATGTGTAGAACACATTGATAATCACTTGTGTGACCTGTCGTTAACGAAAATGAAGAGGAATCAGGTAAAGGTAGCGGGACCACCACTTCCTCTAGATTTTTTACATGTAGATACGGATAGCAAAGTAATTGGTGCTACATATGTGACTTAAATCATGGAAAATGGGGATAAGTATCGTTTGGTTCTTAAGCATAAACAAGGATTCCAAGATTGTGAAGCTTATGTTGAATTAGAGCAGTCGTTAGGAAACAAAATTAATGAATATTGGAATGAAAATTTCATCACCCTTGAACTAAGAGACAACAACAAAGAATACAAAACTGACCATGAATGGGTTCAATGCAATACATGTTGGAAATGGTGAACTCTAGATCCAAATTATAACAGTGAAATTTTACCTAATGAGTGGTTTTGTTAATGTAAGGAACCTTTTAAAGGGTCCAATATACAACGTTGTGCACAATATTCAACTTTCAACAAAACCACTCATCAGATAAAATTTCAATATCATAATTTGGATCCAAAGTTCACCGTTTCCAACACTTATTGCATTCAACTTATTCATGGTCAAGTTTGTATCCTTTATTGTTTTCTCTTAGTTCAAGAGAGATAAAATTTCCGTCCCAATATTCATCATCCTTGCTACCTAACACTTTCTCTAATTCAACATAAGATTAACAATATTGGAATCCTTTCTCGTGGATAAGAACCAAAGGACCCTTATCCCCATTTTCCATATGTCACATCTATAACACTGATTATTCTTCTATTACATCTATATGTGCATCATGTTCACATGCATTCTACATTTTACCAATAACATATTCACATGCATTTTATTATAAGCATAACAATCAAATAAAACATTATAACATTATTTATTCTAATTGCATACCAATTATACATAGCATACATGTATGTGCAATCATCATCAAATTTCTATATTATTCACAATCTCTACATACAAGTCATTAATTTAGAAACCATACACAATACGATTCATTGAAATAAACCACTTAATAAATCCTTTGGAACTTATAAAAAAATATACATTGACAAATTTGTCACTACAAATCTCGTTAGACAATTTGAACATTAAATATTAAGCATAAACACTAAGACATAAGTTACAAAGTGTAGACCCTTTATGAGATTCCTCTTTTACATGATAGAGGACCAATGCTAAAAGGTGTTGTATCTATGACTATTAAACACAACATTAATGTAAATATGCATTCATACACTTTTCTATAGATGAAGATCATTTCATAACATATCCACATGAATTCTCGTATAAACATATAACAATCAAATAAGTTACATCATAGCATTCTTTATTATCATTGCATACCAATTACACATAGCAAACATGTATGCTCATAATCACATTTCTATATCATACACAATCCCTACATACAAGTCATTAATTTATGAACCATAAAAAATGCAATTAATAAAAAATAAACCCCTTAATAACTTCTTTGGAACTTATAAAATATATACTAGATGTACCAATTTGTCATTACCAATTCCATAAGATCATTTGAAAATTAAACATTAACCATAGCCATTGATACATACGACAAGTTTTATCAATGTCATAAGATCATTTTAAGACATACAAGTTATACAAATAATTTATGAGTCATCTTTTACATAATAGTGGACCAAAAAATGAGTGTTAGGGAAACATGGACTAATAAAAAATTGATTAAAATGGTAGGGTTGTCTACAACACTTCCAAAATACAAGATTTATATGAGATTCAAAGGACCAATGCTAGAAAGTATTGTATCTAGGACAATTATGGAAATAGATACTTCTCAAGAAGTGACTAACTAGATTGGTGGAATTTTCTGTAGCACTTCCAAACTACAAGCTTTAGATAATATTCATATTTTTAATAAAGTACCAATGCTAGAAAGCATTGTATCTAGGACAATTAGGGAAATATAGACTTCTCAAAAAGTGACTAGATTGGTAGAATTGTCTACAACACTTCCAAACTACAGGCTTTAGATCATTGATGAGATTCATTGTTTACATGATAGATGATTGTATACAACACTTCCAAACTACAAGTTTTAGATGAGATTCATATTTTTAATAAAAGGTCAATGCTATAAAGCATTGTATAAAGGCCAGTTACATAAATAGAGACTTCTCAAAAAGTAACTAGATTGGTGGAATTGTCTACAACACTTCCAAACTACAAGCTTTATATCATAGATGGGATCCATATTTTACATGATAGAGGGTTGTCTACAAGACTCCCAAACTATAAGCTTTAGATTAGATTCATATTTTTGATAAATGACCAACTCTAGAAAGTATTGTATGCAGGAAAATTAGTGTATAACATACAGAGATATTGAGAGGGAGGGGGGGTGAATGAGTATCTCACACAATTATTAATTTTCAACAAAATCAAACCTATGTAGTTAATCATTCATTTTCGACTATGAACAATAAAAGTATTAACAAGAAGTACACCATATATATATGAAATCCAATAATGTATATTGATTAACTCAATGGAGTAGATTATATCAACTTCCATGATAAACTCAACTCAATCGTCATTATTTGTCTTCTGGTTAGCCTCTATTACTGGTAAACACATGATTGTATCCTGCCCTTTTTTTACCTTCTAACAATGGTAAACCATTGTTTATTCTCTACCCACTAACTTTGGCATCCCATTGTTTATGCTCTTCCCATGAACAATGTTTGCTCATTATTTATTCTTAGCCCATGAACAATGGTTACCCATTGTTTATATCCTCCCCATGATTTGTCTTCTTCCCACTAAATCTTTTCTGTTGGTTTTGTGCTCTCTTTCATTGATTCACATTCCTTTTCTCTTTTCTACATGCAATATCCACATTCTTGGTTTCTATCTACATACTCTATATGGTCAACTTCTATCCTCAAAATTCACATAGTTGTTTAGTACCTTTACTATCCTCACACCTCTTCCTTCTTATATTGCCTTTATTATTGTACCTCAGAAGTGCTTGACTCATACAACTCTAATCAACCTATCATCAGATTACCCTAGATCTCTATAATCACTAAGTTGCACTACGTTCTTGTGACATTTACTTTATATCACTTCCATTCCAAAATATTAAAACAATCCTTGTCTCCTATGTCTACACAAGTATTACACAGTGCCCATGTCATCACTTCAACGTTTCATTCTCAGAATCCCTGCAACTCAAGTTGCTTCTCACTAAGAAATTATTCACCCATGCACATAGCTATCTTTAAACGCTTTATGTCAGAGACCCATCACATACCTGTAATCTATGTACTTTAACTCCACCTGTGATTTCCAGAAGAGAGAGACAAATCGCACCTTCAGTCAGAAACCTAAACTTCTGTAATTGTCATATTTGCATTGCTTGTAATTATAAAGAAGGAACAATCCCAGAGCCTCTCATAAACTCATATCTCAAGAACAAACTCAACACACCAAGACTCACAAAACAAAGAAGATAACCCCAAATTGCACTCTTCTACATTTCATACTTCCCTACGATTCTCTTTTGTTCGATCCTTTTTCTCATATTGCATCATTATTCTCCTATTTCACATACATGTGATGTCAACATGTATTCCTTATAAGTTATCACACTCAAATAGAAAAATGTCAAAGTAAACTCAACTCATCACTCCATTTCAGAACCCTCAAACTAATCACCTTCCTTTTTGTATTGTTGCAATTGAGTGTTAACCCATATTCAAAAGGTGAAAACCTCAAATTAACCACACTCTTGCTCAACGTGTGTCTCATATCAACAAACAATATTTTATATATATATATATATATATATATATATAAGACTCATGTTCAAGTGTTGATCACTTTGGATGCCATCACACCGGCTCGATTATTTGAGAAACGTCCCATGTGGTCCAAACTAGAGTAGATTTTAGTCCTTTAAATTGACTTCGTGTACTCAACATGAAAGGTAGGTGTTAAGACATTGTGGGCCCAGACCATTCAAACACTTATTTTTTAAAAACATTTCATTCTCGTGCACAATTTTCACATATATCAAGCTAGATTGCATGTAATCTGGAGCACACTTGTGGACCCATTAACGTCATGATGATGCCACATCGATCTATTTAATTTGAAATAAATTTCATGGGCTCGATGCTATTTGACTGAGGGCCAACACCGATTGTATGTGGACCTTATAGTTCCAATGTGGGATGAGACTTCTCAAAGAAATGTTGGCGTTGACCATGCCTTTGATCGAAGACTAACACTTGAACGATGACACCTCGAGTTGATTTGATGGATGAAGAACCATGTCGATTGTGGACCGAAGTTGATCAAGAATTGAATTTGTTATAGCGATGCCACATCAATCCTGGATAGATATATTGAAATCGCTTCAACAAATGACCATATATTCATATGGGTCACTTGTAACAATCATGGACCCAAACTCATATCTCCATCCTTTATCTTTCATTAGGTTCACATACTTGTGAATTGGGTTGTACTAAAATTGGTATCGTAACTATTATTGAAACTGGATTTGGGTACCAAACCACAATTCAATCCTTTCATTGTCACATCATCATTATCAATGCTCATTTCAAATCAATGAACTTAGCAATCTCTTGACCTTGTTGACATCAATGACAACTTCTACCAACAATACCCCTCTTTGACATTGATGTCAACCTACAGTAAAACACTTTATCTTTAAATTGTGCATACCATTCTCCCCCTTAAGCTGTACTCACCTTGTTTTCACTATGGTTTTATTGTGTCTTCATTCTCCCTATTTGACATTAATTACAAAGGATTGAAGTGGATTTTTCTCATATGCTCCTTTTGGGACAATGCATGCTCCCCCTATTAATATGTGGTTCCACTGAGTCACTATCTTACTAAACAATATCTCCCTTTTGACAACAAAGACAAAGAATTGCTCCCTATGTCATGTATTGAACTACATGGACTATCAAACACTTTCATGATGCAACACCAATATTTACTTCTATTTGAAGACATTCATTCACTGAGACTTCAAAACCTGCTATCCCATGTTCATCATGCTTCAAGTAATTATCATGTATCTGTTCCCCTTGAGCTAGTCCTTATTCCTGTGAGATATAGCTTCTACTTCAAAGAGCTCCAAGGCATTCTTCAAAGGTCATGGAATTTTATGACCTTCTCCCCCTGAACTTGTGCTCAATTATTTTCTCATTCTCTTGTTTGACTAGTGACCACTCCTCAAAATTCTTTAACTTCCAGTCTTCAAGATGTATACTAGTTTTTCTTAGAGACACTCCATCAATAGGTAACTTCATATTCTTAAGGGATTCTAATGAGTGAGATAGACAGGTATAGAAATTGACCTCATTAAGTAACTTTTATCAACTCAATAACAATTTTCTTGTCTCAATCCTATGCATCAGTTATGCTTCTCAAGTTTAGTCCATATGTCACTTCATGTCATGGTACTCATGAAATCAACTCTTGGTTGTTAAATCCTTCAAGACAAACCCAAATGATCTAATGACCATTTGCATTTTCAAGGATTCATTGTGGCATCTCTCACGGTCATGTCATATTTCCTTGGTCTCTACTAGATCCCTTGAGATAGGACTTCTCAATATTGATCTTCAGATGTCTTCTGATGTTTTGTTATAACATCTTTACTCAAGCCTATGTGACTCCCCCTATCTGTAATATAACTTTCTTCTATTGGAAATATTACTGCAAGGTATCAAGGAATGAGCTTTTTCCAAATGTCACAAGTTGTCCACTAGATGATCAATGACAGTTCTCAAGTGAACCAAAGATCATTCTTTATACAACATGGTTGTGAAATGGTCTTAACTCATATTTCAATAACTCTTCATGGAAGATATCAACATGAGTTCAACATTTCTTCATGCAATATTTTAACCAAGTTTCTACAATTTTGTTAATCAGCTCTTGACACGATGTGTATAACAATCCACAATCAAAACTTATTACATCCTTTAATGGAGTTACATATTAGTTCATTATCATTCCAAAAAATGATCCTTAAACAAGAGTATTCATCCCAATAGCTTCTTTCACATAACCTTTAACATATTCATAAGGATCAAGTATATCACTTCTTGCCATGTCCTCAAGCAGATCTCTTATTGGTATTTTAAGTGACAACTTCAAATCCTCAACAATTCTTCCTCAAGTTTGCTTCAGTCTCTCATGCAATTTTTCTCCACATGTTCAATAAGTCTGCTCCAAATATCCCATACAAATCAGTTCATATGTTGATGCAAACTCCCCCAAAAACATTGTCATTAGCTTTCCATAATAGAGAGGTTTTGTTTCCAATATACTCATCAAACAATGCTCCAAATCTATGAAATTCCTCTTTGACATAAGACCAAAGAAGTGTGTTGAGTTTATACCAAACCATCCTTCAAAATATCCAACAATTATTGTAGAAGTTTGTTCTAAACATAATGTATAGATGTGTACTTAGGGATCCCTAGTACTAAAACGTATTATATCTCATTATAGAGGTAATGCATCTTTGTATTATCTTCTCTTTGAAAAATGAACCTAGGCTAAAATAGTGTTAAAATCAAGCTAAAAACGAGATTGAAATGATGAGCTTGAGGACCAACAAGCAAACTTTCCATATATACAATTAGTCTTCTTTGACTAGGTCGAGACCTTCTCTAAGCTAGGGCTGAAAATATCTCTCTTTGAATTTTGAACTTTAAGGTTTCCATATACTATTGTTGTTTATGATCCCTTTGAGGTCTAAAAAATTACTTTTGAGATTGTCATCAAGCCATCATCAATCTTCCTTTATAACCAGTATACACAAAGTGCTATGACTATCATACAATGTCCCAAACAATGCTTCTAAAGAACTCACCAAGACTTCAAATGTCATGGAATGCTAGTCTCTAATCCCATCATTGTTTCACTTTGTAACTATTAAGGAACAACCATTTATCATGCTTGTTAATATTAGACTTGTATACAAATATGGTTATGTTTCAAAATAAGACAGGTAATCTTCTCTAGTCTTCTTCATCATTTGAATATGGTTAAGCAAATTGTTGGTCTACAAATTCGTCATATGACTTGGAATACCATCATCGAGACATACATGGTATTTATTTAGTTATGTAATGAAGACTTGCTCATTTGTTTTAGATGTATCTTTGTGTACTTTGTTTTCATCAACTTGAGGAAGTCTATGTTCTTTTCTTCTACATACTTGCATTACATTTCTAGATGGATAGCTTCTATTAAAAACTCTACTATTCCAAGCCTTATGCCCAAACTTGTTGCAATTCCAACAACTTATGATATTCTTGGTGTAACCAGTATTTCTTCTATTATAAATCTTGCAGATCAATGCTTTGTGGACATAACCATTACATAAAAAACAATAACCATTGAAATATGTTCCATACCTAAATGTGTAATTCCACTTTGAAGATGCATGATTTCTAAAGTTTTCTTAAGATGAGGGATATGCCCTTCTAAAATTCCTTCCATTGTTAGGCTCATAACCTTGTATTTTTGCTTCATAATCTCTGTATGATGAAGAGGGGCTTACTTCATTGCTATAGATAGGATTTTTTTTAGTTTTAGCTTGTGAGGATTTGGGGATTTCACTAATATCAAAACCAATACTTGATTTGTCAAAGACTAATCTCTTCCTCTTGAGAAGTTCATCCAATTCTTTTGTGCTCTTATTGTACTTTTCATTTAGCTCTCGTTTCTTGACAATTCTTTTAAATTCTTCCTTGAGTCAAGCATTTCAATCTCCAACCTTTCGATTTCTTCCTCCTTTATTTTTAGAAGTGCTCTTTGTTCCTCAATATCTTTACCAAAACTATCAGTCAACTGTCTTTCTGAATTTCGATTTTCTTCTTGAGTTTTTTGTAACTTATCCATTATCATTTGGTTTTTCTTTCTAAGTTCTCCAAGCTTTTTCTCTAGATTGTTTATCATGTTAACTTGGTCATTTCTAATATTTTCCTTTTTTTAACTGACTTCTTCTCCTTTCTTTAATTTCTTGTGTAATCGTTCAATCTTCTTGACAATCTTTCTTAGATTATGAACTACTTCGAGTGTTGCCTCTAACTCATATTTCAAGTTAACAATTGTTTCTTCTTATTCATCACTTTATTCTTTTGAATTCTCCTTGGTTTTTGAATTGTTTTGATATTCTAAGGCGAGGAACATGATTTCATTTTTCCCTTCATTTGTATTTTCATCTTCTCCTTCATTGTCATATGTCGATTCTTCTCTTGTCTTGGTGTAGAAACTATTATTCTCTTGTCTTGGATTGTGCTTTAACATATTATTTTCCTATAGAGGACACTTAGTTGCAAAATAACCAATATTTCCACAATTAAAGTTTTGAAAGGTAGTTTGTCCTTGTTTGTAGAGAATCCTTCTTTAGTAGCCATGTGTGTGTTCTTTGGATCTCCTTCAAGTTGGTTAAATTATTGTGAAAGACTGGATATGATACCAATTGTAGAACACACAAAGATACTGAAGGGGGGGGGTGAATCAATATCTCACACAATTATTAATTTTCATCAAGTCAAGCCTATGTAGTTAATCACTCACCATCGATTATGAACAAGTAAATTCATCAACAAGAAGTACACCAAATATATATGAAATTCAATCATTTATATTTATTAACTCAATGGAGTATATTACATCAACTTTAGTGGTCAAGTCAACTCAATGGTCATTCTCTATATTCTGGTTAACCTCTATCAGTGGTAAACCCTTGATTGTCTTCCGCTCTCTTCTTAGCTTCTGACGATGGTAAATCAAGTTTTATTCTCTACCCACTAACAATGGTATCCCACTATTTATTCACATCCCACGTACAGTGGTGACCCATTGTTTATCTTCTGCCCATAGTTTGTCTTCTGCCCAATAAATCTTCTTTGCTGGTTTGGTGTTCTTTGTTCATTAACTCACAATCCTTTGCTCCTTTTTGCATGGAATATCCGCTTTCCCATATTTTATATACATGCTCTACCTAGTCAACTTCTATCCTCAAAATTCATACAACTGTTTCTAGACCCTTACTATCCTCATGCCTCTACCTTCATGTACTGCCTTTAATCATGTACCTCAACACTTCTTAACTCATACATCTCTAATCAACCTATCATCACATTATCTTAGATATTTGTAATATCTCTTTACTCTCTAATCTTGTCACATTTACTTTATATCACTTTCATTTCGAAACAGTAAAACAATCATTTGGCTCCTCTGCCTACACAAGTCTTACACAATTCTCATGTCATGATTTCAACGTTCCATTCTCGAAATATCTTCTACTCAGGTTACTTCTCACCAAGAAATTATTCATCCATGTGCATATCTATCTTGAAAATATTTATTTCAGAGACCCATCACATACCCTGAGAGCATTCCTATAATATCTACAATTTAACACTACCTGTGATTTTAGGAAGAGAGCCAAACAAATCACACCTTCAGTCAGAACCCTAGACTTCTATAATTCTCATATTTGCATTACATGTAATTACAAAAAAGTATCAATCCCATAGCCTCGCGCGAACTTAGATCTCAATAACAAAATCAGTGCATATGGACTCACAAAAGAGAGAGGATAACCCCAAATTGCACTCTTTTACATTTCATACTTCCCCCTCTAATTCTCTTTTCTTCTATCATTTTCTCAAATCGCATCCTTCTTTTCCTATTGCGCATACTTGTGATGTCAACATGTATTAATTACAAGCGATCACACACAAATAACAAAATAACAAAGCAAACTCAACGTATCACCCCATATAAGACTCATGTTCAAGCGTTGATCACTTTCGATGCCATTGCGCCGACTCAAATATCTGAGAAATGCCCCTTGTGGTCCAATCTAGAACAGATTTGCTTCGATTAAATCAACTTATGTGGACTCAACATGCAAGGTAAGTGTTGAAACGTTGTGGATTGAGACCAATCAAACACTTATCTTTTAAAAACATTTCATTCCCACACATAATTTTCACATACATATCAAGTTGGATTGCATGTAATCTTGAGCACACTTGTGGACTCATTAATGTCATGATGATGCCACATCGAGCTATTGTTAATTCGAAATACATTTTGTGGGATCGATGTTATTTGAGGGAGGGACAACACCATTTGTATGTAGACCTGTTAGTTCCAATGTGGGTCATACTTCTGAAAGAAATGTTGGTGTTGACCATGCCTTTTATTGGAGACTAACACTTGAATGGTGACACTTGGAGTTGATCTAATGGGTGAAGAACCATGTCAATCATATGTGGACCAAAGTTGATCAAGAGTGAATTCATATAACAATTCCACATCAATCCTTGATGGCTATGTTGAAATTCTTTCAACATATAACCACATATTCATATGGGTCATTTGTAACAATCATGGACCTACACTCATATCCCCATCCCTTTCTTTTCATTAGGTTTCCATATTTGTCATTTTCCTTGTACCGAAATTGGTATCTAATTTGGTACTGAAATTGGACCTAAGTACCGAACCATAGTTCAAGCCTTTCATTGTCACATTATCATCATCATTTCCCATTTGACATCAATGACCTCAACAATACCTTGATCCCATTGACATCAATGACAACTTTTGCCAACAATTAGGGAAATATAGACTTCTCAAATAGTGACTAGATTGGTGGAATTGTCTACAACACTTCCAAACTAGAAGCTTTAGATCACTGATGAGATTCATCTTTTACATGATAGAATATTGTCTACAACACCTCCAAACTATACTCTTTAGATGAGATTCAAAGGACCAATGCCAAAAAGCATTGTATCTAGTACAATTAGGGAAATAGAGACTTAAGAAGTGACTAGATTAGTGAAATTGTCTACAACACTTTCAAACTACAAGCTTTAGGTACTTAATGAGATTCATCTTTTACATGATATAGGATTGCCTACAACACTTCCAAACTACAAGATTTAGATGAGATTCATAATTTTAATAAAATACCAATGCTAGAAAGTGTTGTATCTAATACAATTAGGGAAATAGAGACTTCTCAAGAACTAACTACATTGGTGGAAGTTTCTACAACATTTCCAAACCATAAGCTTTATATCATTAATGAGATTCAACTTTTACATGATAAATGATTGTCTACGCCACTTCCAAACTACAAGTTTTAGATCACTAATGATATTCATATTTTACATAATAGAGGATTGTCTACAACAATGCTATGAGACATCATAGCCATGACACAATAAGTTCATAAAATTTACTCATAATAAAATTCAACTATATTATTACTATATAAGATTTATTAACATTATAAAACAAAATCATAAAACATACATTTTATAAAGCATACATCCATAGACATCATGCATAATTCTTATAGGCAAATCATACAAAATTATGTTATATTTAACCCGTAACACAATAAGTTCTTAAGATTCACTGCAAACAAAATTGAATCATATTATTACTACATAAGATTTATTATCATTATAAAACAAAATCATAAAACATGCATTCAATAAAACATACATGCATAGACATCATGCAAAATTAGGATAGACATATCATGCAAAATTAGGATAGACATATCATACAAAATTATTTTATATTTAATTCAAAAATAAAGTTCTCATCCAAAAACATCTACACTGTGTACTCAATACATGTATGTAATACACTAGTTCAAATGACAAATCTAAAGTGTTACTCCATACATAACTGAGGAGACATAAAAACTCTATGTGAAAGGATGAACATTATCCTCTATATGTTTCCCTCTCTCCTATCCTTGGTCGACATGTAACAAATGTCCACGACATATTTAAATACAAATATGAAATTCATATTATTTAAACAATTTTAAACTAAAATAAACTTATAAAAATAAAATTGAAAAGAATAAAAAAATTTAAACCATTACCTACCCACCCATAATCTTACTAGCTTCCATATCCTGAAATTTTTTATTTTTAATTAAATGAAACATTCCATGAGTAAAATAAACTATAATTAAGTAACACTTCAAATGATTACTAAAAAATCTAAAAGATGCTTGCATTTACCTAATGGAGCCTCTAAACACAATCATTTTCATTTTCAAAATATGTGTTCACAATAAGGAGATACATAAATTAGTTCAAATTAACATTGAACAACATTGAGAAATACATTTAAAACATAAATATAGATAATTAAGTAAACGTACCTCTCTATGTCCTTGTTCTAAATTTACACTAGAGGAGACTCAAAAATCATGTTCATTTATGTATTCAGAAAACTGCAATCAATGAACATTTATTTAACATTCATTGTTAGATCTCCAAACTTACAAATCCATAGATATAACAACGAAAAGTTATAATAATGAATGAAAACAGTATCAATTAAATATAAACCGTTGGAATATTCACCAATACTGAGGGGGGGTGAATCAATATTGAGCACTTTTACCAATTTTTACTTAAAACATTAAACTGTAGCAACTTTAAATTACCATCACATTATTAGCCATAGTACATTATCAAACATCATCATTAACACATAAGATCATAAACAACGCGCATAGATTTTACGTGGAAACCCAAATCGAAAAAAACCATAGAATGTTGTTCTTATGTTTATGAAGAGTACATTCAATTTTATGTGGACCAACACAAAGGAAGAACCAATTCCCTAATTTCTCTAACACTGACCCCCTTGTCAGCACCAACTCACACTTATCAGGAATCAACCTGAAGGAGACTACAATATCTTTTCCTTGCTCTAATCCTGCCACCCTGATATAAATAAGAGTATCAACCTACTATTGTCACTGCCTTCCCACTGTCACTGTATTGTCATTGTCACTATCACTCTTTTATCACCATCACTGTCATTGTCATTGTTCTAAAATGTCATACATGCTCCTTTTTCTTACTAATATTTCTTGAACAAGCTCTCATACAAGTGTCAAGGTGATCTTCAAAGTAAATCTTAGGAAACCATATGTCAAGACATATCAAAAGCACCAAATAAGACTAAAACCTAGTCCACTAATCATCCATAGATAGCAGCCACATGACTTATAAGCTCAGCCAAATAAACAGTGCAAAGTGTATGTACACATGTAAACATATGGCCTTCAATCAGTCCTCGATTTTATCCTTCAAATCATCTCTTGAACATGCTTCAAATATGCCTTTGACTACTTACACAATTTCCCTTGAAAGTGTGCCAAATTTGTCCTCAAGTCTTCTCTTAAACATTCCTCAAATATGTCCTCCAAACTGCCTTCATATCTGCCTCAAATCAACCTCGGATCATCCTTCAAACCTACCTTCCTCATATTAGTCTTCAAACCTGCACTGTTTTACCTTCAACCCTCATTGCTATTGTACCTTCAGCCCTCATGGTTGTACCTTCGACCCTCTTCCACTGCGTCAAACCCGCCTCAAGACGGACTTTCTTATCTCTGCTAATGACCAAACCTCAAACCAATAAAGTTAAACTCCTTCTCCTTGCCAAAACAAATCCTAACCTTTAATTTAAGAGACTGAAACTTCATTTCACAAGAAACTATCATTTCACTAAAATTTCGTTGCTCCATTCACTCTTGGATTTCATTATATACATAGAAGAAGAGAGGAAAAAATGAGTTATTCAAATGAGGCCTTACTTCCTCTTATTTATACACGTTCAAACCATCCTTTAGCGCCAACCTGTCAACTAATTAGTTTAATTTTGTAGTTGGGGATGACATGATATTATGCACTTTAATTTACAATAAGGGTTAGTTGGGACCAACATAACATACTTTGGAAGAGTTTCTCTTCAACGCCTTTTAAAGGGATTCTTCAAGGCATATTCATGGCTACTCTTCAAGGCAACTTTAAGTCACTTCATAAGGACTCATCATCATTGTCTTTAGGGGATTCTTCACTTGGCTTTATGGGCTTCTAGGATTTCTTTGGGATCATGCTTAATTTAGGGGCAACTATAGGGGCTTCTAGGAGTTCTTTGGGATCATGCTTAATTTAGGGGCGACTATAAGGGCTTCTAGGAGTTCTTTGACATTATGCTTTTAGGGCATTAGAGGAAATTTGGGGTCTAAAATGGGCCTTACAAGAAAATGTGCCAAAATAAGTTTTTGTGAGTTGGAATTCAAAAACCAATAGAATTTCAATAAAATAAGTCAACCATAATGGTTGAATTGGCATATTTGTCATTAAAAAAAACTATTTTTTTTGTTCGTATTTTCGACATATCTCCCTGTGTTTTTACTCAAATTTCAATCGGGAGAGCTCGTTGGATGCGGAATTTGATTCCACGTCCAACGAGTACCCACACTGCATACTTTTGACGGACCCCCCTACCCCAAAAATAAGAAATACCTGAAAAAACGTGATGATGACATCATCATCATGTTTTTTTAGGTATTTCTTGTTTTTGGGGTAGCGGGGTCCGTCAAAAGTATGCAGTGTGGGCACTCGTTGGATGCGGAATCAAATTCCACATCCAACAAGCTCTCCCGATCGAAATTTGAGTAAAAACACAGGGAGATATGTCGAAAATACGAACACAAAAAGTAGTTTTTTTCTTTCTTCCTCCAAAATTAATCAATATTATTTTATTATTTTAACTATTATTTTATTATTTTCCTTAGGAGGCCCATTTTAGACCCCAAAATTCCTCTAATGGGCTTCTTCACTTCATTGTAGGGGATTCTAGGAATTCTTTGACATCAATGACAACCTTAATCAACATAAACATAAACCTCTCCTATGCTATCTCCCTCGTGAGATAAGAGGTCAAACTACCCATCGCAACATTTCTTCACATAAGCCTTGACATCTTCAAGCTCGTAGAATCTACCTCATCATTCGTTCTATAAACAAAACTTTGACGAGAACTAACTTGTGCCCTCTCTCGACTTGGACCAACATCAACTACTACAAACGTTGATGTTAAACCTTCTACCATAACATCAATGACATCTCTACCAAATTGATATGTAACCTCCATCTCTAATCTTAAAGTGACAACTGTTGGATGGAGATATATAAAAGAAAGTGGAGGTCAACATAATGTCGAATCTTGAAAGGTACCTCTTCAATTTTATGTTCGACCTCTTCTAACCCCATAAAATTTGGATGGGATGTCGCTTTAATCGAGCTTCATGTTTTCAAAACACTTTGCATAAAAAATCTATAAAAATAAATAGGTAGCTCATCATTCCATTCATTCCATGGTGAACTACCATAAGCTGCAAGGAACCAATCATACCAAAAATGTGTAATGTGAGGGTACTTGAAATATTGCACTTTCAACATTTGTTGCTTTGGTCCTTCTTTAAAACTGAACATTGAAATTGCTTGTTGTTTGGTCACCGTCTTCTCCACCTTAGGCCACTTATTAGGACCCATCAACTATGCCCTTTGCCTTCATATAATCAAGTCATTGAAATTGCTTGTTGTTTGGTCATCGTCTTCTCCACCTCAGGCCACTTATTAGGACCCATCAACTATGCCCTTTTCCTTCATATAATCAATTCAATGAAACCATTTGTGGTTGGCCCAAGACTATAATATACATCAATGAATTTTTCTAAGGAGTGAAAAACAATATCCAAACTTTGTCTCCTCTCGGCAGGGAGATCCAAACTAGCAAGATCACCCTTCAACTTCTCATGGTGAGATGTACAACATTGAAAGGTCAATTATTGGACATCATTTTCCCATGGAATATCCTCAGGTAGATCTGAGGGATAAATTGTTATGGGAGTAAAACCCACATCTTGTTCAACAATTACCCTCCTCACTCGACATTCGCCCCTCGTCTGCTAATTGGTAGCATGTTGATCTTCACCCCTAATCTGATTATGGCCCTCTACCGAACCTCAATCCTCTACAAGCACAAACACAATTGTGTATAAAGGCACAAACATATTGGACATGTGCAATTACAATTGATGTATATTAACATAAATAAAGTTTACACAAAATTATATCAACAAAAGGTGGTCAAGAGGAACGTTCTCCAAATGATATGGGAGAATTCTCTATGACCATATAATTATCCCTTTTCCTTGAATGGTGATAAGATGAGCTTATTCGAGCACTCTCCTGAGACAATATGTTCAAATATGCCTCTGAAAAAAAATATTAAATTAAAATTTCAATGTTTCCTTAAACCAAAATGCCTAAAAACATCTATGCACAAATTTACATGTGCATAAATCTACATACCATATCCATGATATAATAGACTGGTTTCTCTGGATGAATCCAACAATCTCCAATTATCAACACCAATTCATGTTGATCTTGAATAACCTTGCCTTAACATGTGGCAATGTGTCATTGTAGTTACTTGAACATTTTTTTCTCGAAGAGCAATCCAATGACTCCTCAAACAACCCCTCTCCTTCCATGTGGTGAACTTTGTCTTCTACATGAATATTTACACGAAAATATGATCTTGTTACATATCAAAAATTTACATTTTGATTTGAAGAGAAAACAATAAAAGATAAGTAAATGCCATCACCAACCAATAAGATATATTGTCTCTAAAAAAATATGTTATGTTTATGATAATATTTTTAAATAATGTGAGTCTTAAAAAAATTATCTCTATACAATTTCACCATCATCTTCCTCTATCTTGTAGCACTCTATCACTTCTGTCATTCGCAAGGTTCTCACGGTCACTTTGCATCAATCCAAGGAATGATATTGCCTTATGTTTATGACAAAATTTTAAATAATGTGTGGAATCTAAAAAACTAATTATCTAGAAAAAAATTCACCATCATCTTCATTTGGCTTATATAACACATTATCATTTTTGTCATTCCCAAGGTTCTAATGGTTACTTTGCATCTTTGGCATAACATTCTAAGGAATGATATACCCAATGCCATGTAAGGAGTTTAAACACTATTATATCGATCACTTGAGATATCTAGAATGATTTATTCTCTTCTACCCATTAGTTATTTATCCTTAATGAGTCATTACTTCCCAAAATTATGATTTCACAAAACGCATGCCTCTTGTCTTTGCCCAAACTCTTCAAATCACTTGGGAGACCAAAAGGAAGTTTTTTCAACCATACATGTTGGTTAATAAGTTGACTTTGCATATGGGGTTTGCATAGGTGATCTAAAGCACTTTCAAATCCACATTTTATAACTATTCCAAGTTCATCAATGACTCATTTCCCTTTGAGAGTTAATAATCTATATTGTATATTCATGAGGAGAAACCTAGTTTATTAACCTACAATATATATATATATATATATATATATATATATATATATATATATATGGAACATCGCTTAGGAAACCCTCAAATACTTCTCCATTTTTTTTAGGATGGTACCCGAGGTAAACTGTCAACCCTGATTACGGGGCCTAACCCGGTGGGGACATCGAGTGAGATCTCTGCATAGCCACCCGAGGATTTTGTTAGCCAAAACCAAGCCGACTAAACTTGAGTTTACCGCTCAGTTAATATTAAAAAATTAAATATTTTCACGTCGACCTCTTTTTCTTTTTTTTACTTGTCGGATGAAACTTGTCTATCTCCCGACTAGACAAGTCTATCAACTTTGGTCGGCCTTTTGACTCGACTGATTTACTTCGACTTACTTGTCGGTTCTACCGACTGATTTTACCTCGACCACTTGTCACTTCGAAGTCAGCTGACTTTGACCTCTAAGTCGGCTGACCTCTTCGACCTCTCAAGTCGGCTTACTCAACCGACCTTATCGGTTCACTCTGGTCAAAATCTACATAGTATTTTTCTTAGTCTAAGAGACTCAAGAAATTACAAATGCTTTTCACCTGTGAGTAAGATAGAGTAAAATAGACACATTAACAAATCCAAATAACTTATAAAAACATATGCCCAAATATGTAGGAAGACTTGAGTCGACCAATGTGCCGTAAAACCTGGAACTTTCACGCGGTGAGAAATTTATGGGTTATTGATCTTTCATTCAACCGTAATGGTAAAAAACATTTGCACAAGTAAATCTAGAAATAATGTGCGGCCAAATAAACATGCATTCAACCATAAACTATTTCATATATATAACTATGCGGAAATAACAAAGGTATTACAAACTTGTCTGCCTAGACTTGTCGGCTCACCGACTGATCCTTTTATAGAGCTTCGGTGCTTCAACTGAATCACTTACACAAAAGCTTGAGCTTCAACTTCTCTTTTCTCACCTCGGAGTTCTCTTGTGAGTTCTGTTGTCTAACTTGTGTCTAACTTAATTTACAATTTCCTTCTTCTATTTATAGGCAACTTGAAAATTGCTTCTACATGAATCGACTGACTCACCATTAAAGACTGTAATTACTATCTACCTAACAACTTAGTTTCAAAAATAAATTCGACTAGTTTACATTACCGAATCGTGAACTCTTCCCTCTTGTCAAACTGACCGACAAGATCTTGACTGATACAGACTCTGACAGAGTCGACTGAGAGTCAGGTACGGATCTGCGAGTAATTACTATTTCCAACACTCCCCCTTAATTATGAGCAGATGGGGTTTTTCAAACAAAATTTTCAAAATGTTTCAGAGCTTAAACATGCTTTATTTATGACAGAGTTCACTGTGGAGAACTTGTCATTCCAAGATAACTACGCAAATACTAGAATGTTTCATTTGCTAATGGTTTTGTAAAGATGTCTGCAAGTTGATCTTCAGACCTGCAAAATTCCAAACAAATTTCCTTGTTGTTCACCAACTCTCTTATGAAATGAAACCCTGTGTCGATGTGCTTGGTTCTCTTGTGAAACACATGATTCTTTGATAATGATATGGCTGAATTGTTGTCGCAGAAGATGGTTGTCGATTCTTGATGGTTCTGTGACAAGTCTTTTAACACTCTCCTCATCCAGACAGCTTGACATGTAGCACTTATCGCTGCAACATACTCTACTTCAGCTGAAGACAAAGTTACTATGGGTTGTTTCTTTGAAGCCCATGAAACAAAACCTGTACCAAAATGAAATGTGTAACCAGATGTGCTTTTCTTGTCGTCTATGCTACCTCCATTGTCACTGTCAGTGTAGCCAATGAGATTAAAATTTTATAAGGTTGAATACATAATACCAAGGTCTTTTGTGCCACTTACATACCTCAGAATTCTTTTACCTACTTACCAATGTGAGTCTTTTGGTGACTCCATGAACCTTGAGATCAGACTTACTCCATACATAATGTCTGGTCTTGTTGCTGTCAAATACATAAGGCTGCCAACAAGCCTTTTGAATAGCGTAGGATCTACAGTGGATCCTTCATCATCCTTGCTCAATTTTAAACCTGTCATTACTGGTGTTGGGGCTGTCTTGCAATTAGACATGTTAAATATTTTTAAAACTTCACTTGCATACTTTGTCTGTGATATAAAAATACCACTTTTAGACTGCTAAACTTCAATGCCCAGAAAAAGCTTCATAAGCCCTAGATCAATCATTTCAAATTCACTTTCCATGACTGCTTTAAAATCTGCTATGCCAAAATCACTAGTAAATATTAAATCATCTACATACAGGCAGACAATTAACATCTTACCTTGCTCATCGACTTTGGTGTACAAAGTCGGTTCACTTTCACTTCTGTGAAAACTATTTTTAGTGAGATAGGAATCAATCCGACTGTACCAAACTCTAGGAGCTTGCTTCAAACCATAGAGTGCATTTTTCAACCTATACACTTTATGCTCTTGACTTGGAACTTCATACCCTTGTGGTTGTTCCACATATACTTCCTCTTCTAGATAGCCATTTAAGAATGCCGATTTGACATCCATTTGATGAACATGCCATTTGTTTTGTGCAACAATGGCCAAAACTGTTCTGACTGTATCCATGCATGCAACAGGTGCAAACATTTCATTCAAAGTCTATGCCGGGTTGCTGTGTGAACCCTCTTGCTACCATTTTTGCTTTGTGCTTTTGCACATTCCCATTAGCATCTTGCTTTGTATTATAAATCCATTTGACACTGATTACATCTTTGTCTTTTGGTACATCAACCAATTCCCATGTCTGGTTCTTCTCAATGCATTATATTTCTTCACCCATGGATTATGCCCATACTTCTTCTTCAACAACTTCTTCAAATGTTAGTAGATCATATATAGGAGAAAATAATGCAAAGAGAGAGAATGAATTTGGTGTACCAGCTTCATATATCTCTCACAGACTTCTTGTCTTCACCGGTTCCGTCGATGTCGACCTCGACGAAATGCTTGATGGAGTCTGTTGTCCTCTTGGTGTACTTGTCGGTGTAGCTTGAGCTGCTACTTGTGTCGATGGTCCTTGTGCTGAACCATGTCTTGGTGTCATGGGAGTCGATGATGTTGCGACCGGTTGACTTACATGTGGTATTTGAACCACTTCCTCTTCCATATCATCATTGTCGACATTCGACACAATGTTAACATTTATGTCGACAGTGTCATCCCATGATTCGTTCTCGACAAATTGAACATCTCGACTGATTATCACTTTCCTTGCGACAAGATCATACAACTTGTATGATTTTGTGTCTTCTGAATAGCCGACAAAAATACATTTTTGTCCCTTCTTGTCTAACTTCTTTCTTAGCTCATCTAGAACATGAGCATATGCAACACAACCAAAATATTTTAAATGTGAAACACTATGATTCATACATGTCCATGCTTCTTTGTCAGACACCGATTCATAATGTAAACGGCAGTTGCGACTGCTTCACCCTAATATTCATTTGGCAAATGCTTGGCTACCAACATGTTGCGTGCCATCTCCATGATGGTTCTGTTCTTTCTTTCGGCAATACCATTCTGCTGAGGTGTATACCGTGCAGTGAATTGTTTTTGAATGCCATGGGTCTTGCAAAAATTTAGAAATTCATTTGAAACATATTCACCTCCTATGTCGATCCTTAAGATCTTGATGCGGTATCCACTCTGGTTCTCCACAAGTGCCTTGAACTACTGAAAATAACTAAATGCATCAGATTTATGTTTCAAAAAATATACCCATGTTTTTCTTAAGTAGTCATCAATAAAAGTTAAAAAATACTTGCAGCCCCCAATGGATGATGTCTGCATTGGACCACAAATATCAGAGTGCACAATTTCAAGTGGTGTGCATGCTCTATAGGACTTTCCGACTGGAAAAGTCGAGTCTGTGTTGCTTACCAAAAATGCAGCCTTCACAAACCCTCTCTGGTCTGTCGATCAATGGTAATCCCTTTTCACCATATTCTTTGTGTGCAGTAGCTTCAGCGCACCAAAATTCAGATGTCCAAATCTGAAATGCCACAACCAAGATTCATCCTAAACTTTTGTCTGAAATGCAGCTTGCAAATTAGCGCTGCCATTGTCTTTCTTGTCGAGGAGCTCAAATGTTTCTTCACTTTTTCATGTCATTGGCACTTTTGCTATCAGATGGTTGCTTGGATGATTGTCTTTGATCACACAGCGATCATCTTCCATGTAGACTCTGTAGATTTTTTGTATCAACTGTCCAATGCTTAACAAATTATGTTTCAAACCTTCAACATGATAGACATCAGGAATGTACTTACTCTCCCCCTGTTTGGTTAGAATATCAACAGTGCCTTTTCCTAAGACAGTAACTTGGACATTGTTTCCAAGTGTAACATCAGTTTTAACTGAATTGTCTAAACTGGAAAACAAGTTTAAATTACCAGTCATGTGGTCGCTGCATCCTGAATCTAAGTACCATATGTCATGTGGAATTTCTTGAACAACATTGCATTCAAGTGGAGATGTCGATGCCATTAACATTGCACTTGTCGAAGTGTTGGTGCTAGTCGACTGACTTGGGCTTTGTCTTCCTTGGTCATATTGTTTCTTCCTGCATTCATATGCATAATGACCAAATTTCTTACAATAATGACATTGAATTTTTTATTTATCAAACCTCTGGTCACTTGGCTAACTTGGGTTTTGACTATCTCCTCTACCACCGACATTTACAGGACTTCTGCCTCGTCCTCCTCTTGAAGAACTTCTTCCTCTGCCTCTGAAGTTGTTTCTACCCCCTACCTCTACCACAACTTATGGATGATTGTGCTGCAAATGCACCTTCCAATAATGTTTGTGTTCTGTTGAGTCTGTGTTCATGATTGATGAGTGAAGCTTACAGCTCATCAATGGTAATGTCGACATGTCTGTGTGTTCTTCTAAGGTCACAACCAAGTTTTCAAATCTTGAGGGAAGACTTCTGAGAATTTTTTCAACAACCCTTCGGTCTTGTATGGCTTCTCCATGAGATTTCAGTTGGTTTATCAACCCAACTCTGGTGTAGAATGAGTCTACATTCTCTGAATCTTTCATGGACAGATTCAAAATCTCTTCTCAGAATCTGAAGCTTGGATGTCCTTACCTTATCCAAACCTTGTTAGGCGGTCTCCAATGTATCCCATGCTTTCTTAGCATTAGTTTTTGCTGCTACTATTGGGAGTATGCTTTCATGCATAGCTTGATGAATGTAGAACAAAGCTTTTCCATCTTTTTTCCTCTGTTCCCTCAACATCTTTCTCAGCCTGTGTGAGATTTGTTATATGATGTCATGTCTGCTGGTTCTGCATAACTATGTTGGACTATCTCCAAGACATCTTGACCTCTGAATAAAGCCTTCATTGTTAAAGACCAATATTCATAATTCTTTCCTGTAAAAATTGGAGTTTGCGATGAACCAAAAGTGGAAGCCATTTTTAATTTTTAATTAACTTTCCTTAGAAAATTAATCTTCCACCTTTTAAGACAAGATTTTTTTCCTAAACCTTGCTCTGATACCAGTTAGCCAAAACCAAGCCGACTAAACTTGAGTTTACCGCTCAATTAATATTAAAAAATTAAATATTTTCACGTCGACCACTTTTTCTTTTTTTTACTTGTCGGGTGAAACTTGTCTATCTCTTGATTAGACAAGTCTATCAACTTTGGTCGGCCTTTAGACTCGACTCATTTACTTCGACTTGTCGGTTCTACCGACTGATTTTACCTCGACCACTTGTCACTTCGAAGTCGACTGACTTCAACCTCTAAGTCGGCTGACCTCTTCGACCTCTCAAGTCGGCTTACTCAACCGACCTTGTCGGTTCACTTTGGTCAAAATCTACAGAGTATTTTTCTTAGTCTAAGAGACTTACGAAATTACAAATGCTTTTCACCTGTGAGTAAGATAGAGTAAAATGGACACATTAACAAATCCAAATAACTTATAAAAACATATGCCCAAATATGTAGGAAGACTTGAGTCGACCAATGTGCCGTAAAACCTGGAACTTTCACGTGGTGAGAAATTTATGGGTTCTTGATTTTTCACTCAACCATAATGGTAAAAGACATTTGCACAAGTAAAACTGGAAATAATGTGCGGCCAAATAAACATGCATTCAACCATAAACTATTTCATATATATAACTATGTGAAAATAACAAAGGTATTACAAACTTGTCTGTCTAGACTTGTCGGCTCACCGACTGATCCTTTTACAGAGCTTCGGCTCTTCGACTAAATCACTTACACAAAAGCTTGAGCTTCAACTTCTCTTTTCTCACCCCGGAGTTCTCTCGTGAGTTCTGTTGTCTAACTTATGTCTAACTTAATTTACAATTTCCTTCTATTTATAGGCAACCTGAAAATTGCTTGTACATGAATCGACTGACTCACCATTAAACATTGTAATAACTATCTACCTAACAACTTAGCTTCAGAAATAAATTCGACTAGTTTACATTGTCGAATCGTGGACTCTTCCCTCTTGTCAAACTGACCGACAAAATCTTGACTGATACAGACTCTGACAGAGTCGGCTAAGAATCAGATACAGATCTGCGAGTAATTACTATTTCCAACACTTTGACCCCAAGACCTTCTGCTAGCGTAAACAACTCTCAACCACTTGAGCTAACCCACCGAGATATATATATATATATATATAAAGAGAGAGAGAAATAGAAAACATCAACCATTGTTTAGAACACTCCATTAAGGCAAAAGACATAGATAATAGTCAACCCTAGCTTAAAACAATTTCTTGGGATGTTTCATGCCATTACTCAAAAATTGGGAAACTATTTATGATTTAAGCCCATTACTTTTCTCATTGAAATTAATGACAAAATGTTTAAACTTGCAATTCTCTAGGCTGGTCGAGGCCAAGATTATGGTTTAAATTTATAGTATCTAATAGGAAGGTCATATATATATGCTTCTCATAGCTGGGGTCACCAATCAACCTAGCCATCTTAGACCACCCCTTATTATGGTCACCCTTGCTTCCAAAGATCGGTACTTACTCGGCCTTAAGTCAATGCCAACCTGAATAGCTACCGTATGTGCACAATGCCTTATACACACGTGACCATAAACACAATGTGGAAAAAACATCCACTTATAATCTCTTTAAGCTAATGGCCGACTGCTTGGATCGACCACGCAAGTAAAGCAATGCAACCCAAACACAAATTAGAGTTTCTCTAACCCTGACTCTTGGCAAAGCATCGGTTTAAAGATTCAACCCTTACGTATGATTACATGCCACGGACCTTTAGGAGTTTAATACCCACACTTATAGGGTTTCTGCAACGACCCCACCCAAAACAAGTAACAAGGGCACTACATAATCTGGGCTAATTCTGCAGCGACCATTAAAATGGAAAACAAGAATTCAGTCAATAAGTGTATACAGAATACCCATTTTGCAAGGATAAAATTTTCACTCATAACACCGTTAAGCACATGGTTTTGCACCCATCACCATCGTTATCGATCCTCTATGTACGCAACAGACTTGAGCTATTGTTCAAGTTACAGAAAGTTTATGCCATAAAGGTTACATGCAATCAATTGCTTCAAGACTGTGTTTAAACCTTTCTGAATGATCGAAAACATCCTTGACACAAGGTTGTTGTGTGCAATGTTTGGTTCACGCACTTCACTTATCCACTCAACAATTGCTAGAAAAAGAAAGCACCTGCCAAAGTTAAAGCCATATTGTTATTTCATTCTTAAACAACTCTGAATTAACTTCATTAACATTCCCAACTCATAATTCTGTTAAAGGGAAAACACACCATTCACAAGCCAAACAGAGTATTGCATCTCGTGCCAACACATTTTTCCATATATTGGTTGGGTGAATGTAGCATTTCTTCAATTACTTTAAGTACACAAACTAGAGAAGTTACTCCTTGGGGTAAACAAATGACTCATAAACAAACTTGATACAAATCTCTGCTACAGGAAATGTGACCAATTCCTACAGCAAAACATCTATCCCTCAGCATGATATTTATTGAATATAAATTCTCCAGCATAGGCTTTTATATAGAAATACATATTGATCATGATTCACGTTCAGATTGTAAAAAGTGAACAAAACATAATTGATTCCACTCTACACTCAACAACAATGGCTACAGGAAATTGACCTGTACTTCTCCTAATTGAGAAACACTATATGAATTTAGTTTTGGTTTCAAGTGTTGGAACAAAAATGAATGCTCCAGTCATTTCCGAAAAACTCAATCTACAAAAGTAAAATCGAGTACTACCACTTCTGACCAATTACTAATTTACTCAAGGCTTGGGAAAAATGATTACACAAAACTTTCCTTAGTTACTAAGTGTTGGAATGCCACACTTTCAACGAGTGGTTTGTTGCTCAATATTTATGCATAATATGAAATTACTCCATTTGCAAATTAATGAATATGAATAGGCCTAGGCCTTTTTTCTACCAGCAAATGCATAATATATTTATTTCAAATACCAGAAATCATTGCAATTACCCATCAAACCATTATTTAGAATATATGTGTTACATTTATCAATCAATCTAACATATATAAAGTAAGTGCAAATACCACTCAATTTTGGCTCATGGTATTCTAAGCAAATTTCAATCAAGTCAATGCATAGGTAAATACTACTGCAAGTAACACATAATCTAAATAAATACCACTTAAATTTCAACCCATGGTATTAATATGCAAACCAAACAATCCCAACCTATAGATTATAAATGGAGATTTCATTCAAATTTCATCCCATGGTATTTTATGCATTTACCTATCCAATCCGACAATTGTAAAATGTATTCATTTACCTAACCAATTCACCGCATAGGTAAATACTACTGCAAGTAACACATAATCTAAATAAATACCACTTAAATTTCAACCCATGGTATTAATATGCAAACCAAACAATCCCAACCTATAGATTATAAATGGAGATTTCATTCAAATTTCATCCCATGGTATTTTATGCATTTACCTATCCAATCCGACAATTGTAAAATGTATTCATTTACCTAACCAATTCACCGCATAGGTAAATACTACTGCAAGTAACACATAATCTAAATAAATACCACTTAAATTTCAACCCATGGTATTAATATGCAAACCAAACAATCCCAACCTATAGATTATAAATGGAGATTTCATTCAAATTTCATCCCATGGTATTTTATGCATTTACCTATCCAATCCGACAATTGTAAAATGTATTCATTTACCTAACCAATTCACCGCATAGGTAAATACTACTGCAAGTAACACATAATCTAAATAAATACCACTTAAATTTCAACCCATGGTATTAATATGCAAACCAAACAATCCCAACCTATAGATTATAAATGGAGATTTCATTCAAATTTCATCCCATGGTATTTTATGCATTTACCTATCCAATCCAACAATTGTAAAATGTATTCATTTACCTAACCAATTCACCACATAAAACATATATGAAGTTACCATTCAAGATGTGGAATAGGGTTGTGATCTCTCTCTTAAATTTACCCATATATTAATGTATATATCATAAAGGTCAACCTAAAAAGAAATCTCGACATAACATTTACCAATTTACTCCCATTATATATGGGCGGTTTCTAAACTTGTTTGGTCAAACTTAGAAATTGAGGATTAATTGTCAAATCTGCTACAAGAAATGTGACCAATTCCTACAGCAAAACGTCTATCCCTCATGATATTTATTGAATATAAATTCTTCAGCATAGGATTTTATATAGAAATACATATTGATCATGACAGTGAACAAAACATAATTGATTCCACTCTACACTCAACAATAGCTCAAAACAATGGCTACAAGAAATTGATTTATACTTCTCCTAATTGAGCAACACTACATGAATTTAGTTTTGATTTTAAGTGTTGAACAAAAATGAATCATTACAGTCATTTCCGAAAACTCAATCTACAGAAGTAAAATCGAGTATTACCGCTTCTGGCCAATTACGAATTTGCTCAAGGCTTGGGAAAAATGATTACATGGAACTTTCCTTAGTTACTAAGTCTTGGAATGCCACACTTTCAACTAGTGGTTTGTTGCTCAATATTTATGCATAATATGAAATTACTCCATCTGCAAATTAATGAAAATGAATAGGACTAGGCCTTTTCTTTACCAGCAAATGCATAATATATTTATTTCAAATACCCGAAATGATTGCAATTACCCATCAAACCATTATTTAGAATATATGTGTTACATTTATCAAACAATCTAACACATATAGAGTAAATGCAAATACCATTCAATTTTCATGGTATTTATAAGCAAATTCCAATCAAGTCTATGCATAGTAGTAAATACTAAATACTACTGAAAGTAACACATATAATCTAAATAAATACCACTTAAATACCAACCCATGGTATTAATATGAAAACCAAACAATCCCAACCTGTAGATCATAAATGCAGCTATCATTCAAATTTCATCCCATGGTATTTTATGCATTTACCTATCCAATCCAACAATTGTAAAATGTATTCATTTACCTCGCCAATTCACCATTTAGGCTAACCAATTCACCACATGAAACATATATGCAGTTACCATTCAAGATGTGGAATAGGGTTGTGCTCTCTCTCTCTTAAATTTGTCAAACAGTTATATGATAAACTTAGAAATTGAGGATTAATAAGTGAAAATGACTTCACAATATACAAGTTAATCATATCATCTATCGATTTAATCATCAAAGCATTAAGTAAACCAAGTTTAGGCATGTATACTATTTAAGTTTCATTGAGAGATTATAACAAACATTTTGCATATTTGAATTTCAAAGGGTAGTACCCAAATTACAATTCGTCAAACACATTCATTTTTACTGGTTAATCACATAATCTTTGGGAGATTATAGATTCCAAGCCTCTCCTTTCAATTCTAATAAATTGTCACAAGTTAATTTAGGAATCTAATTGCCTACCGGCTTCATACCATTTACATAGTTAAAAAAATTCAACATTCTATATCATTCTATAGCCATACCCACTACACAATGGGTTCCAGTTTCACAGGATTTGATACAGAAAGATATTATATTTCCTTTAGAAGGTAAATACTCAGATTTTAATTCTGAATCTAATATAATTACAGTCATTTGTATAAACATATGACAGGAATTCAAATCCAGATTGCAAATTTACCTTCAATGCATAATGATAAAACCATTCACTTCTAACACACAGAATAGAACTGCAAATTATGAAATGCACTACAAAAATTAAATATACTTATCTAGTTAACCAGCTCCACCTAGTCACAGGGAATTGTGTTCATTAATCTCTCAACACGGTTTCCAGCCCTGAGTCTGGACAATGAAACCGTAAGGACAAAGATATATCAATTCTAATTTTGTGTTTCTAGTCTTTCTCCAGAAATCTCTCTCTCAAATTCTATAGCAGCAGAGTTGACACTATTTCCAAACAGTAGCTTGGACATATGTACTCAGTACATGAAAATTGGCCAAGGTATGTACAGACCAAATGAATAAGATAGTATGGACAATCTGTATGGAAACTAGCAACAGCTCCCAATCCCGAATGGCAAATCAACGAACACCGTAAAAATGTTGAACCTTTTTAAATATCTGTACCGAAGAATATCACCGTGAATGGTTTGAACAACCCCCAATAAAGGACCAAAAACAACCTCTAAAAGAATGCATGCATGTACTCTTCGAGCAACAACGTGGTCTCCCAAGACCCACATCTCACCCCTTAATCCAGGGATTTAAACACAATCATGATTATATTATAACCATGCTTTACAGGGTTAATTAACAAGGTAAAAAGGTTAATAAAGGTTATTTTTGTTTTATATGGTTAATAAGGTATTAAAGTTATAACAAGAGAACCTTGGTTACTTTAGGTTAGGAATAGGGTCATGAGATATACCCCAGGCTTATCTACCACCCATCTTCATTTCACTCCCTATCATTTCTCATTCATCCGTTCATGGTACCTCAGATCCATTTTGCATTCGTCTCCACCATAGTTAGTCGTATTTATTTATTAATATCAGTGTCTCTTCATTTTACTCCCTATCATTTCTCATTCATGCGTTCATGGTACCCCAAATCCATTTTGCATTCGTCTCCACCATAGTCAGTCGTATTTATTTATTAATATCATTGCCTCTTCATTTTACTCCCTATCATTTCTCATTCATGCGTTCATGGTACCCCAGATCCATTTTGCATTTGTCTCCACCATAGTCAGTCGTATTTATTTATTAATATCAGTGTCTGTACATTTTACATCACAATTTGGCTTATTGTGAATTGAACTACAACAAGGATAAGGGAACTCTAGGGGTGTTACAGGGTAAAATATATATATATCAATGGTCAACCATGGTCTATAAGAAATTGAGTAACCGCACTACCTGGGTAGAACCATTTAAGGGAAGAGATATGGATAAGTTATTTTTTCAAAATTTTATAAATCAAAATTAAAATTTAAAATTACAATCTCCATAAAGTTATAAAATCAGAATGTAAAATATGTTTTAATTTTTTCCTATATTAAAATTTAACCTCAATTAAAACTATACAATAATTTTATAGGATGGAAAAATAAAGATAGGAAATCCAAACTAATAACACCAACCCAAACCAAAATACTTTCTATATCAAAAGATATCAAAAAAATTTACATTCTTTTCAATCTTTTCATCACATAATATTTATGCAAACTTTTATTTTTACAATGGATAGTAAATGGTGTGCACTTGCTACCCAAGGAGATAGACTTCAACCAACCTCTACCAAGAAACCATTTAAACCATTCTTCAAAAGAATTAAACAAACCCCATGGAAGACTATTATGCTCATTAATTATTCATTTCGTTTATTTTTTTCATTTTGTTCGGAAACTGTAGTATAAAAGCAAAGTAAAAGCTCAAGAAGGGAAAGCTAGAGGCACACAATTAAAGCTGGAGCACTTGGTGCTACTTTGGGATAATGCTTAAGGAGGTGTAGGAAAACAAAAGTTTGTCTCTTTTTGGTGTGGACACAAGTTGTTGAGTAGGTTGAACAATATACATGCGCGTTGGTCAATCTAGGGGGAGAAATGTACTAATGGTCAATGTGAATGGGAGGAACCTAAGATTCTGCCACCAACCTAAGTCACAGGGTTCGCCGAACCTAATCCTTTAGGTTCGAGGTTCGGTGAACCTCAAAAAAAATTTAAGGTTCGTTCAGGTTCGGCGAACCTAATGCCGAACCCCTAATAACTTGTATCCCTGTTTTACATGGTGCAAATACATAATTCAATTTATAATTCTTATGTACGTAATGATTCCAAAGAATGAGCACAATTGAAGAAAATTGTTTTGAGCAAAATGGGGACCCCACCGTGTTACAAAAATGCACCAATTCCTACAAGCCAAAATTGTATAAAAGAAGCATGCAGGCATGTCCATGTAAAAGACCAAGTTCCAACTAAAGTAATGGAATGCCAAGATGAGCATTTATCGAAGCCGACAAAAAAGGTAGAGGTTAGCAACATCAATGCCTCTAGGTGCTCTGGGCAATAATATCTCACCTTGATGCAATCCAAAGCTCTCCCCTGTTATCACTCACCAAGTTCTTTATGTTAACCACCTTCGTACCAACAAAATTTGGGAAATCAAGAATCACCTCCATGTCACGATGGTAGTATGCATGTAATGTATCTAATGGCCTAAAGTGGAAAAATTGGTGGCCAAAGTGACACAGGGAGAACAATGAGGAGTTGGACATCAGAATTACCTTTATGCTTGAATGAAGCCCGTGGCGAATCCACTGATGCACCCAAGCACAAACCACCCGATGGTGCAATGCCTTAACGGTAAGATTGACCAATTTCATGCTAGAGTTACTACAGTTAATAGGAGTCTCTTGCAACTCGCCCTTGTCCAACCAAATGATGAGGGTTAAATACTTGAATTCACTCCTCAATTCTACATCAGTCAATTTGAAACCACAAGTAAACCTGCACATCTAGGTGGTGGATATGGAGTAGGTTTAGGGTGATACCTAATGGATTAAACACTTGACTACAAATGCATGTTTACAGAGCAATGATCCTCTGTTATGAAACAAACAACCATGAACAAGATTTAAATGGAAAGATGGATGACAACTAAGTCTCAAGGATGGATAATTGAGTTGAATTGTCTAAGTGATGCTTATACAACATTCCCCACAAATGAGAGCTCCAATGCAAATTAGACAATTCAGAATCAGTTTGGTGTAAGCAACCACAACAAATTCTATCTATTTCAAATTGTACAGCCAAAATGCAGACAACCTTGAGCATATATATATAGTGAGCGATGGATAAAGCAACCATCATGGAAGAAGTGATCATGAGGTACATAGGATTAACTAGTTTTGGGGAAAGGCATCCATTTTGAGAGAGTATGGGGAGCGTTTACACAGTGAAAATGTCGCATTGAGCTAGGGATTGGTAATGTGTAGATATTTAGAAAATGACAATTTAGAAGGGTATAAATGTATTCAATGGTAATGTGTAGATATTTAGAAAATGACAATTTAGAAGGGTATAAATGTATTCAATGGCTAGGTAAAAGAACATATCCATGTAAACACCTTACAGTACGTATTATACGATTTGTAAGGCCGGAGAGAATTTAAAAGAAATTAGAACCACATAAACCAACATACGATTTATATATTTCATTTAATTAAGCTACTAGTATCATGATACGATACACAGTTAGCATAGAGCAATTCATGTCTCTAACTATCACGTATTATGAACTAGGGGTGCTATACCATAATTTCTAGCTAACTAGCATTAAGTACTATACTTAGTTCATGTCGTGGTTCAGGTGTTAATTGCTATATCACTACATAGAATTATGTTTCAGGGTAAAAGAGTTGATAACTAAACTACTCACCAAATGGATTTTGAAACAGTTGGACGCTCGTCGATAGCCAAAATGGATGTCGACCAAATGTATGCTCGCCAACTACCAATATGGATGCTTGATGAAATATGGATGCCAAACAGATGGATGTTCAATGAAACAAATGGGTTCTCGACAAAACGAATAAACGGATGCTCAACAAGGAAACTCTTAGGGGCGAAATTTAGCCCATGGGTTATTTTTCCATGTTTAAAAAAATCACCAATTTGCATTTTTTGAAGCCCTATTTCGCTCAATTTTGATGGGGTAAAAAAATTCTCCTCTAAAAATTGCCAGATTATTATATAAATTATATAAAAGGCTTAGAATTTGAAATATTTTTAGAAAAATATCACCTAATATTTTATAATTGGAATTTTAAGAATTGGTAAGATTCGCCAAGCTTTATACACTTATAAATAAGTATGGATCCTTAAAATTTTCCTTGCTCAACAAAACGAACAGAGGCGGGAGGGATTCTGAGCAAATGTAGGAGGGATGTCAATGCAGGAGGGTTGTCGAACTAATGCAAGAGGGATGTCAATGAAGGAGGGATGTCGAACGGATGCAGGAGGGATGTTGAATTGATGAAAGATAGATGTCGAACAGATGCCTAGGTGATGGATACACAGGCAGGAGGGGTGATAGATGCAGGGTGGGAGCCATAGAAGTGATGAAATGAACACGACAACAACTGTTCAAATATATAGACAATTTTCATCTAAACATATTTTCAACTGAAAAGTTTTCTCAACATAAATGTTTTTTGACTAAAATGTTTTTCAACCGAAAACATATTCCAAAAGATTTATCACCTGATAATTTTCTCATCTAGCAAGTGCTCAGGCACACAAGTCAAGGGTGTCGTTAACTTTAACTTTTGGCTAAAAAGGTATTTTCGACCAAAAGTTATAGCAATAGTTTTGGCAAAAAATATTTAATAGTTTGGTTGAAGAAAAAAAATGTTCGACCAAAATACTTTTGATTGTGATTTTTGCGCTCTAATTCTCACCGATTAGACACCCACACTCATGATTTTACCCTAAGACAACTAATTTGAGATATAATGCTTTTAAATAAAATCCATTCAACTAATCTATACAATGCAAGCTTTGTGCTAGTGGATGAAGGTGGCTCCTAGGATTGTCAATTAGTGACAATCCTATCCAATTATTGATAAACTATTATGAGAAGGGAATGATGGACCAATATTTGAGAAATAAATTTGCTCATAAGTGACTCTAGATGTAGAGGAGAAATTGCGTTAAAACTTTCAACATGGTGTCCAACTACTGTTGCACCAAAGCTCTTCCTACTTCTCTTTGAATATGTAGATGTCCATTGGAGACATATAGCTAAAATTGATTAGAAAATATGTATCATACTAAATTACACATTGTTGATTGAATGTTGTTCTCAAATATATATATAAGTAATTCATAAACATGCATTTCTAATATTCTCTCTAATCAAAGAATACAAACCCATTACAACCAAAGTGCTATATGCATTTAATTAAAACATACCAACTAAAGTTTTGTGCCAAACAAACAAATCTCATAGACTTGACGATTTATATCATTTAAAAGCCAACCTAAAAGAGGATACGAAGTTTGTAAAAATGAGGGTGTATATAGATTGATCTCTAAAGTACAAGCCAGCCTTGGTTGTGATCCATATACAATTTACTTAATTGAATTAACTAGGAAATTCAACTTGTACAATCTAATAAACACTTGAACACAAAACAACATGCACTACAAAAATATACAACTTAATACAACATCCTAATCAAATAATAGATTTATAATAACCACATTGGCAATATTTCTATTGAAAAAATAACAAAATAGCTAAAAAATGATAACAATAATTTTTGTAGATAAATGAAATTTTATTTATCAAACTAATTAAAAATATATCATTCAAATGTATAATGAAAATCTACAATTCATGTGTTTGCTAGTAGGTGCAAACCTATTAGGCCTTCATGCAAACATGGATGCCTAATAATAACAAAGGCATGTCCTAGCTCAAACCTTACACTGTGCGATATAAGATAACAAATAATCCTACTTTAATTTGAGGTACCGATAGAAACTTTGATCAATCAAACCACATCTATCCATGGCCACACAACCTCCACCCATATCCCTTCCTAACCTGCAACCTCCAACTTTACCCCCTCCCAATGTGTGGCAACATATCCCCTGCCTCTACCCCTATTCCATTGCTCATATACTGCTACAACCATGACCATCGCCTCTACCCCTACCCCCTCACTCTTAGACTCCACCACCCATATCCTCCAAATCCATGTCCACTACCTCCACCTATACCCAAACGCCTGCCCCCCTCCCCCTCAACCCATCCACAACCGCCATCACCACCCCCTTTCAATACATACCCATCCTCCACCTCTCCAATCACATTTTTCATATCCCCTCTATACCGACTTCTTACCTTTTCACCCCCTTCAAACCCACTCCTTTGTCTTCAATCCCCTATGACACCTACACCTCATCCATTGTAGCAACATGGCCATTGGCCCTAGATGTGGCCCCATTAGCTCCACTTATACCCCTAAACCCTCCCAAATTACCCCATCTTAGATCATGACCCCACAAATACCCCCTTCCCCCCCCCCCCAAACTACAACCCCACAACCTCCAACTTCGCATGTAACCCCTCCTAACCCATACAACGACGACCTCCTCCCCTACAACCCCTCGCTTACCACCTTAGGCCCAACTCCCCTCCTCATTTGCATTCACATAGCCTCCACCTCTTCTCCACCTAAACCCTCCAAACCTCACCCATAGCCTCCACCTCTACCCCTACCCATTATCCCCTATCAACCTGTGACCTCCTCCCATACACAACCCCTCCTATCCCCTCTCTACTCTCATTACCCCTCCCCCCTATGCACCCACTTCCAACCCCTCCCAGCTCTCCATCATCACCTCCCTTCACCTTTAACCCTTCCCATTCATGTTGTCTTTTCCCCCACCCCTCCTCACATAGCCTCTCCAAACACATCAACATGACCCCCTTCTGCACCCACCACTTCCCCCTCCTCACCCACCCCTTCACCTCTGATATCGTGCCATACCGAACCCTCTGCACGCACCTCCTCCATCACTACCCCTTCCCACCTCCTTTTGCCCCTGGTCCTACCCACTCTTACACCCTATGATCCGTTGGAACACCTGCGCCTCCTCACCCACCTACACCTTCCCTACCCCTACCACCCTCCTAAATTACCTAGGCCCCCCTCCTCACCCATCCCTTCACCTCCGATCTCATGACACACCAACCCCTAAATCATGGCCTCACAAACTCCACCTCCACCCCTAACCCCTCCAAATACACAACCCCCATAATATCCACCCCTACACCCACTTTCTTGTCAACACAACCTCCACCTCAACACCCACTTTCTTGTCAACACAACCTCCACCTCAACTCTCCCATCTTGCATCCCCATGACCTCTTCCTCCATCGTACCCACTCCCTTGCATCCCCATGACCTCTTCCTCAACACCCACTTTCTTGTCAACACAACCTCCACCTCAACACCCACTTTCTTGTCAACACAACCTCCACCTCAACTCTCCCATCTTGCATCCCCATGACCTCTTCCTCCATCGTACCCACTCCCTTGCATCCCCATGACCTCTTCCTCAACACCCACTTTCTTGTCAACACAACCTCCACCTCAACTCTCCCATCTTGCATCCCCATGACCTCTTCCTCCATCGTACTCACTCCCTTCTCTCGACCTGCAACCTCCACCCTTACCCACTACCCCTTCTCCACCTTCGCATGTAACCCCTCTCCCAACCCACACCACAATGACCTCCACTCCTACAACCCCTTGCTTATTGCCTTAGGCCTTACCACCCTCCTCATTTGCAATCAAATAGCCTCCACCCTTTCTCCACCTAAACCCTCAAAACCTCACCCCTACCCACTACCCCTTCTCAACACTTGACCTAGTCCCATAATACATGTCGGGCTAAATATTCACTATCTAATACAACACTTAATTGTCAACCTAGGGAGGTAAGCTTGTGAGATGCAAACACTGTATATACAGGATTAAGGCCTATCCTAATCTAATCTACCCTAATTTGGATTATTCTAATCTAAGAATGTATTCAAGGTGCATAATAAGAATACTCCTGATCTAACAACTATCAAACTTATTCAAATGTAAAGTCCTAATATTAATTAGAATACTCTCACGTCTACATAACATTCAAATCCATATCTTATCCTAATTACAGAAATGAAAATACTCTTTAAACTATCTTCAAAACAATTCTAAAACTAAAGCATAAACTAAGAACTATCTAACATAACTCAGAAACTTGAAATAAACAAAAAACTATTTATCAACACATAAAACAAAATAAGTTGCAGAAAATGAACTAAGACACAGAAAATAGAGTACGTTGCAGAAAATGAACTAAGACACAGAAAACATAGTATGTTGCAGAAAGCAAACTTATGAAGTTGATGTATCATTTTGAAAACTCTTCTTACATTAATGGATTTTAAGAAGTTTTAATACTATTCCAGAGCTTACTGATTCATCTTAAAAATGAATTATTTCTATGACTAAAACTATTACAAACTAATTCGTCTTTCAAGACTAAAAACAAAGTAAATATAATTTGCAGAATAAATACAATTAATCTTTAAAAACAGAATTGAATAAACTTACAGCTTTAAACCAAAACAAGAATAAATGCCATTTGTATGTCCTATAATTTAAAAAGGAAATATAATGAAGTTTATTAATCTAGATGATCTCAGGCCAGCTGACTCATGCATGTAATAACTAGGATACAGGAGTTTTAAACTTATTTAACAACTACATTTACTCTACAAGATAATTCAAATACAATTCATAATTTGAAAACATCATTACCTATTGCAACTTGAAAGGAAATTGGAAATTAAATAAATTCAGAACATAATAAGAATTAGCAGAATTGAAACTAATTATGATTAAATCGAAATTGAAACCTACAACAAAACAAATCAGATCTAGAATTTGAATCTACAGCAAAACAAATCAGACCTACAATACTAAGTATTTAAAACAATATTTTTTAATCAACCTATCCTATTACCCGAGCTCAGTTCTAAACTAAGTACCAATGCTATGAATATTATTCCATAACTATCACACAATAAGATGACTGTTTTCAAACCTATGTAAATCTATTTTTACAGCCACTTAAAAACTTTACTAACCACAATTCTCTCTCTTTAATAAAAACAGAAAATAACAATTATCACAACTATTATATACAAGAACTAAATTTACAAAAGAAGGGCTTATGGTTTTCTTGGTGGATCCTTACCAAGAAAGCCACAAGTCCTTAAGTGACTTTCAAACTAACTTCTAAAATGAAAACATAATTCTAAAATGAAGAAAATAATAACAACAGAAAACTAATTGATTACAATCTTAAAGACATATACATCACTACTTACAATAACAGGAATTTAGCATTATATAAGTTGACCTCTATTTAATTCAGAAAACCAGCACTAAGGCAACGCAATTGTTCTTGTTCATTATCCAGTCTCCATCCAAATATCTTTGTCTACTTATCTCTGTTTACATACTTCTATACATATCACTCTACATCTTCTAACTCCTACTAACTCTTTACATTTTCGATCTATGGTTTTTATAGCTCGCAGGCTAGGGTAACCAATCCCGCTTTTACAGTAACAACTCGATCTCCTATTAATGATGCAACCGTTTGATCCTTTAATTGATGGCTAACGAGATTGCTTTGGTTTGCTGCCAAGTAGAAAATCTTCATCTCTATGGCACGTAGTGCCTAGAGATGAAGATTACATTCAACGTACATGAGTCATTAGCGAACTAAAGATGGATAGGCTCGAATTTGTTTGAACGAACTAGCCATGTGTGAAGAATCTTCATAATATCCAAGGGCTGCTGAATACCAACGTGTACTGTAGAAATCAAAGTATGCTGCAGAAATGTAATTAGTCACAAATCCTTCTAGAAATAACATTTAAACATTAAATTAAAGGAAATTAATGAATTATCATACCTTAATAACTTGCTGAATATTTTGGGTGAATATGTGAAAATGGAGAAGGATTTGTGGGATAAAAGGATCAAATGAAGAGATAAAAAGGTGTATATTGAGGATGTAAAGAGGTGAAAAGAGTGTCAATTTGGCGGCTCAACATACTCCCACGCTTGAGTATTTGCATGTCCTCATGCAAACATGTCTTTCCAAAATCCCAAAAATTTTCAACACTGATTTTTAACCTTGCTGACAAAATCAAAGATATTCAACGCTTCACTGTCCTATTTCCTAGCAAATTTCTTATACTCCCATATACTCCCACGCCTGAGTATTTGCATGTCCTCATGCAAACATACCAGATAGAGTCTTCAAAATTTCAAAACTGTGCTTCAATGATACTGACAAGGATTATGTGGCATTTACCACAATGTTCAAGTTCCTACCAGCTGGTTTTGATCGAGCTTTTAATTTCTTTTTCAACATACTGATATGAGATAAGTGCTTACAGGCCTCGATTCTCCAGATCCTTACTAATTTTTGAAGTCATTTTATATACCTGCAACTGCTTTGTCACGCTTTCCTTTCAATTTCTCATTCTTCTGCAAAAGCTTAAGACTATAAGCTCTCCATTGCTCATTATATGTCTCAGTCTCTGCAAGCAATAGATCTTGTTCTTGTTGGGTTCGTTCATACGACATGGGCATTGCTTTGAGCTTCTTAATTGTCTTATTTTTCTTCCTCAGCTAAGCAATTACAGAAGGAATGGCTGAAGGGGTCGAGACTTCAGGTATATGCTCATCACAGGGTTCTTGTATAGGAGAATGATCATCAGAAGACCCATAATCAAACTGTTGAGAGTTAAACAGTTCAAGATCATATTCTACATGGCCACATTTTGGAACAGGAATATCTTCATGCATAGGTTCTGAACCAAAATCAGGAAGGATGAAATCAAAATATTTAGCATGTACAAAATTGAATTCCTGAGGCGGTGATGGAGGAAGTGGACTTAGTGTATTTTTCTCAGGAAGACCTGGCTCTGAATCGGGAGATTCCTCAAGATCAACAAAAATAGATGGTTGTACATTAAAGGCTAAATTGGAGGGTTTAATGAACTGTTTGGTCATGCTTCTGGTGGTTCGACACTGCATTGGGGATTATGCAACATTAGGGCTTTTCAGCTGAGATCGTTTATTTTTGGGTTTTCGTAATACAGAGGAGAAAAGTTCAATAAGGGGTGGTTCTGCCTCTGGATTAGGGATTACTGCCAATTCATGACCTTCAGACTGAGGAGAAACATGAATGTGTGGAGAATGAGGGTTTGCAAACGAAGGAAGACCCCGAATTCTCTCCACAAAATTTACCCAACTATCCTTTCGGAGGTGCAGTTCATCCTCAATAAGAATTTTGACTAACCCATGATGATAAAGACTGTTATAAGGGTTACCATAATGCTTTTGGACCCTTCTCGACATCTTCGCTAAACTCTTGTACAGGAAACAAGGGAAATCCATTACCAGTTTTGCTTCAAAATGCAAAAGGAGGCGAATATGGTAATTCAGAGTGTTAACATACCTTCCTTCACAAGTCAAATACTTCTGCAACACATAAATCATATTACGCCATTCATCTTGCATCCAGTCCCGAGGAAAACCCTTCTTCCAGCTCGCAGACTGATGCTCTTCTTTCAAAAACCTGGTGTAGACCGTGCGTTCTATAGGTTTATTCTTAAAACAGCATTCTCCTTGACGAGGCAGACCAATGGCACGGGCAACTGTTTTCTCTGAAACCACCATGATAAAATCTCCAATGTGGATGACTTTCCCATCAAATCCCTGGGCGAATTTTAGTGTAATGTCGTCATCATGCCCCTGAAATTTCTAAAAAAATTGATACCAAACGCCTTCAAATATTTCCTTGCATGCATTGAATTCGGGAAAAACTTCTAATATAGAGACAGAGATTGGTTCATGGCGTGCAGCTCCCTTCTGCCCCATAATTTTCTTTGAGATTACAACTCAGGCCGAAAACAGAAGATAAACCCAAAATTGGGAAAAATGGTAAGGGTTATTGAACAGGTATAAAAAAAGTGTTTAACAGAGTTCTCAAGGCTTCTAATGCAATGGATATAATGGTAATTCATAAGCCCTGCATTTGATAATCATTTAGGTACATGGCGCAAAAAATCATGAAAATTTTGAACTGTCAGTGAAATGATGCAATGTTGTGTAGGAAAATCAAAGGTTGCATGGATAAGAAAATGTAATTGTGTTTTCAAAGGGATAAGATCTTCATCTCTAGGCACTTCGTGCCATAGAGATGAATATTCGTTTATAAGGTAGAGGGATGATTATCTAATGATAATAGACAAAAATAAGGTAAGATTAAAAGATCATGATGATAACTAAAGGTAAAACGAGAGTATAGGCTAAATCATATGAGGGCATGGGCTTAGCAAGTACGTAGGTATAATTCATGATACAATTTCCTTAAATTTAATGCAAAAATATATTTCAAAGAAAGGATCGTTACCTTAGATTGATATTACCTTAAAGGACCAAATTCTTCAAAAGTACTTTGGATGTCAGGAGTTTCTGCTGCATGTTGTCATTTCTGTGACAGAATGGAGTTTCTGTGGCAGAGTGGAGTTTCTGTGGCAAGGTGCTCCTGCTTTGCTTCCAAATATTGCGTTGCTATAAAACTGAGAATATTTCTTCTAAAAGGCTATCTACTATGCTGAGAATATTTCTTCTAAAAGGCTATCTACTACGCTGAATGTTACTGGATTCCTGTAAAAAGAATAGGTTGCTTTGTATCCAAAATGAAGGCTGCAACCACTGAGAATTATCCATGATCAAAGAACTGCAAGGTCTTCATCCACGTCCTTCCCTTGTGCAATTCTACCTATGTGAATAAATTTGTTGATGTCGAACATAGATAGAAATCATTGGATTACCAACCAATAAGGAGATGTGTTAACCAATGCGAGATATTCCACCCTTAATGTTAATGGAAATCAAGGCACTTGGTACATCCTAATAGTCATGAATATATTTGTTGGAGTTGAATGAACTGTAGAATTATCTTGCCAAGAAACATTAATGAATTTCCTTAGAAAATGACAAGGATGCCTGCCATTAAGGCATGCAAGCTCCAGGGTACCTAAAAATGTCTCAAGTTTCAAACCCAGAAAATGTTTTGAAGTCGATGGGTTAAAACTTGCTGAAAGGAGAGCCTTAATAAATCTCCCATCATCTAGCTGAGCACAGAACAAAAGATATTTTTGCAGAAATGAAGTATCACCAACAAAATTTATTATGGAGCCTAGCCAGCCAGTCACCTGGTTTTCTAGCTAGACCCTTGCTAGACTGTGCCAGAAAACTGGTTTTCACAGTAAAGCTTTATTTTTCTCTTTACTTTTTTTCTTTCTTTTATTTTTGTTTCCTAAACTACCCTATGCTACTGGAAGTGGAAATGTTCTTTCAAGTGTATGCATACTTCCAGTGTAACCACCTACGAACTAGGATATCTAAAACATCATTGTTCACATACTGCACGTGAACAAACACCATGATATGAGGAACCAACTTTTCATATGATCTAGTTTTCAAAAATTGCTGAAGAGTAAAAGGCTAGAACTGAAAAACTGACTCAGTCCATGACTTAATAGATTCTTGACCAGCTTGGCTTTCTTCTTTAGTATCCTTAATTTCTAAGCCAAGTTGATATTCTTCCTCTGGTACTAGGCAAGCAAGAAATTCTGTAATTTCAGGTTCTAGTTGTTCTTCTTCTTCAGCTGCTTTCCCTGATTCTTGAGCTCCCTCAGCAAATAAGAAATGAGGAATGTATAGATCAAGGTCTTCATGCTGAGTATACTTATGGATCTGCCGCTTGCTTTGGAAGATGGATTCTTCTTCAGATATCAAACTAATGCTGCAACAAGGATTAAAGAAAGCCTTTGTAGTAATAAGCCCTTCTCTACTCAACAAATTTTTGAACATATTTAAACTTGTACTGGTTCAAATGTCTTGCTGCACAAGTGGGTTAGTAATATGGCTCTTACAACACCCCAAATTTTTTTAAAGTTCAAATTTTAAAACTATTTGTAGAAAGATCATGCATGCAGAAAATCAAATGCATTCATTACAGAAATGAAAAATTAACTCAGAAGCAAAAAAATTAAATGTTGTGAGTGTAAAACTGGCCCAATATCTAATATGCAATTAAAATGAAAGCAATCCAACTTTCTACCATGAAACCATAAACTTAAAAAAAACATTTCTACTTGAAAGAAATCCTACTTCTGCTGAAGAAAAAGCAAAAGAAAAACACACTTGCATCAAAAGTAACTGCAGGAAAAGGAAACTACCTAAATTTCAAAAACATGGATAGTTAAAATTAACTATGTGAGAGTAGGCTATCTACATTTGCAGAAAGAAAACATACTCTAAATAAATCAAACAACTTGTACAGAAAAGGAAAAACAAGGTTTTGGGGTAACCCAGTATAATGGATGTGCAGGTTCTTACCTCTCCTCTTACCGTTCTCCCCTCCCCCTTGTTGTGTAATATAAAAACAACCTATCTAAACTCTAAATGCTTGAAACTAACCATGTGAGAGTAAACTATCTATATTTGCATAAAGGGAAACACACTCTAAATAAATCAACCTTTACATAAAAACAAACTTGTGTAGAAAAAGAAACAACCAGATTTTGGGGCACCCTGCTATAGCAATCCAACTTGTGAGTGTAAAACTGGCCCAATATCTAATATGCAATTAAAATGAAAGCAATCCAACTTTCTACCATGAAACCATAAACTTAAAAAAAACATTCCTACTTGAAAGAAATCCTACTTCTGTTGAAGAAAAAGCACTCTTGCATACTATTAAAAGAAAAACACACTTGCATCAAAAGTAACTGCAGGGAAAGGAAACTACCTAAATTTCAAAAACATGGATACTTAAGATTAACTATGTGAGAGTAGGCTATCTACATTTGTAGAAATGAAACATACTATAAATAAATCAAACAAACTTATGCAAAAAAGGAAAAAACAAGGTTTTAGAGAAACCCACTATAGTGGATGTGCAGGTTCTTACCTCTCGTCATACCGTTCTCACCTCCCCCTTGTTGTGTAATATCAAAACAACCTATATAGACTCTAAATGCTTGAAACCAACTATGTGAGAGTAAACTATCTATATTTGCAGAAAGGGAAACACACTCTAAATAAATCAACCTTTACATAAAAGCAAACTTGTGCAGAAAAAGAAACAACCAGACTTTGGGGCACCCCACTATAGTGGATGCGTCTAGATGTTACACCACAGAAATTCCGTGGTGAAGTCGTTTTTGCGTCTTACCATGCTCCCCTCCCTCTTGTTGTGTAATGTAAAAACAACCTATCTACCTAGAATTCAATCCCTTTAGCACCTCCCCGACAATGGTGCCAAAAATGTCGGGCTAAATATTCACTATCTAATACAACACTTAATTGTCAACCCAGGGAGGTAAGCTTGTGAGATGAAAACATTGTATATGCAGGATTAAGGCCTATCCTGATCTAATCTACCCTAATATGGATTATTCTAATCTAAGAATTTATTCAAGGTGCATAATAAGAAGACTCCTAATCTAACAACTATCAAACTTATTCAAATGTAAAGTCCTAATATTAATTAGAATACTCTCACGTCTACAAAACATTCAAATTCATATCCTATCCTAATTACAGAAATGAAAATACTCTTTAACTTGTCTTCAAAACAATTCTAAAACTGAAGCATAAACTAAGAACTATCTAACATAACTCAAAAACTTGAAATAAACAGAAAACTATTTATCAACACAGAAAACAAAATAAGTTGCAGAAAATGAACTAAGACACAGAAAACAGAGTAAGTTGCAAAAAGCAAACTTATGAAGCTGATGTATCATTTAGAAAACTCTTCTTACATTAATGGATTTTAAGAAGTTTTAATACTATTCCAAAGCTTACTGACTCATCTTAAAAATGAACTATTTCTGTGACTAAAACTATTACAAACTAATTCGTATTTTAAGACTAAAAAGAGAGTAAATATAATTTGTAGAATAAATACAATTAATCTTTAAAACCAGAATTGAATAAACCTACAGCTTTAAACCAAAACAAGAATAAATGTCATTTGTATGTCCTATAATTTAAAAAGGAAATATAATGAAGTTTATTAATCTAGATGATCTTAGGCCAGCTGACTCATGCATGTAGTAACTAGGATACATCAATTTTAAACTTATTTAACAACTACATTTACTCTACAAGATAATTCAAATACAATTCATAATTTGAAAACATCATTACCTATTGCAACTTGAAAGGAAATTGAAAATTAAATAAACTCAGAACATAATAAGAATTAGCAAAATTGAAACTAATTATGATTAAATTGAAATTGATACCTACAACAAAACAAATCAGACCTACAATACTAAGTATTTAAAACAGTACTTTTTAAATCAACCTATCCTATTACCCGAGCTCGGTTCTAAACTAACCAATGCTATGAATATTATTCCATAACTATCACACAATAAGATGATTGTTTTCAAACATATGTAAATCTATTTTTACAGCCACTTAACAACTTTACTAACCACAATTCTCTCTCTTTAATAAAAATAGAAAATAACAATTAGCACAACTATTATATACAAGAACTAAATTTACAAAAGAAGGGCTTATGGTTTTCTTGGTGGATCCTTGCCAAGAAAGCCACAAGTCCTTAAGTGACTTTCAGACTAACTTCTAAACTGCAAACATAATTCTAAAATGAAGAAAATAATAACAGCAGAAAACTAATTGATTACAATCTAAAAGACATATACATCACTACTTACAATAACAGGAATAACATTATATAAGTTGACCTCTATTTAATTCAGAAAACCAGCACTAAGGCAACGCAATTGTTCTTGTTCATTATCCAGTCTCCATCCAAACATCTTTGTCTACATATCTTTGTTTACATACTTCTATACATATCACTCTACATCTTCTAACTCCTACTAACTCTTTACATTTTCGATCTATGGTTTTTATAGCTCTCAGGCTAGGGTAACCAATCCCGATTTTACAGTAACAACTCGATCTCCTATTAATGATGCAACTGTTTTATCCTTTAATTGATGGCTAACAATATTGCTTTGGTTTGATTCCAAGTAGCAAATCTTCATCCCTATGGCACGTAGTGCCTAGAGATGAAGATTGCATTAAACATACATGACACATCAGTGAACTAAAGATGGATAGGCTCAAATTTGTTTGAACGAACTGGCCACGTGCGAAGAATCTTCATAATATCCAAGGGCTGTTGAATACCAACGTGTACTGTAGAAATCAAACTATGCTGCAGAAAAGTAATTAGTCACAAATCCTTTTAGAAATAACATTTAAACGTTAAATTAAAGGAAATTAATGAATTATCATACCTTAATAACTTGCTTAATATTTTGGGTGACTATGTGAAAATGGAGAAGGATTTGTGGGATAAAAGGATCAAATGAAGAGATAAAAAGGTGTATATTGAGGATGTAAAGAGGTGAAAAGAGTGTCAATTTGGCGGCTCAACAATACACGATCCATTCTCCACTATCATTGGCTCAACCCCCTCTGCATCCACTACCAAATCCTCCCACCACTGCATCATCGCCTCCCTTCACCTTTGAACCTACTCGTTCATGCTCTCTTCCCCCCCACACCTCCTCCAATCACCTCTCCACTCACATCACCCAGACCCCTCCTCACCCATCCCTTCACCTCTAATCTCATGACACACCAACCCCTCTGCACCCACCTCCACCACCACCCTTACCCCTAACATCTCCTTATACCCACCTCCCTATCCACTCTTACACCCTTTAATCCCCTACCAAACCTAGACCTCCTCAACCACCTATACCATCCCTACACCTCCTAAGCCCCTACCACACCTACACCTCCTCACCCACCTGCACCATCCCTACCCCTACCACCCTTACCCCTAACATCTCCTTATACCCACCTCCCTATCCACTCTTACATCATTTAATCCCCTACCAAACCTAGACCTCCTCAACCACCTATACCATCCCTACACCTCCTCAGCCCCTACCACACCTACACCTCCTCACCCACCTACACCATCCCTACCCCTACCCCCTCCCAAATTATGGCCCCACAAACTCCACCTCCACCCCTAACCCCTCCAAATGCATACCCCTATGATCTCCACCCCTACACTCCACTCTTACACCCTTTAATCCCCTACCAAACCTAGACCTCCTCAACCACCTACACCATCCCCACACCTCCTAAGCCCCTACCACACCTACACCTCCTCATCGACCTCAACCATCCCTACCCCTACCAACTCCTCCCACCACTCCATCATCGCCTCCCTTCACCTTTGAACCTACCCATTCATGCTCTCTTCCCCCCCACACCTCCTCCAATCACCTCTCCACTCACATCACCCAAACACCTCCTCACCCATCCCTTCACCTCTGATCTCATGACACACCGACCCCTCTGCACCCACCTCCACCACCCTTAACCCTGCCATCTCCCTACACCCCTATCCCTATCCACTCTTACACCCTTTAATCCCCTACCAAACCTAGACCTCCTCAACCACCTACACCATCCCCACACCTCCTAAGCCCCTACCACACCTACACCTCCTCACCGACCTGCACCGTCCCTACCCCTACCAACTCCTCCCACCACTCCATCATTGCCTCCTTTCACCTTTCAACCTACCTGTTCATGCTCTCTTTTCCCCCACCCCTCCTCCAATCACCTCTCGACTCACATCACCCAGACCCCCTCCTCACCCATCCCTTCACCTCTGATCTTGTGACACACCAACCCCTCTACACCAACCTCCACCACCCTTACCCCTACCATCTCCCTATACTCCTAGCCCTATCCACTCTTACACCCTTTAATCCCCTACCAAACCTAGATCTCCTCAACCACCTATACCATCCCTACACCTCCTAAGCCCCTACCACACCTACACCTCCTCACCCACCTGCACCATCGCTACCTCTACCCCCTCCCAGATTATGGCCCCACAAACTCCACCTCTACCCCTAACCCCTCCAAATGCATACCCCTATGATCTCCATCCCTACACCCCCTTCCTTGTCACCTCAGGACCTACACCTCATACCCCCCTTATCCACAATCACACAACTTCCACCTCACTCACAACCTCCACCTCAACCCTCCCAACTTGAATCCTCCCTCTCGACCTCACCTACCATCTATATCTCCTACCCCTTTTCTCCCTCCAATCCTACCCCTGCCACACCTACCCACTTCCCCATCTCTATCGTCCATACCAACTCTTCCTCTGTCTGCCCCTATCCTTCCCATTACCACATCTACCCCTTCTCATCCACCTATATCGCACCTTATCCCCTACCCATACTAGTCTTACTCCCTCTAATCCCACTCTTTCACCTCAAATCCACTGCCACACCTACACCTCTTGCAGTACACCTACCCCTGCGCCACCTCTTTTTCCTACCCCTATCTACCCCCTTCACATTAGGACCCCACCATCGCTCATGCTCCTCCACCGCCTCTTGACACTCAAACCCAGCCCCATTTACACCCATCTCCTATCACTCCTACCTCTCTGGCCCCACCAAGCCCACCCCTTCATTTACAAGTCCTCACCACACACACTCATAACCCATTTCCCTCTCAACCCCAACCCACTCAGCTCCTCACCCACCCATCCTTTCATGCTCCTCCAACCCCTCCCACAACCTCTCAGCTCATATTTCCCTAACCCACTCCTCACCCACTATTTGCCACACCTGCGCCCCCTCTCTCTGCCCCTAACCCTACCCCCTTCACATTAGGGCCCCACCCATCGCTCATGCTCCTCCACCGCCTCTTAACTCTCAAACCCAACCCCATTCACACCGATCTCCTATCCCTTCTACCTCTCTGCCCCCTCCAAGCCCACTCCTTCATTTACAAGTCCTCACCACACATACCCATAACCCATTTCCCTCTCAACTCCTCCTCACCCACCCATCCTCTCATGCTCCTCCAACCCCTTCCACAACCTCTCAACTCATATTTCCCTAACCCACTCATCACCCACTATCTACCACTCCTACTTCTCTACCCCCTCCAAGATCACCACAAATCTTTGAGCCTACCTCTCTATACACATGCATACCCCTCCTTTCCCACCTCAACCACCCCAACCCCACCACCTCCTTTTGCCCCTACCCCTACCCACTCTTCCTCCCTCTGCACCTATCCCTCAACCACACCTACCCGTTCTCATCCACCTATACCACTTCTCATCCAACTATATCCCCCCTTGTCCCCTACCCTTACTAGTCTTACTCCCTCTGATCCCACTCTTTTAGCCACACCTACACCTCCTCTTACACCCCTATCCCTATCCCCTCTCTCTACTCCTCCTACCTCTCTACCCCCTCCAAGCCCTCAACACACCTACCCTTCTACCCATACACCCCTAACCCATTTTCCTCGCAATCCTAACCCACTCCTACCCCTCTACGCCCTCCAATCCCACCGCTTCATCTTTAAGCCTACCTCTCTACACCCACACCTATCCCTTCTTTCCCACCTCAACCAACCCTACCCCACCACCTCCCTTTGCCCCTACCCATGCCCACTCTTCCTCCTAATGAGCCCAACCCTTCACCTCAAGGCCCCCACCAAACCTACTCCTCCTCACCCACACTTACCACCCCTACCCCATCCTCCTCACCTAACCATCATCTCATACTTCTCCAATCCCTCCCATGCCATCTCCACTCCTACCTCACCCACCCATCCTCACATGCTCCTCCAACCCCTCCCACAGCCTCTCCACTCCTATTTACCCAACCCCGTTCCTCATCCTCTACATACCACTCCTACCTCACCCACCCATCCTCTCATGCTCCTCCAACCCCTCCCGTAGACTCTCCACATTTATTTCCCCAATCCCCTCCTCACCCACTACCTACCACTCCTACACCTACCCCTTCTCATCCACATATACCACCCCTTGTCCCCTACCCATACCAGTCTCAATCCCTCCAATCCCCTACCACACCTGCACCCCTACCTCTACCCTCTCTTGTTGCCCCTACCCCTTCTCATCCACATATGCCACCCCTTGTCCCCTACCCATACTAGCCCTACTCCCTCTAATCCCTTTCCACACCTACACCTCCTCTTGCACCCCTACCTACAGCCTCTCTCTTTGCTGCTAGCCCTACCTATTCGCTATTGCCCCAACCCCCTCAGTAATCCTCCTCACCCACCGTCCTCGTCATTCATAACCTCTCCACTCTCATAGCCTCAACCCCGTTCACACCCATCCCATATCCCTCCTACCTCTCTGCCCCCTCCAACCCCAACCATTCACGGCCCACACCACACCTACCCCTCTATCCATACCCCTAACCAATTGTCCTCTCAACCCCAACCCACTTAGCTCCTCACCTACAAATCCTCTCATGCTCCTCCAACACCTCCCATGGCCTCTCCACTCCTATTTCCCCAACCCCCTCCTCACCCACTACCTACCACTCCTACCCCTCTACGCCCTCCAAGCCCACCGCTTCATCTTTAATCCTACCTCTCTACACCCACACCTACCTATGCTTTCCCACCTCAACCACCCCTACCCCACCACCTCCCTTTGTCGTTACCCATACCCACTCTTCCTCCTAATGAGCCCACCCTTCCTCGCTCCCACCACACCTACTCCTCACCCACCACTACTACCCCTACCCTCCTCCTCGCCCACTTATCATCTCATGCTCCTCACCTACCTATGCTTTCCCACCTCAACCACCCCTACCCCACCACCTCCCTTTGTTGTTACCCATACCCACTCTTCCTCCCAATGAGCCCACCCTTCCTCGCTCCCACCACACCTACTCCTCACCCACCACTACTACCCCTACCCTCCTCCTCGCCCACTTATCATCTCATGCTCCTCCAAACCCTCCCCATAAACTCTCCACTCATTTTTAACCCTACCTCTCTAAACCCACACCTACCCCCTCCTCCTCGCCCACTTATCATCTCATGTTCCTCCAAACCCTCCCCAGAAATTCTCCACTCATTTTTAACCCTACCTCTCTAAACCCACACCTGCCCCTTCTTTCCCACCTCAACCATCCCTACCCTACCACCTCCCTTTGCCCCTACCCGTACCCACTCTTTCTCCCAATGAGCCTCACCCTTCACCTCCTGGCCCCCACCATACCTACTCCTCAACCACACTTGCCCACCCTTACCCCCTCCTCCTCACCCACCTATCCTCTCATGCTCCTCTAACCCCTCCCCATAGCCTCTCCACACATATTACCCCAACCTCCTCCATACCCACTACCTTTATAACCCCCTCTCCACCCTTTGCACCCCTAACCCTACCCCCTCTCTCTGCCCCTACACCAACTCAGCCTCTTGGTCCTTCCCCTACCTCTCTAAACCCACACCTACCCCTTCTTTCCCGCCTCAACCAACCCTACCCTACCACCTCCCTTTGCCCCTACCCATACCCACTCTTCCTCCCAATGATCCCCACCCTTCACCTCCTATCCCCCACCACACCTACCCCCTCCTCCTCGCCCACTTATCATCTCATGCTCCTCCAAACCCTCCCCATAAAATCTCCACTCATTTTTAACCCTACCTCTCTAAACCCACACCTACCCCTTCTTTCCCACCTCAACCATCCCTACCCTACCACCTCCCTTTGCCCCTACCCATACCCACTCTTCCTCCCAATGAACCCCACCCTTACCCGCTCCTCCTCACCCACCTATCCTCTCATGCTCCTCTAACCCCTCCCCATAGCCTCTCCACACATATTACCCCAACCTCCTCCATACCCACTACCTTTCTACCTCCTCTCCACCCTTTGCACCCCTAACCCTACCCCCTCTCTCTGCCCCTACACCAACTCAGCGTCTTGGTCCTTCCCCTATCCTAATCCACTCTAGCCTATCCTTTCCTAACTAACATCTCCTCTACCCTAACCTAGTTGACCTTGGCCTCTAGCCTAGCCCACCTTATCCCAACTTAAGCTAGTTATCCCCAAGTATACCTAATATTTTAACCTACCCCACCCTACTCTCTATATTATCAACCCTAACTTACCCTAGCCTTTAACTTATCATGCAGTAGCTTTTCCCAATCTACACTACGCTAGCTTAGCTTCAACTATTATATCATACCCTACAAACCCTACCTGACCTTACCTTAGGCCTAACACTAGCTTATCTTGCCCTTAGCCTACTCTACCCTAGTCTAACCTAGGCTACCTTTGCTTAGCATATGTTAGCCTAACTTAGCCTACTCTAATTAAACCTATGGTAGCCTTACCTAACCTACCCTAGCCCAATATTAGCTTTAGGTTGAGCTTAACTTAATGCACATGATACACCAAATGAGAAATGTTATTATAAGATCGTTGCTTTCCTTACATGGTAAAGCTATAAACTATTAGGTGTTGTTTTAAAAAATAAATAACAGGAGGATATTTTTCCAAAGAGAATACAAATTTTTTTCGCGGATATTATAAAGTTGGGTGTCCAATATATTGTAGGAAACAAAATTATTATGCATATAATTAAATAGGGAAAAAACACATGAGGAATATTGTAAACATGCCCACCAAAGTGTGGTCTAGCAATAAGCAGTGTGTTGATCAAGTTTGTACTAAGATGGAGACCTATGTTCAAAACAACTTGAGTGGGTGTAGGTGAGGCTAGGTGCAAGTTTTGAGTGATTTTTGACTTGGCATAAATAGACCCCTCATAACACATAAACATAGCCAAAAACATTCTATTAGACATATTTCTCAAAAACAAAATATAAATGTGTAAGAAAACAAAATTTAAATAAAAGAAAATAAGCAAACTAAACATAATTATGTAAGTGATATTAACCAATAAATCTAAACTGCCACATCCAATCATGTTATGCATATACAATACCATTGAAATCATGGACATTTATTTAAATTATGTAAAGAAACAACATACAATCACAATATTCTCATTTAAAAAATTATACATCTTAGACTTCTATCAAAAAATCCCCAAAAAACGAAAAACAGTATATTCAATATTGTCTTGATGAAATCAAAATATACAAAGTGAAGTGTTAGATAAACACTTCCTAGGACTAAGTCACTCTACCATTTTAAAACATAAGGGTTAAGAAACACTCTTTCAGTCTACTTAATAATGCCCATTATAGGCATCTCAAAATAAAAATAAAAAACTTTGCAGCCAATTTCACTTCACTTCAAACTAAATAGACTATTTGACAACAGATACATGATTTTCACTTCAAATTGGGATGCCCTCTTTAAGTTGCATGACTTTCTGAACATGTATGTGATCTCTTTGGGAAGAGAACCATTTTCATTGTTTGTGATCTCTTTGGGAAGAGAACGATTTTCATTGTTTGTACTTGTATATACAATTTTATACATATAGGTTTAGAGTTGGACTCAGCATACTTATGATTTGAAGAATTTTCTAATGAAGTCACAGCTGAGACCAAGAAGAGATTTTGAACATGTTTTACTTTAATATTGGTTTCTGTTCTTAAAGTTGGACTCAGGATACTTATGGTTTGAAGAATTTTCTAATGGAGTCACATATGAGACCAAGCAGAGATTTTGAACATGTTTCACTTTAATATTAGTTTCTAAAGTTCTTAAAGTTGTATTTTTTGGGCTAGTGATAGTATTATTTTGAACATTATTTTGAAGATGTTCAGTAAGGTTATGTTGATCTTTTTTGAAAGATTATATCCATGTTAGTTTACAGATGGATGTGGTCTCTATAGTTTGGTGTGGAAGGATCTCTAGTCCTAGCCTTGATACTTTTAATCAAATAGCAGTCTGAGTGTAATTACTACACAGTATTATGTATGTGTCTTGGCCACTGAAGAATGTCTTCTAAAGAAATAACAGGATATTCAATATTTCGTGATAAAATCAAAATATATAGAACATCCTGTGCAATTGAATTTCTAAAGGAACGTGTCACTCAATTTTTTTCAAAAAAATAAGGGTAAAGAAACAATCATTCAGTATACTTACTAATGCCGGTTACAATCAACCTGAAATAACCTGGCCTCTTTAGCCATTCAAAGAAAATATCGTTCACAAGATTCACAACGAATAAACGAACTGAATAAATTCTTTGACAACTCCAGTATTTTCACTTCAAAAACTGAGATGCCTTCTTGAATTTGCATAAACTGTCAAAATATGTATGTGATCCTCTTCGGGAAAAGAACCATTTTCACTGGTAGTGCTTATATATTATAGATAATAGATATAGCTATATTTGTATATTATTTATAACAAGAATAATAATTTGTATTAGGGTTATGTTAATCATTTTTTAAAGATTGTATCCATGTTAGTTTACAAAATGGATGCGATCTCTATAGTTTGTTGTGGAAAGATCTTAGTCCTAGCCTTATACTTTTTTTCAAATAGCAGACTGAGTATAATTACTATACGCTACACAGTATTATGTATGTGTCTTGGCAATTAAAGAATGTGTTTTCTAGAGGAAAAACAGTATATTCGATATCTATTGATAAAATCAAAATATATCGAGCATGTTGAATTGAGACTCTACAGGACCATGTCACTCGTTTATTTAAAAAAAAAATAAGGATTTTGAAATATAATCAATCAGTCTACTTACTGATGTCCATTACAGTCAGCCATAAAAAAAACTGGCCCTTTTAGCCATTCTAAGAAAATATCATAAACAAGCTTCACAACGCATAAAGGAACTAAATAAAGTCTTTGACAACAACTCCAGTGTTTTCATATTTGCATCTTATTTAAAATAAAAGTTATATATAAACTAAAATATAACTATCCACATAGAACATAACAAAAGAATAGGTATTCATAACTATCCAGATAGAACATAACAAAAGAATAGGTATGCATAACGTTTGATATATTTGTATCTTATTTTAAATATATATAAACTAAAAATATATTTTAATTAAGTACATAGAACATAAAGAATAGATATACATAATGTTAAGGTTTCTAAATTGTATTAAAAATGTGAATAAATAAATTCTAATAGTATTTCTTAAAGAGAAATTAAAACCTCAACTCTTAACACATAAAATTTGAATAAAAATAAAATACTTAAAAACAATGCTAATTTGCTCCAAAATAAACACATAAAATTTATAGGACTTCTTTGGCCAATTAGTCAACATGCATTTTCAAATTGTGGTGTAACTATGTCATTAAAGCATAGTTACATATATCGGCGATATCGCTATATATCGCGAGTCATTCTCCTTGGCGATATATCGCCATTAAAAAATCGCGATATTTTTGACATTTTGAATATATCGTGATATATTCAATATGTCGCGATATATTGGGAATATATCGGGATATTTTGGAAAATATCGCCTTGCTAAAAAAATTTGCATGAAATTTGAAAAATAAATTCATGGGTTAAGTTTTTGGCAGTGTTATTAAAACTAAATATATTAAATTCTTAAAGTAATAAATGGTAGTATTAAATTCTTAAAGTAAAGGTGACATTCTCCTTTACTTTCATTTTCTATCATTTTACTTAAATTTTTAACATTACCATTAATTGTTTCAGGATGTTTGACAGTGGTTCCAACCTCATCAGACTTCAGATGCAAAAAGTAGAATTTTAAATCCCATTTAGAATTCAAGAGCTTAATAGTTTTCAGGATTTCAAGATTTCAACAATTCCACTGGATTTTATCAAGTATGAGGGTATGGGATTGGCATTTAATCAAGCACATCAACCCATCCCTGTACCTTGATGTTGGTGGCATTGACTATTGAAATCTTTTATCACGACCTTAATAAAAATGTACCCTTCACTCATTAAACATGGAAAGTTTCATCAAAATTGTAGAGTAGTTGGACCTTCAACCATAGCTTAAGTAGTTGGAGCTTCCAATTTGATGCCTAACTCATCCAAAGCACCTGGAGGAACCCCTACTGCTTCCAGAGGAAGAGTAGTGCCCCTTGCCTATTTATCATTGTATTATGTAGTATCTAGATGCCTCATGAGCCAGGATGATTGATTTCTTGAGAGACATTTATTTTGATCATTTGATGTGATTTTCTATCATTCCATCAAGAACATATTTCAATATTTTCAGTTTATAACTTTATAGTCGATATGTGATCATGATCCACCATTTGACATCTTAAGCATCTTATATATTAGTTGTATTTTCATATTTATGTAGCAATGTGTCTATTTGATGTTGTTGTTGCTTTAGATGTTAAAAAAATTGAAAAAAATGGTCACTTTTGTATTTTTTTATGCTTTACGACATTTGCCGATATTTTCCGATATTTTCGCCGTTGCTGCTGATAAGTTACATTCCGGACCCTCGGTGATATATTCGCCGACACGATATATGTAACTATGCATTAAAGTCATTTTATATGGTTAACCAAGTATTGATATCTCAAGGTTCTGTGTTTTGTGAACAGATTTAGCAAATTTTGGACAAGACTCTTATTTAAAAAGCATATACAAAAATTTTGGGCATAGATTTTTCCAAGCAAAAATTACAAAGGGTTCTTGTTTTATCTACATTTTAAATAAGAGTCTTGTCCAAAATAAGGTAATCAATAACACGAGAAATTCAATACGAATCTGATCAACTTCTGATACATTTCTCCAAACACTGGTATTCTCAAATTTCAAATATCCCAACAGCTCAATACCGAAGGATTAAACCTTTACAAATAAATGCTAGGCAGTAAGGTCGACTCTGGAAATACTGGTGCAGATGAAAAGCATGTAGAGAAATGACCGAACCTGAAACTCTCGGAAGGTATGCAGACGAATGATATAACTATTTTTCCCTTCCTTGCTTCTGCTGCTGCACCAGATAAACACATACCGGCAACTTTACTCATAAACACATAGAGAGAATTATACTCGTAAACCATGCACACAGAGACCCATGCTCAGAGAACCATGCACACGCACAATGGAGGACGGGAGGAATGCATATCATCTCTACTCTATTTTTCATTCCCTCTGCTTACACACATATACAATGACAATACAGGGAAGGAATATATATCCTCTATGCTCTGCTTTTCTTTCCCTCTTTTTTTTTTATGCAACGGATAGTTTCATTCCCTCTGCTTTTTTATTATTGTTCTAGATGGATGATTGACCCAAAAAGCTCAGCTTTTTCGATTCCATTTCTATTCGTCAGAACGGAAACTTCAGACATTGACCAGCTGCATAGGCATAAAATTGAACTCTTTTGAGCCCTTCCAAAGGGTTTTATCCCTTCCGAGAAGTGTAAAGTTAAAACTGTCTGTGAAGAAAAAGTAAAAATTGAATTTTAGAAGGACATAATTTATATCAATATTTCACTTCCAAATTTATATTAACATTTTACTTAAAGATATAATTTATATCAACATTTCAAAAGAAGGGCAGCATTTGAAATTACTTATCCATATAAATTTTTGAGCATGTTGAAATTTCTATGCTATAAAGTTCAACTTGTCAATCAAAATATTGAAAATGCCATTAACTATAATCACTCACTCACTCACTCCTCAGTGATGCAAGATGACAAGTGATGACTAGCCACTAGGAGGAACTTGCCACCAAGATGTGACTCTAACTCCTAAGTCACTTGGGGCTGCGATCTAAAGTGTGACAATGTGTCAGTGACTGCAGCTCTAAGAATAGAGAACGACTACAAGGCCCAAAATGAGCTCAAAAATTTGTGCCCACTACCTATGTGAACCTAGCTACCAATGTCCGTTAGTTTTTCATCAAAATTAAATTCAAATGGATGGTTTAATGAGTCCTCCTCTACAAGACTTAAGTCAACTATAAACAACACTCAATGGCATGCATCTAGGATCCAAACCATGAGGTCGATTTATGCATTGATATAGAGAGGTGGCACTTGGTACACTATATGGAGAAACAATGAGTTAGAAAAAAAATTGGACCAAAGCACCATAATGGTTATTAATGAAATTAAAAAAAAACATTTTTTGGCTCAGGAATAGTCTTTCATTTGATGGGTGGCATGATCATGATGTAATCTCCCTCGGTCCTTCCAAAGTTTGTGGTTTATCACCACATTTGTGCTCGGCACTCGCCACCAAAATACATATAAAAATCACTTGACTTTACATCCTCTTCTCTTTAAATCCTCATCTCATATTCATAACTAAGTATTATTATGCACGCACATCCTCACCCTATAACATCAATTGGGTTAGGGCACAGAGACAACCATAAAATATCAAATGTGTCAATAGGCAAAGAGTAAGAGACAACTATAAGTAAGTTGTATATAAGTTTTCAATTGACTCTATCAACTAGGATTTGACACGTTGGATTGTTGGGATCTTCTTATCACTCCTTACCAATGTGATTGCAAGGAACTCTTTGAAGGTGAAGTCCATAATTTTACGCCTTCTTCCTCATTCTCATGCCTTTTGGTAAGACAATAAGGAAGGTAGTGGCCTACATCAACATGGAAAATGGTTTCAACATAGAAATATATACATTAATTGTTTTAGAACCCCGATCTCTTAATTACTCACACCTAGAACTTTCTCAAATCCAGCCATTAACAAACTTCTTTGGTATTGTGGTTCAATTTAAAAGGCAAATTGTCGAGACTTAGATATGCAACGAGTTGCAAGGCTCCAGTTGACTTAGGCTTGATTCCACTGCCCTTCCATCCAATCCCTGTATGTTGTCATGACAAGTGTTGAACAAAAAAATTTGATGCCCTAGCCCAAGCGATCCTAGCGCTACTAACTTGCTTTGTATGTAGGATTTTTTTTAATGTTTTATGAGTAGTGTATTATTTTTTCTTAAGCACCCAATGCCCATCATTCTTACATCTCCGGGGATTGGATGGCTTCTCTCTCCAGTTTGAATTAAGTTTTTGGTTGGTTTTATATTTTTTTTTTGTTTGTAGGTTTATTATACCCTCGTTTTGCTTAGTGGATTACTTTTGTACATAGTTAACAATACGTAATTATCTCATGGTTCTAGTTTTTTTCTAAACTATATCTAATTACAATGTCTTGCACTATGCATAAGATCATGCAGATGCCCCTAATATGGTTATTGCATAGATCATCCAAATGCCCCAATATGGTTATTGCATAGTCTAAGTAGTTATTATGTATAATGAAGTGTGCTCCAACTTGGAAAAATATAATAAATAACTACTATTTTACTCAACTGTAATGTTACAGACATGTCAAATTAATTTGTTCAAATTAAGTTTTATTGAAAAGTTACATTTTTTTCATGTAGATATTAAGGAGTGCTCAACTATTTAAGATTGTAAAAATTTAAAAGATCAATAATTGTTTTGTGCATTTTAGGGGAAATGGTTTAGTTAATTTATACTTGTCAATTGAAATACAACTAGCATACCCCCAAAGTGGGGGAAATGAAAAGCCGAAATTAACTTCAATATGTTATAAAATGAGAGAAGGTTGCTTGTATTTAGACTATATAAGTTTATGTGTTTGAAATAAAATCTAACTTAATTGTCGATTCTTGCTAGTTCATTTCGTTAAGGTGTGGGTAGGGAAATTGGGTTCAATTCCCCTTAGGGGTGAGCTAGAAGTTGGGCGGAAACACCAAAAAATCCAGCCATGCTAATGGTTGGTGTGGCCCAGGTCGGGTGCGATCCACGGGTATCTTTGGCGACTTAGATGTCCTTGGTGCTTCCCGCCCCGAGTCACGGGCATTCAAACAAACAAAAAAAGAAAACAAATCTAGCTAAATATAATTTTTTCATATTTTGTTGAAATGATTTTAAAAATATCCATCTTTTCATTAAAAATAAGAAGAATATATATTGTTAATTTTCAAAATTAACAATAAATTATAATAATACTAAAACTCTTAACCTACATAATTAGCACAAACATTAAAATAAAATAATTCCACCAAGATTAATACATATGTCCAAAACCATGTACATATTCTAATTTGGGAATAATCTAAATAACATACTTAGAATAAGTTTAGTTTTATTTGTTACTTCACAAGTTTCATAGCATAATTGAATTTCATAGCTCCTGACAGGTTTAAAAAAATTGTTTAACCTTTACCTAAAAACGATATAACTAAATTATATTTACCTGGTATAGAATTCACAGTATCAAGAACTAAACTGTAGGGCTCGTATCATAGATATACACAGATTCTCCAACACACCTACTACAAGAATGGCATTAAAGGGAACAACGTGAGTCCGAGAAACAATTCATTGTGGGGATTATGTCGTTCTACACACTTACCTTTGAGAAATAATGGGAAGAAGGTTTATCAACATCATCATATCTTCTCAACAATGTAAATGGACCCAAATGGGTTAAAATTCTTGCAAATGTTACTCCTACTCCACAAACCCCACCTTTTTAGAAAAGGGAAGTGTGTTTTAGAATATCGTGACTGAACTATGTCATAGTATGATGTACAGTGGGCCCACTTGTCAACAAAGATGAACAAGTGAATGTGTAAGTTTGAATCCTGTATATTTATGTAACCATGGCAAGTATTTTCTTCAAATTGCTTCATTAAACATGAAATTAAACACTTCCCATGTTGTTCCCTTGCCCATACTCTATGCTAGATAGTTGGTTTTCCTATCTATGCCCGCCATGCTCATAAGTAAGGAGTTGTGCCTAGCCTAGTTTTGGTAGATAGAAGCAATATCTAACCTGGTCTTGGCATGAGGATGGTAGTGATGTACAAGGAAAGATAATATCTAGCCTCATTGTAGATGCCATTTTATTTTTTCATTTAAATAATTGAAGACTTAAAACCAGTAAATCGAGTATCTCCACTATCACATCATATATTAACTTTTAAGCATTAAAATTTACATAAATCTAGAATTGACCAAAGAAAATATGTATATTAACCAATCTTAAAATACAACGAGAATTGAACATGTCATAAAAAAAATAGAAAGGGACTCTATTTTTTGTGATTTTTTTTAAACAAAAGGAAATCACACATTCTATTCTAGAGAAATGAAGACGTGATTTGAGTCCTTGTGGAGTGGGAAACATTGTTACACCCTACCTCTATATTGTGTACACGTGTACTTTTGTGACTAATTCTATTAATTACAAGTGTCGAAGTTGATACATAATATTGCCATATAAAGCAATGTTTATTCACCTCAAGCAATGCCAATTCACCCCTATCGATGCTCCTTTTCAAATTAAAAAATATGTGGGGCAATTGAATGTCATTCAAATCATGCAAGTTATCCACATGTCGATCCTCTTATATGAGATAAGGGTGACAATTGCATTTGATTAAAGACATGGGTCAGTGCAAGAAGATGATGGACCTTTAAGATGCAATCCTAGTTTTCAAAAACAACATCATGCTACCAAAAAATACATCAACCCGAGCCTGAC